>OZ020514.1:63840531-64108730 GCA_963971425.1 Bryoerythrophyllum caledonicum | reverse complement strand
CTCCTCTGTCTCCGCTCGGGCGACGCTTCTCTCCGACTCTAGCTGCGCCCTCAACTCACACTCTACCTCCATGGCCTTCGCCCGCGCATCGTCCCTCGATCTCTCTAGCTCATCCCTCTCTGCCCTCCACTGAGCCTCAGAGCCCGTGACCCTCACCACCACATTCTCCAACTCGACGTCGAACGATTCCACTTCTTCCCTGCGCCTCACGATCTCCTCCTGGGCGCTCGCCACCTCGCCTTCCAGCTCGGTTATTCGAGCGATGGCATCCTCATTCTCTCGAATCGTCTTCTCCATCTCGATCTCCATCTCCTTGTAGTGCACCATCGCCTCCTCCAATTGCAGCTTCACCGACAGAATGGTGTTGTCCCGCTCCCGGAGTTTCGAACGCAGCTTCTCGCAGTCCGCGCCCGTTCGCTTCACCACCTGCCTCAGCTCCTCCACGAAATGCTCCTCTGCTCGGCAATCGTTCGCGACAACCGAACGATCGCCCGGTTTCTCCAGCCGAGAGATTTCCAGCTGCAGCAGTTCCTTGTCGGCGTTCAGCCGAGACCTCTCCCCTTCCCACTCGTCCGTCATCGTCGCGTTGGCGTCCACCAGCAGCTTCACCTTCTCCTCCGCACCAGCTAAAGAGGCTCGAGCTTTCGCCAACTCCACTTCATCCGTCTCCGACCAACCATCCTTCCCCGCGGATTTGCCGGCAGCTACCCCCCTCTCACCGCGACCTCCCAACGATGCGATATTTGTCAATGCCGCACCCCTCTCGGCACCTAGTGCTTCCACCCGCCTCTCCAGACCACCCTTCTCCTCTCGCAGCGCCACCAACTCACCTTCCTTCTCCGCCAGTTCGGCCTTCAGCATTCCCATCTCAGACACGATCTTACCCTTCTCATTTCTCCACCCTACTTCCGACACCGAAAACTCGTGCATCACAACCGTCAGCGCATCCAGCTTCTCCTGGGCTTGCACTCGGTTCGCCCTCGCCTTCTCCAACCGCCCCTGGAGGACAACACACCACTCCTCCTTCTCAGCTCTCAACTTGTTCAGCTCGTCGATCGTCCTCGTCATGCTCGCGATGCTCTCCGCGGCGGCCTCAAGCCTCGACTCTGCGCCGGCCAACCCGTCATCACCGCTCCGGGTCTCCACTGATCGACTGGCATCCACCAGCTCACTACGCACGCGCTCCAGATCCCTGCGAGCATCCTCCAGGCTCCCATCCCTCGCCGCCAATTCACGCTCCAGATCACCGGCCCTCGCCTCAATCGACTGCATTTCCACCTCCAAACTCTTCTTCGCCGAACTCATGTCTTCGATCTCCGACTGCATCGAGGAGATCCTGTCGTCCGTGTCTACGCACATCGACTGGATCAACTGGAGCCTGCCGCTGATCGCCAACTGCATGTCCATCGTCGACACCTCCAGGTTCAGACTATCCCGCTCCCTCCTCAGCTCCACCACTTCGTTCTGAAGCCGGATCACGTCCTCATCGCTCATGTTCCGGACAGCGGACATCTCTTCCATCTCCATCAGCAAAGACTGCTCCCTCTCTTCATATTCCACAATCCGGGCCTCCATGGCGCCCACCTTCTCCTGCATAACGAATTGGGCCTCCTCAGCTTCACATAGCCTGGAAGCGCCCACGTTCGCTTCAAATGTCAGGCTCTCCAGCTGCGACTCTAGGACCACCTTCTCCCCTGCAACCTTCTCCAACGCCGAGTCGGCCTGCTCCACACGGCTTTGCAGCTCCTGCAACAGAGATTCCCGAGCCTCCATCTCCGACTCAATAGCCTGCAGTTCTTCACGGACCCGCGAACACTCTCCGCTGTTCTCAGCGTACGTGCAGGAAAGCCTGTTCAACTCCGCATTCAGCTCCGAGATGGCCTCATCCTTTTCCTTACCCACCGTCCTAGAAGCCTCCACCGACTCCAACAGCTGCTTCTCGACCTCTTCCAGCGTCCCCTCTTTCGCTCGGATCTCCTCCTGCAACGTCTCCAGCTTCCTCCTCATCTCAACCACCTCACCATCCTCCTTCTTCACGCTCATGCAAGACATCCGCTCGCTCTCCTCCTTCAGCGCGGCGATCTTCTTGTCCTTCTCCTTCATCAGCCGCTCCGACGCCTCCTCTGTTCCCACTCGTTTAGCCTCTACTTCTCCTAGAAGCGCCTGCTTTGCCCGCAACTCCGCTTCCACTAGCTCGAGTTCCTTCCCGCTCTCAGACAGCTCCTCCTCCATCCTGCCACTCCTCGACAGCGCCTCGCATCGCTCTCTCATACCCACAATTTCACCGTCCTCGCTCTCGCACGCTCTCCAGGTCTTCACGGACTCAACTTGCGCACTCTCCGTCTGCTTCAACAGGGCCTCCTTCTCCTGCACTTCACGCCTCAGCACCTCCAGCTGCGCTTCATAGGCGCCACGCTGTTCCTCCTCCTTCGCACTGCTCATGCACGACAGATTCCTGCTCTCCGCCTCACGTGCTGCAGCCTCTGCCTCCCTCCCCACTGCCTGGCACCACAATGGACAACCACACACGCCTCAGTCCAGACACTCCGCGCAGAGCTAGGCGACGTCGAGCGCACAGCCAGGACATGTAATATATTCCTGCACGTACCTCATGGCTCAATTCGTCACAGCGGGCCTGCACCTCAGAAAGCTTCACCCGCAATGCCTCCATCTCGGCTTCCACAATCGACCTCTCGCCCTCCAACCTCGCGACATCGCTCTCCAGACGTGCCTTCTCCGCCTCCCACTCTTCCTTCACGATGGCCAGCGCTTCATGGGCTGCGCCGGCTTCAGCTGCTTTCTCCTCGGCAACCCTCGACTCAGCTCGAGCCACTGCGAGCTCCTGCTTCAGCTCACTCGCAGCACACGAGCTCTCACGCGCTGCACTTTCGACCGGCTCCTTCAGCTCAGCTTGCTCCCTCTTCTCACTTTCCAGAGCCTCCAATGCCGACTGGAGCCTCGCCGTCTCACTCGCCAGATCTGCCGCCGCTGCTTCCCTTCTCGCACCCGCTCCCCTCGCTTCCTCCAGATCGTCCAACAGCTGCCTCACCTTCGCTTCCGACTCCCGGACCAAAGCCTGGTCGCTCTCCTGAGCATTGCGCAATTCAGACAGCAACACCCTCTTCTCCGTCACCACAGCTTCCGCTCCCTTCAGCGAAGCGCGGGCAATGGGTCCTGCCGTCTCCTTCGACGAAGTGGATTCCCCGAGCCACATCATTACCACAGACATCACGGTCGCATCCTTCTCCAACTCCGCTACACTCTGCCGAGAAGAATCCACCTCGCGCTGAAGAACCTCCACCGCTTCCGCGGCTTGCACACTCAGGTGGTGGACCTTCTGCGGGGTCTCCTGGGCCGTAGCCATGGCGAACGCCGCCTCACTCAGCACTCGCACTCTTCCTTCCGTGTCCTTCGCCAGCTCCTGAGCATCCTGCAACTGCTGCTTCAGCTGCTCAACAGCCTTCCTCTTTTCGCTCGTCCGAGAATGCCGAACGCTATTCCGGCTCCACCCAGCCGACGGAGGCAGATAGTCGCAAAAGATTTGCTCCATCTCCAACGAGGCCTCATTCAGCGCCTGATCTCCCTCAGCAAGATAATCTATCAGCTTCACCGTAGCACTCTGCCACTCCTTCCGCAGGGCTTCGATCTCCGAGTCCTTCGCTTTCAGCATACACTCATACCTCTCGGCGACCTTCACGTTCTCATCCTGGACATCGCCCAGAATCTTCCTCATTCTCTCCAGCTCGCTCCCGAGATCCGACGCTCTCTCGTTCGCAGCTGCCAGCTCGCTCTCCGCTGCCTCGGCCTCGGCCCTCAACCCCACGACCTCTGCTTGCATCGAGGTGATCGCTAGAACGGTCTCGGATTCCGCCTCACACCGCGTCAGGTGCTTCTCACACTCCTCGCCCTTCAGCTTCAGGTTCTCGGCGCGGGCGATCTCCAGCTCCCGCTTCGCACTCTCCAATTTCTTTTCCAGAACCAGCCTCCCCGCCTCATCCACCTCCTCAAGGTGGGCATACTCCTGTTCGAGCTCGCGAATCTCCTGCTCCTTCATCAACTCATTCTCCAGCCGCTCCACCTTCCTCCGAAGGATCCGTTCCCTCTCTTCCCTCCGCTTCAATCTCTCCAACACCTTCGTGTGCTCACCATGTAATGCCTCCAACTCCTGGATTGAGGACAGATGCTGGTGCTCCAACGCTTCCATCACAGCCTTCTCGTGATCCAGTTGCTGGCTCGCACGCGAAGACTTCTGGTCCGGGGAATACAGCTGCAGCCGAGACACGGCATCGAAGTACGTCGTCTCCCTCACCTCGCCAGCGGCCCTCAGTTGCGAGACCATCTCGTCTGCCTCCTGCAGCTGCTGCGTCAGCTTCTCCACTTTCTCTTCCACTTCCGCCCGGAGGGATTTCTCCTCCTCCAACCTCGCCTCTGTCGTCTCCGACTCCGAACCGACGCCTTCTCCAACTTCGGGACCTCCACCCACCTCAAACAGGGCAACCCTCTCCTCCAAATCCTTCTTCTGGGCCCGCTCTTCGTCCAGCACCGCCTCCAGCGACTCCAGCTCCAACTGCAACTGCGTCACTTCCTCTGCATGCCGCATCTCAATCTCCCGAGCCTTCTGAAGTCGTTCGAAAGACCCCTCCTCCGCCCTCACGCTGCTTCCACCACCGCCACACACCAACTGACCTAACACTGAGCCTGCCTTCCGCTCTTGTTCGCTCGCCGAAAGCTTCTGGATCACCAGCTGGGCGTCGTCGAGCTGAGCTCTCAGCTCACTCTCCTTCATCCGAAACAGAACAGCCATCTCCTGAATGTTTGTCAACGACTGACTCTGTTGAACCGCCATCTCCTCCGTCTCCACTCTGATCTGCTTCACAGCTGCTGCATGCTGACCCACGCAACGCACGCCATCAGCGCATCATAACAGGCATGCAATGAATCATCAAACCTCACATGCCCCTCCAACTACAACTCAAAAACACACTCCAACCGGGACTCTCACCTGCGCGCCCACCAGAGCGGCCTCTTTGCTCTGAAGCTTCTTGGTCAGGCCTCGGAGTGCTTCGAATGCATCTTTCGTAGCCTGCACCCAAAAATGCACCCAAATTCAGTACTGCCCCCACTTAACAGCCACAATATCACGCAACTTCTACAAACGGCTCCAAACCTCCTGCAACAACACAGACCACCAATTTGCCCCTCACCTCCAGCTCAGACCGAAGATTTTGTGCCTCCAGCAACGAATCCTTCAGCTGTCGATCCAGCTGCTCCTGCGCCTCCGACTTCTCTTCGCTCTGCAAAACCACGCCTCCAATTCGTTAGCACCCTCCTGCCACTCCGCGCCTGCCAGTGATCCAACCTCTCATCTCACACCAACCACCGCCATCGTACATGCTCCAACTGAAGCTTCAGCTGGGCAATCACCTCAAGATGCTTCAAATTTCCCAACTCCAGGGCTTCCATGCTGCCCAATCCCGTACTGCCCTTCTTCGCACTCAGCTCCGCCTTCAAATTCTCCACTTGGTCTTGGAGCTCATCCACTTGCCTGCGAGACATCAGCTCACGCCGCTCACTCAACGAACGCTTTGGCCAAAGATGCCATGTAACAAGTCCACCCACTCCAAAGAATGCAGCACTACAACCTCCCTCAACCATCACTTACCTCCCCATTTTTGAATAGCTGTCCAGGGAAGCGCTCAAGTTGCTGCGCAGTTCTTCCACCTCAGATCGATAGTTATCAGCCTGGACAAACGCAAACCGACCAAAACATCAGACCTGGAGAAAATAATTATTTTCGCCACGCTCACGTAATCGACTCCGACCATCCGCTCTCGTAAGCTTCCCCCAGGACACCACCAATTTACCTCAAGCCGTAGGAGATCGTTCTCACGAGCTGCCGCGGCGAGTTCAGGTGCCAGAGCCTTTTTCTGTTCAGCAATGCAAGACAGTTACCATGCGTGCTCTTCAAATGCCCACACCATAGCGGAACGGAAACCATGAACGCGAACACCACAGCACAGAAAAGACCGGTGCGATACACACCTGAGGAGTGGTCAGAGGGACGAGCCCCTGGTCAACGGCGATCTTTCCATCCAGTACTTCCAGAAGTTGGTCCCGCAGATTCGCGATCTCCTCCAGCATTACGTCTTTCTCGCCGCCTTCGTGAAATTCCTGCAGGCTGCATCCATCCCACCACAACATTCATCACTCCCGTACCACTCATAACCCACGCCGAAGGAGCCCACACGCAAGTAAAGCGCACCACACCCTCGTCACTACGACGCTGCGGCCCGACACTCCAACTGCCCCTACCTGCGAATCTGGTCGAGCAGACGGATGTTCTCCATGGCGAACCTCGTCAGCTCAGGGTTCCGGTCTACCTTCTCCCGCATCAACTCCAGCTCCTCCATCAGCATCTTCTTCTCATCTGCAAGATACGAATCCACAGACAGCAATCCCTTCGACAGAGTCTCCAGCCGCCGAATCTTGTCCTCGCGAAATCGGAGAACCATCTTGCTACTCTGCGTATCTGCCTCTCTCTGATGCACCTGCACACCGCTACTTCTGTCAGTACAAACAAGAACCCCCCTCCTCAGCCCCGGACAGCACACCACCACAGCGAACGCCTGCCCACATACCAGGCGGTTCAGTTGCTCGATCTCCGCTGCCAGCCGCTTGGTGGTCACATCAGCCGCCTGCTCGCGCCTCAGCGCCCCAGCCACCACCGCCTCCATTTGCCGCAACTGAAAACATTGCAACTCGCAAATCACTCACCCGTCCTCGGAACACCCACATATACCCGACATTCGCATTCCCCCTACTTCTGACCTACTTCAATGCAGACACCGTCCGCTACCTTTCTGCTCGATACTTGTGGGCTGCCAAAAAACTTGTGCGCATCTCCCCATGAGTCGAACGACCCACGACCTGGGTTGAAGTCATCTTGAGACAGCGGGATCCTCGAAATGCTTTGCCGCCGGAGCCGCTCCAATTCCTCCTGTTGTACCAAGGATCCAAGTTCAGACGCTGCAACAAAACATCGATTGCCAAATCACCAAAAACATGCAAGGCTTCACTGCCACCGACAAGGATTGGCTGCCTCCGTACCTTCATCAGTTGGATCTGCGCCCGAAGTGCCTTCACGTCCCCCGAGGCATCTTCATTGATCACGGCCTGCTCACATCGCAAATCAAGGTCAGCGCTCACACGCTCAATGCCCAACCTCTACAAGCACTCACATTACACTCCTCCTCCGACTCAGGAGCGAAAGAGCCTCACCGTGTTGCGGATCAGTTTCGCACGCTGCGCGAACTTCAGTGTGCTCAACGTCTCCAGAGCGTTGCTGCCACACCCACGAAAACGTCAGTTCTCACGCGATCGTCACACCCCTACCGCAGACTGGGCGTCGACAGTGTCCTCCACAACTCGCCACAACCACCGCGATTCACTCAACCCCCACAACCAGAAGTAAACCTGGTACTTACCAGCTCGAGGGGCTCACGGTTGCTATGATCGTGGTCTTCGAGTTCCCTCCCAGAGAATCCTGCATGCATCAGCACCCAACCCACTTCCTCATAAGCTTCACATCCACCCCGTGACACATTCCCACACGGCCCTCTCACGGGAACATGGAGGAAAACCCAAACTGCACCTCGCAATGTCATCACCACCCTGCGTGTGCCATCTACCCGCTGAGACGTTACCTGGAGAAGGAACGTCAGCTTCGAATCTCGATAAGGAACGTGCCGTTGTTTGCCGTTCGCGACATCCACCAGAATCATAATCACCAATCTGCGCAACACCGCCCACAACTCAGCTTCCTCCTCCGCTCCCAGACACCGACACTACCGAAACCATCGAAACCGCTGTCCCAGATATCACTAACTGCTACCACTGTCAAACCCGCTCATACTCCAACTTACCCCAGAGTAGAAAGGGACTTGTTGATGTTGGCAGCTTCCTTCAGTCGCTCACCTTCGGCTCCAGAGGTTTTTTGCCTGACACCATCCAAATCACATCACTGCTCAATTCAGTAGCCCCGACCTGCGCAAACGCTACCATGTATGCAAGCTTTCATCCCGCATTCCAACTGCGATCCCCTTACCTCTCAGACCCCGCAAGGTCAACGAGATTAAGTCTCCCAAACCGGATATTGGTCATCGAGTCGCGTTCCCATCTGCTCTCGATGATGCATGTGAATACGCTGTGAGAGCGGCTCGACTCTCTGTTCATATTCGTGGCTGCCACCTTCCTGTTCGCCGAACCCTGAGACACCCGGTCCACACGTCCACATCAGCTCCACCGCTCCACTCCAAATCCAAACCAACTTAAACTCCACCCACCACATCTTCACGCAACGCCTCCTGACAATTAAGAGCCTAGGAGAATGTAACCTGGCTAAGCAGCTGAATCACGTCCTGGACGCTGTTCACCTCCACCTCGGTCAAGTTCTCCACGTACACTCCTTTCCGCACATCCTCTCGCATCTGCGTCATTACGTCATCGCACCAAATATCACAACATGCCTCAGCCCCTGCCAGACACCAATCACAACGACAACCCACCGCTCCCAGGAAACTCCCGGTTCACAGGCGCCACGACTAACGGCTTGCCCATGCTTTACCTGCAAGTTCGTAGAGGCCGGCTCCAGCAAATCAGTAATTTGCTCGTTGTAGATCTCAAGGAATGAGCACTTGGTCAAGAACTTCAGGTTCTCGTCCTTCCGCTGTTCCTCTTCCTGCACCATTCAACCACCACCGCCTCAGCCATCATCTCTCCCACACCGCAGCAGCCTCTGCAGCCCCAACCCTCCAATCGATACCTCCGCTAACGCCTACACACTACCTCGCAAAACCCAACGGCTTCACACGCCCACAACCACGCGTACCAGTATAATTCTTGAAAACAGGTACTCGAACACGCGAGGAGTCATGCCCCGATTCTCACTTGGTTTGTCGCCGAGGCGCTCGATGTCCCCGAGCATCGTATGGGTCTTTCCACTTCCGGTCTGTCATAACCGCCCACCCTACGAGTCAGAATCCAAAACTGCGAGAAACTACGTCAACGCCAATGCACTAGACCCCTCGGCTCCTAGCATCCATGGGGTGGCCTGCATAGCACAAACACCCACTCCATACGCTATCCATCATCATGCAGCTCAGATCGAATCGTGCTCAACCTGCCCGTATGCAAACATGCAGCTGTTGTAGCCGCCCATGCAGTTCTCCACCATCGGTAAACCCGCCACGTTGAATAGCTTCTCCTGCAAACCACACATTCGAACATCGGGTCTCTCCGTCAGAGGCACTCCGGAAGCCGATAATGCACAGGCAACAGCAACTCTCAATGTGCAACTCATCCAGGGACCGCTGGACGCTGATTCCTGGCAATCGCGGCAAATTCACATGCGATCAACAGCGGTCGTGGTCTATGCCAACCTGTGAGACGATTTCACCAGCCACATGGTCAAACGTGAACCGCGTTTCCGGTGACCCCACCCAGGTCAGGGTGTGAGGGCTCTCCTGCCTCAGACATTTGCTGAAGCCCTGAGAGACCATCTCGGTGCTGCTGATGGGACGCGTTCTGATCAGGACCTGTGCATCACGAGAATCGTACGCGAGTCAATTGCAGCTCAGCCACGTCCACATAACCACCAACTCCGAACTAGGGCTCATAATTCCAGATTCCAGCAAGAGAGGGGAATGCGCCACAGGCGGGCAACAAACGTTGACAGCCATCAAAAAAATACGACTCCGCCAACGGTGCAACAAGTGCTCATGAGATTCATATGACCGACATCTAGAGCTTCCCCTGCAATTCGCCCTGTATTCCCAATCAGGCCCACCACATTCGCGCGACACACTACAAGCAGAAGAGCAAGCATCCGACAACCAACCGCAAGCCCATTCCCAATATCCCCTAAAACCGAGCTCACCTGTACATTGTGGTCGAGCCAGAACGTCGGATCCTCCTCAAGGTTGAAATGTCGCTCCGTCGCTCCTTGTGACACATTCCGCGCCCCGGTTGACAACGGAATCATCGCACGCGAGGCTGAAGGGCCGGCTGGTGCAGGACCCGCTGCTGGGCCGTACTTCAGAGACCTCGTCACGCTCTTGGCCGGAGTAGCAGACACAATCTGGTTGAAATTCGGCCGAGCTGATGGCGCCGGCTCAGACTCCGCGCCGTGCTTGCCGCCGCGCTCTTTCGTCACGTGAGCACGCGGAGTGTGAGAATTGGCGCTCTCGCCGCACTGCTTCTGCTGGTCCGCGTGCCCCTTGGCACCGGCTCCCGCCGCCCCAAGAACCATCTGCTCTGGCGGCACCTCCCCACCGTCCGACTCCCGCACCTTCACAGGCGATGGGTGCCGCCCTTGCGACTTCTTGATCTTGGCCTGCCTGTCCGGTGTCCCGCCCTCCACGTTCTCCGAGTGCGGAAACAGGCCCCGCTTCTTCCCCTTCGGCGTCAACCCGTCCGCCTTCCCCTTCGGCGTCACCGAGTCGCCCGCATTCTCGTCGCTGTTGCGGCTCGCCTCCAAAATCGCGCTCAATGGCTTCCGCGTCGGCGTCACCTCCCCGGCGCTCGCACAATTCACGTCCATATTCTCCGAGCCCCGCACCATGCTACGGAGCGGCGACGTCCCTCTTCCCATGCCCGGCCGAGACGCCAAATATACGTCCTGCACCCACTCCGCCCGCAATCACTCACCCTCCGACAACCGCACCTCCCGACCGCTGCGCCCGACAACCGCACCTCCCGATCCTCGACTTCATCTGCCGTGCTTAGACCCTACCTCCCGATCCACCACGCTCGCTCCAGCTCCCGATCGCCTGATCTCGCTCCTCGACCGCCTACTCGGCCTGCTTCCGCCCTCCGTCCCTACAAATTACCAACAACACCAACCCCCCCCCCCCCCCCCCGGGGCCCAACCAGCTCCAGCTACTCTAGGGTAAACTAACCCGTTCCTTCCTGTAATGCTACGCTCCCGGGGCGCTGCAGACTCCAGAGAAGCCGCGAGATAGTCACGGACCTGGAACGCAGGCCATGCTTCTTGGGCTTCGAGTGGGGGCTGACGTCAGCCAGAGCCGTTGCAAGTTTGAACTTCCCCCGTTTCCGCGGCAGCGGGTCCTTTCTCCCGGTCCTCCGCACACTTCACCCCTAAGAGCATCTCCACCCTAGTCAGGGAATTTTCCAGGGCGGTAACAATGCGTGGGAGCGGGGACGGGAGTGGCAGTGTTCGGGAGGGCGTGTAGAAGAAGAAGAACGCCGGTTTCTAAGGGGCCGGCATGAATAAAGTGTCTGTTCGTTCCACCACTAAGACCATGCCCACCAGACAAGGAATTAGCAGCATGGAACTACTTCCCCCTTTCGAGGGTAGACACTATGTACCAAGTAACCAACGAACACAAGTAACCATCAAAATCCAGAAAGAATTAGATAAAAAGAGAGAAATAAAAGGGGGAATGGGGGAGGAGGGGAAGGGCTTGTACACGTGTCAACCCAAGACGATTCATTGTCGTTTGATGATGCCCCTACCAACGTAGACAAAGCTATTGTCAACAAAGAAGAGGGTGCGGGGGGTGACGGCGGCAAAGAGCTCGCTAAAGCGCTTGAAGAGAATTCAAGACTACAAAATCGCTTGGATGTGTTGGTAGAACACTACTATCAATGGAAGTTGGCATGCGTCTTCACGGTCGATCGGTCTCAACAATTGGTGGCGGAATTCCAAAAAATCGACAACAACTATACCGAAAACAACCAGGAGAGGGTGTTTGGTTTGACATCGTGGGCCCTCGTAGATGATCTTTTCAAGATGGATGAAATGGCGATGGTGAAAACCGCTGGTGGGCAAACAACCATCGATTGGTCCCGTTACAAATGGGATTTCAAAAAGGAGGTTTCATCCACCCTCGATCATCGGGGCAAACCCATGTTATTGTGGCCACAACCTTCGAGCTTCGTATCCGACGGTACGACTTGCTCAATTTGTCTAAACCCATTTGGTCCAGAAGGTGGGATGCATCTAGGCACTTGTGAGCACTTGTACCATCCATTTTGCTTGATTAGCTTGATGGTTGTACGCCAGCGGTGCTCATTGTGCAAGGCCCCTTTTCACGAGCGATTGTACGAACTTTTTGGATTAGTTCCATACATGCCCCCGCATTAGGAGTTCAATGTGACGAACGCTCATGATCAATCACATATGTGGGGAAAGGATTTGGTGTGGAGTTGGAAATTGAAGATGCACTCGTTGGATAAGATGCACCTCTCAAACGAGTGGGGTTGGGAAAGGGACCCGGAGCAGATTGTCCGAGTGTGCAAGAATTTGATCCCGTTAAAGGACAAATACGGTCAAGGAAAATTTCTTCTACCAATGCTTTAATGGCCATTGGGACGAGAACGGGGAGCAATTTTGTTTCGGACCTCATCCACGGCAATGGTTGTGGGCCGTTCACGGAGTTCGCATCACAGACGACAACGGGGATCCCATTTCTAACAACGTTGACCAACCGGACCCGCAAGAACTAAGACAATTATCGGAATCAGAGTGGAAAGAAATTTTCCGAAATGACGGAATCGACTTCTTGCTCGATGAGCACAGTCCAGGGACACGGCAAGCGCTCGACCAGGTCATGCAATCCCAAATCCTAAGGGCCGTGTTGGATGAAGATGGACTACCGAGGAGAACACGATCAGAGTCTCGTAGACTTGTATTGGGCTCAGATGAAGACTTCCCTATGCACGTAGGGGCACACGACAACGAGGCAGGGGCGAGTGGCACTACTAATAGCCCGATGAATATTGACTAGATGTATTTTTTGTTTTTGCGGTACCAAGAGACAATTTTCTTACAATGCTTCATCTTTGAGCATTTAATGTATTTTCCCATTTTCGTATTACATTATGGATACTAAAAAAAATATGAATAGTACTGTCTACATTCTACTTGATAATAGTGGTGTGAATCCATGTGATTATGGATGTACTTAAGCCTCATAAGGATTTGTGCGTTTGTATAAAAAAAATGTTGTGGACCAAGTTTTAAACCTCCAAACATTTTTAATCCCTAAAGGACCAAGGCATTCTTGCACCAAAAACACTTCAAAACTGCGAGGCTATAGTATAATGCCTAAGAATGGAGACAAAACCTTTTTATTTCTACATCTAACCGTAGGGCTCAATAAATACTTCTTTGTTAATGTCCCCACAAAATTTCATAAATTTTAACCACACGGATTGAAAGGCTTGCATAGCTCCCATGCTATTCACTACTTGGTATCAAATTTTTGCACTAGATAAGGCCTAAATCCATTACTAATGGTAGTTTAGGATGATGTTAGTTCCTTATACACCAATTGTTAGAGGTAGAAAAAGGGTGTACCTTATTCAAGTTAACTATGCTAGTAGTGGAAGCTGAAAAATGGGCAAGTACCGTTTTAGTTTTTAGATACTTGATATGTTTTAGATTGATGATCCAAACAGTCAATATGAAGGTCTACACCACATATTGTTGTGAAAGAAATCAAAAGTATAAAAAGTTAAAATCTCTAAGTTTTTTGTGGTAAGACTTTTTTGTTTTTGGTACCTTGCCCGTTATATTTTTGGCAATATGTGAAAATCTTTGACTTGAGTTGAAGCGTTATTTTCCACTAAAGACAAGGATTTTTTTTTAAATTTGGAAGGAAATAATTTTCTACACTCTTATGTTTGCTCCAAAATTAATAGGGAGCTAATATAGGTGTTCCTTATTGGAGAGCATGCCGTCAAAGTACAAAAGTTGTACTTTCCATTTCGCCTTTCTCCCTAGAACTAGGGAAAGACATAATCAACATGTTATTTTAAGTGCATTAGGATCTTGTCGGAACCAAAAATAAATCACCCCATATTTAATTGTGCACCCGCCTCATGGAGATGAAGAGTGCCTCGGCCAAGCAAGGTGGCCTCAAACGCCTCCTTGGAAAGTTTTGTGGGGACAACCCCCCCCCCCCAATTTACAAGCTAACGTCCCCGCCCCTGCCCTGGTGGGGCGGAGATGTCTCCGCCCCTACCAAGGCAGGGAAGGAGACGTCTCCGCCTCCACCGGATTACTATTTTAATGGAGGGGGACCTCATTTGTCCCCGCCTTGCATACTCCTATCCACCATCTCTTCATTGAGCTGGATGTGGGCGTTGTGCGAGGTCTCATTCATCCATCCACGCCAGAATTTTGCATTCACACGTGCACACCATGTCTTCATCCGGACAATTGGCCAAGGAGGAGCGAGACAAGACTCGTGCACGAGCGGGGAACGCCCATCAGAAGCGCTTGCTCATTCTTCGTAACCCCGAGAAGGTGGCTTTTTGAGGTTGGGAGGACGTAGTGGAGCCATGGAGTTTTGATGATTGCCCGAACTACATCGAGTGGTGCCACATCGACAAGGCTTTCTCAAAGGCGCGACACAACTATCACCGGCGCTTCCACAAGGCAAACTTGAAACATTGCATCGACGAGGCGTTTAAAAACCGATGCATCGAAGTTTACCAAGTGTTGTATGACGTCCCATTCGTCAAACGCAATGAAGTAAATCTCTTCATTGCGCGGGGTATTCATGCGGAGGTGAAGTTGGGCAAGATAGTGGATTGGTCCACTTTGAAGTCGATGCTGGGGAAGGTAAAAATTCCTCGCCCTGAAAATGGAATAATTCCAATGGGATGGCGCAAGTATCCGGAAGGTGGATTGGGCAAGTTCATGACTGTGATGGACGACACACCTAGCTATGATATTGACACGTCAAGTTCAGGTGCTGACTCCAACGGAACCCACGTCCAAGTCGCGAGCGAAAAGGCACAAACACGTGGTAGGCTGAGGAGGACTGAACGAGCCCTTCACCAACGTTACTACTGACTAGGAGTATTTAAAGGTTTAGAACGTAGCAAATCAATTTTGTGAACAATACTTTTGCTCTAAACATTATATGATTTTAAATATCCTTTTTGTTTGTAATGGTACAATTTATTTAGAGAACTTGCACATTACATTCTACTAGAGGCTTATACTACCTGTTATGGATGGGACTTGCATAGCTCCCATGCTACTCACTACTTGGTTTATTTTTTTCTTTAATGGTATGTGGTACATTCCTAATCTTTTGTGGGGCAATTGTGTTTAAATTATTTATTTAGAGAACTTACACATTACATTCTACTAGAGGCTTGTACTACCCGTTATGGATGGGGACTTGCATAGCTTCCATGCTATTAACTACTTGATCTAAAAGGGAGCTAATAAAGGTGTTTATTATTAAAGAGCATGCGGTCAAAGGACAAAAGTAGTACTTTCCCGAAAGCCTTCCTTCGTAGACATAATGTGCTTCTTATTTTAAGTTCGTCGCAATCTTGTGGGAACCAAAAATAAGGCACCCTATATTAAAACCTCCACCCTCCTCATGGAGAGGAGGAGTGCCTAAGCACCCACAATGCCCCAAAGGCCTCCTTCTCCAGGGTTGGGGAGACGTCCCAGCCCCTGCTCAAGTAAGGGCGGGGACGTCTCGGCCCTGCCCTGGTGGGTGGAGACGTCCCCGCCCTTGGCACGTCAGGTTCCACCCGTTCTTGCCTCGTGTATAAAAGGTTCGGGAAGGGCGGATTGTCCTCACGCTTGTCACCTTGGCCTCTATCCCTTGGACCTTAATTCAGTTTGAGCTCCTTGCGAGTCTACTTGGGTGGCAGGCGGCACTGGTGTGCGGCTGAGGTGATGTAAAAATTGGTTCAAGCAGTACACCAGTGCTATCAGACCTCATATTTTCACCTGATTCTATACTATAACTAGCCCCGTATTTTGGCTTAGACGGGACTTGCACATTATTTGGCATAAGCCGTGAATGCAATGGGAAGTCAAAGGAAGCAAACAAAAGAATGGGAACCTTGGTACAATTTTGGTGACAACGAGGGCAAAGTGAGTTGTGTTTTCTGTAACTATACTTTTAGCTACAAACGTGAGCGTGCGTTCGCTCACTTTGGATACGGCGCCAAGTTAGAGAGGTCGATTTGTTGTAGCCTACCTCCCTAAGTGCGAAGTCGATTTGCCAATTGTAGAAACATTGTTCCGCAACGAATGACGGGCGGGGACATGTATGGCGGAGATTCAGGCCCGAGTGGTCCATCGAGGGCACCAACTATTGACACTTCAAGCCAATCCGACGCTCAAAATAATGTGGTGGGTGGGATAACAAGTGGGCCTCAGGAAGAAGTGCCTAATCTCTCTGAAGGAAACGACCGCGAACATGTGTCGGGTGGTCTTACCGCCTCGAATTCCACTAGATCTGGGCAACTACATCAACAACGGATGCTTGATGCTTTTAACATTGCAAAGAGGAAGGAACTTGATGAGAAGTGGGCGACTTTTTTCTATCAAGCAAATGTGCCTTTTAATGTGGCGCAAAATCAAGCGTTCATCGATGCAGTGAGGGCAACATCCGTGGCAAAGTTTGAGTACACTCCTCCTATATATCACCAGTTGAGGACTAGATTGATTGAACCTAAGAGGTTGCAAATTGAGAAAGAGATTGAAGCCAAAGTTGGTTTCGCAATCAAGAATTATGGGGTGTCGATATGGACAGATGGTTGGGATGATGTCCATCGGAGGCCCCTCATGAATTTAATGATGTCGTGCCCCACTGGTGACGTATTCTTGGGGAGCATAGACACCAGTGGTGAGAAGAAGTCCATGCGATACATAGCGGACCAAGTGAAAGTTTACATTGAGAAGGTGGGTTCCAAGAATGTGACACAAATTTGTACAGACAATGCTTCCAACATGCTTGGAGCGATGGATGATATTATTCTCACATACCCGCACATTCACAAGCAAGGGTGCATGGCACATGCATTGGATCTCATGTTGGAAGATTAGGCGAAGGTCCAAGAATTTAAAGATTTAATAGAGAGGGCAAAGAAATTGTGCAAATATATTAGAAACCATCATGCGACAATGGGGACACTTCGTGAGTTGAGTCCAAACCTGCATATTGTAGTGCCCACTGAAACCCGCTTTGCTTGTAATTTCCTTATGTTGGATCGATTGGTGAGACTCAAAGGAGTGTTGGAGCAGTTGAAAGACCACCCCCGTGTTGTAAACTAGTTTGCAACCCTATGGAATAAACAAAATGGAGAGCAAGTTGCAACCGCAGCACGTAATGTGGTGCTCACCATCGAAGATGTGGCCTTTTGGCAGCGATGTCAGAATTGCGTGCACATGACTGGGGATGTTTTGAAGGCATTGCGTGTGTTTGATGGCCGCGAACCAGACATGGGTCGTGCGTGGCTCGTGATGCATAATTTGCGAGAACACGTGTACTCTTTGAGAGAGTCACCCTTTACTCTACGAGCTGACATAGCATCCACTCTTGAGCAATCTTTTGATGCCCGGTGGCAAATGGTTTTTACCGATGTTCACTACGCCGGGGCTCTTTTGAATCCGTACCTCAAGGATAATGTGGTGCTTAGGGCTGACGGAATTGCACAAAGAGCATTGAATCGGGTTGTTCGCAAAATGATGGAGGTATTGGAAATCTCTTATGAGGACGTCCAATATGAGTTAACACAGTACGAGGAGGGCAGAGGACCATATGGCCCTATCGAGGCATTTGACATCCGCCAGACAAAGCTTCAACTCCACCAATGGTGGGCCACGATCGCAGACAAGGCATTGTCTAAAATAGTTGTTCGTATTCTAGCCCTTACGTGTTCAGCTAGCTCTTGCGAACAAAATTGGAGTATATACTCGTTTGTCCACAACAAGAGCCGAAATCGATTAGCGGTAGAAAAGGCTGCGTCATTGGTGTATATTTATACCAATAGCCGAAGCCTTCAACAAAGACGAGGGGCCGATCTCGTTCGATGGTATGATGCGAATATTCACTCGGAGGATTCCGACCCAGATGCCCTGGGGCCGGTCCCGGTGGGTGAATCTAATCGTGAATTTGATGTGTTGATAGCCGAGGAAGAGGAGGAGCACAATATGGCAGCTCCCCGCTCTCCGCTGGAGTACCGTGGATACCTTAATCTTTGGGCGGAAGGCGCCAATCATCTTGAGGAAACGAGAAACTATTACGGAGATGATGACGATGTGGAAGAAGAATTGGCTCAAGGTCGTTGGGGACCTTGGAATCAAAGTCCTCGTCGTAGTCCTTCGCCTCATCTTCCTCAAAATGAGGGCATTCATGAAGTGCAACCTTTGTCTACTTCCTCAGAGAGCGACATCCCAAATGTGACTAACCTTGAAGAGCGTGAAATGGGGGGGGGGCAATGTTGGGAATGTTCGCGACGAGGGCAGTTCCCCATCAGACTATGGTGGTGGAAATGGAGATGGCAACAACAACGGAGCGGGAGAGAACGCAGGGTGAAAGTCCACTAAGGTGGTATATTTATAGTGTCACAAATGGTTTTGGAAAGAATCACGAACCATCTTTTGCTGCATAGTGCGAATGTGGGATTGATCTTGGAATTCTATTGATGGAATGTGATAATTGACTTGATTTAAAGTCTAGAAACCTCAAAAATGTTGAGTTTTGATTTACGATTTGGCCAACATAGGTATATCTTTCATCAGTATATACTTGTCACAAGTATATGACATTTGCCAAATATACTTATTTTGAGAGTTCTAGGAAGTTAAACACTCCAAAAGTTTTGGGACACATTCATGCCATAATGTGTTCATATATTATAATTGAAAATTCTAGATCGGAAACTTATTTTCACTTTTATTGCTAACAAACGAGAAATTTCTTCAAGGCTCCTAAAATAGGACATAATGTTGATTTTTTCTTTGATTTTTTATACATCATGCATAGATCCATCCTGAAACATTATTTTTTCTGAAGAAAAACCTTTTTTTCCATTAAATTGGGCAAAATTAAGTTTTTTGGCCAAAAAAATATACTTTGGATATATATTTTTTGCCCAAAAGTGAGTAACCCTAGCTGACTTCTACCCTGCAGTAAATACTGCGACTCGAAACAACCAAGGATCGGTTAAAAACCCGTATGGCTAGGAGAGCCCTATTGGAATGGGTGCATCATTTCATAGCACTGGAGTCGTTCAAACAGACTCTAACGCAAATGTTGTAAACACAACAATTGTAGGGACGACTCGAAGAAATGAAAGGGTTGTTAATCAGCGTCGGCGTTTTGACTCGGAATATGTAGACTCCGATGATGCTTTTGCATTTACAAAGGACCTTGAGCCACAACCATCTCCGGTTGTGGTGTTGCCTACGGTTATCAATGACCAGAATGCACCAACGCCGCCTTCCCGGAATTCCTCTTCTCCTAGAACGGCGAATGCCATGTATGGACCTTTCCAACAAAGTGTAGGCGTTGTGGGGATGGGTCTAAACACTTCCGCTACTACTACCAGAAATGGTAGACCCCCTTTGGCCGCTACAAGGACGCCTCTTCATCCAATGGGTCAATATATACAACCGAGTGCAAGGACTAATGCTCGTGGAGGGTCTAGAGGCCGTGGAGCGGCTAGAGGCCGTGAAGGAAGAAACAACGGCGAAGCATCCTCCGCAAGGCATCGTAGACATCCCTTCCTTGGAATAGGGGCACGAGATCCGAACGTGGTTGTACAACCGTTTTTGGACATGTATATTCTAGGACGCTCTTCAACAACTCCGGCGTTTGTTGTTCCGAATCGAGCAATTTGTCCTACCAGCGGCCCAACCATAAATTCCGACGGCGATGATCCTCACGCACATCGACAAAAGAGATTCAGACGCTCGCGTTGCGATGGTGAAACAGTCGTAGAGCTTCGCAATGACAACTCTGAAATAGAGGGCTTTTGGACTACAGATGGTAGCAATGGAGAATTCTCAGATGAGAGCGGTGAAGGAGCTGATGATGACAGCTGTGCAGATTGCGATGAGGCACCAGATGATGATGATATCGTCATTCGAGATGCGGTTATGGGTAGCCCGTCCACCAAAGAAGTGCGCAGATCGGTCCGTTTGAATAATTATAGGACAAAAAAAGTAACTACATATATGTCTGCGAAATCAAGAGAGTTGTGATAATTCATAGAAGAAGCTAGGAGAGAAAAAGGTTTCTTAGATAACTACAAGATATTACTTGGTTTGGAAGTATGAGATTAGGGAATTGTTGTTTTATCGTGAAACTTTTTAATGCAATAAACATATTTTGCTTCTAGACATTAAGGTCTCTCCGCTCAATGATGCAGGGGCGTGGACACCTACATGAGGGGCGGGGACGTCCCCGCCCCTGGGGAGTAGACGTCCCCGCCCCTCATGGTGACGTCCCCGCCCCTCATGGAGATGTCCCCGCCCTACTGCCACGGTGGCGTGACACGTCCATATGTGACGTGGCGATCACAGTAAAAATTTCTTACTTGCAAAAAATTATTGGGCGCTCTTCGGGCAATCCGTCGGAACCGTCCGTCCGTGCTGTCCGGACCGCCCGTCCGGTTGTCTCGTCCGATCACCTCAACCCGTCCGTTATGACAACCCTGTCTTCGACCTGTTGAGATACATGCACGGGCGCGAAGTCTACTAATTGATCCAATGCAGGAGGGCATCTCTGTCTTGGGTGAATCGATTGGTAGAACAATTCTCTGGGAGATAGCAAGCCTTGTCCTGACTTCGGACTTAGGCGAAACTTCTGGGTCGACAAACACTCCTCCTTTTGTACCTTAGGCAGAGTGGGTGGAGAAGGTTGTGAAGCGGTTTAACGGTGATGGGGATCTTATGGCCTCTGGACGTATTAATTGCGTCTGTCCGGATGAGCCGTTCGAAAACAGTACTTTGGAGGAGGGGAACATTGGCGTCACAATAGTTGACGTTTTCATTGGAGATCCTAGTAACATTATGAGTCATTAGAGGTGGCCCATTTCCGACTACGCATTCAAAGGAGGACATAGTCTTAGCGATACGCTTGACCATTTCAATTGTCTTCCTGACGCACCGGACGCGAATGCGTACCTTGGTGGCCGCCCAAAAGCACCATACCGGTTTGTTCGTCGCAAAAAGCGGACTGAGGAGAAGCTCAACGCATTCGCTAAGTAGACTATGCCGGAAGAGATTCAAGTAGTGAGTTCGCAATCATGTTGTTCTGATGAATGCGTGCGCTTAATCAGGCCCCAGGATACCCTTTTCATTCGCTAGAAGTTTTGGCTGAAGGACTTTGATGAACGCCGGGATTATGCAAGGTTTGTGGGTGGACAATTACACTACATGGGCAACAATCGGAAACGAAAGTATGTCACTTTACTAGGTCAGGATACCTGCGCTACAGTGTGGTACAAAATCCATGGCATATCAAAATCAACGTTTCACGAATATATGGACCAGTACAAGAAGGGTATCGTTTCCTCTACGCACGGGAACAAAGACGTCAAACGACCCCGCCTTGGAACCGTGCAAGCACTTGGTACAATTACGGCTATCATCAATGAGAGTGCTGATCACATGCCCAATCAGATGAGGTTGACGATACCAAGGCGGATGGACACTCTAAAGTTTCTGCCCTTTGGACGTAGTTGGAAGAAGATCCAGGCTGACGCCATAGAGGTATTACTCTACATAGTACACCACATGAACCACTTATCTGCATTCACATGTACTTTAAGCACTGGCTGTATTATGAAAATGTCCTAAAAGACCCTCTATCTTTGCTCTGTACATCTAGTTCATGGTAGGATCCTACGATCGCCAAGGGTATGATACAGTCTTACAGTCCTCCCATTCTGTGGTTATCCTCAATCTGATTTATGTTCAATTCTCACTGGGCACTCACCTGACGCACTCAATGTTTTGACTCTTTTGCAGTCGAATCTACAATGCGGGTTGCCCGTGGGTTGCCCACGGTTTCGCAATCCGCTGTTAGTAGAATCAAGAGGGAGCACTTCAACAATGTTGCGGTTAATCCCGTTGGGAGCTCATTTGCAAAGTGCACCCTCTGTGACACTCTAAAGCAGTACATCGACAGATCAGTCAAGGGTTCCGCCGAATATAATTCGTTCGTGAAGCAGAAACAAACCCACTGCAACCTCCAAGCTTCGTGTAGGCGTGTGTATTATACCTGGAGAGAGGAGTCTAAGCGGCAGAAGGGCGATATTCTTTGTAATATCCAGGATAAAATGGATACAACCAAGACAACTATTCCTCGTATGCGAGTTTCTACCAAACTCACATCACCCTTGGGTCAGTTCCCAATGAACGTCACCGGTATGGTCACGCACGGTCATGGAGATGGTGCCTATGCTCACTACTCCACTGACTTGTGGCCAGGAGACTCTAATTACACTATCTCCTCCCTTGCGAGATTGCTTCGGCGTCTCGAGGAACCACCCATTCGTGAATCAGGTAGAATTTTTCCCCATGAGCCGGCCAATTCTTTCTTTGAAGCTAAGCTTAGAGGGAAGTCCAAATGTATTCAGCTCTTACCTCCGATAACAAATAACTCGATTGTATCCGTCCCCCTTCCAAAAAGTTATATTTGCAGCTTGACAACTCTGCAAAGGACAGTAAGAACCAGTTTTTCATGGCGTTCTTATTGATGTTGACTTATCGAAGGGTATTCAAAGAAATCCAAGTTGGTTTCTTATTAGTCGGGCACACGCATGAGGATATTGATGCTTATTTTAGGCATTTATCCAAGACCTTGAAGAGCTAGAATATTTATATTGTCGCGGATTTGATGATGTCCTTCATGTAGTCGTAGGACTTGGGTTTTATGTTCGAGTTTGTTCAAGAGGTTGCTGATTTGAAATCTTTCGTCCATGGTTATATTTGTGATGGTGCTGACAGACTTGTTGGCTTAGGAGAGATGCACCTCTTTAAATTCTACGTAGATGAAGAAGGGTGGCCCGTCATGCGATTTAAGGAACTTGCAGTTCATGCGCACTAGCTACCCAGAGACAAGCCTGCTATCCGTCTTTGGAAGGAGGATGCTGACGGAAAACCGATGCTACCTTCTGGGCTCCCAAATCCTATACCTTTCAGGCGGTTGTGGGGCAATGAAGTTCCTTCTTCCACAGGCAATCCAGAGAAGGCAAGAGAGAAGGTTTCCAAAGCCCTTGATAAGAGGTCGTTCATCAAGTGTGGAATTCGAGGTTATATAGAATTTCGGGAACGCGGGATGCTTGAAAGTATCGGCTTTCGTAAGGATTTTCCACCTAATAGCGAGTACTGGAATGGAATACTTGCAGAATTAGAGAAACCTCTTCCTCCCACTCCTACGGCCTTGGTAGAAGGCTTCTGGCCAATTCATGATTGGAGAGCCACAGATCGAGCTCCATTTTGCCTCATTACTAGTGGAGATGTCACACCTGAAGATGACGAACCTGAACTTTATTGTGGCCCAAGGAAAGAGAGACCGAAGGACGCCTTGAATCCATGGCGAGATATCGGAGCGGGATCATGGATCCTACTCCGTCCTTCGGACCCCGAAATATATTCCGTCTGGTTAGTAAAAGCATGTTCAGCTGTCAATTGTGAAAGAGAGCATGCAGAATATGGGAAGTTCATTATCCAATTCTAGGAGCCGAGAAATCAATTCAAAAACCACAAGAAGAAGTATGAGGATTGTTGGGCAGCAACGTGGGTTCCGGAAAAATGACGTCCACTTCAAGTTCATGTTAATGCCGTCGTATTTGCCTCCGCGTCAGGTAGAACGAACCCTAAGACTCGGACGATTCCAAAGAAGGACCGAATTGCAGCATTGGCTAACCTTGAAGCTGCAAACGTGGCGGACCCTTGATGGTATTAGGGTTTTCCAGCAATATCATAGGATCCTGCGACCTTGACCTCCTCGAAATCCAACTATGACTTTCCACAATATGACTTATAATGTCGTAGAAGTTTTCCAGCAAGATAGCACAATTTTCTCATCGCTCGTCTTTTTCTTGAACTCTTCCACCGAGATAGTAGGATCCTACGATCTTGCTGCTCCTTGCTGTCTATGATAAATGTTTACATCTATTTTAATTATAATGCATATAATTCGGCGTTGTCATTAATTGTCGACAATGTATGAGCTCTTTTCAGATACTTCTAATCCTACCGTTAACTGCTACTCTGTAACTGCTACTCTGCTACCATTTGATGCAATTTAAGCAGTACTATTATCTGGTAATTTCCTTAAAACTCTTCCAGCGAGATAGCAGGATCCTACGGTCCTGCTTCTTCTAGCTGCCTATGTAAGATGCTCACATGTTTGATAACTTTTATACATAAACCTAGGCGATGTCATAATTTCTATATAATGTATTACCCCTCCTCAAATACTTTGTTTCTACTGGAACTGCTTACATGCTACGTTTGTTTCTCACTGTAGATGCAATAAATACATTATTCTTCTCACTTCTACTACTACTAATAAATGGTGATGGTAGGATCTTCCTATCCTGTGATGCAAGGTCACTTCTACTATGATTCTCCTATCCTTGCAAGGTCACTTGCTACATCACACATTCCTACAATTTATTAATTGTTTCTCTTGTGAAGCTTCTAACTTTCAAAATTTAATGACCATCTTTGTTAGATCATAGGATCTTACGAAGCACCTCTATATCATGTTTTGTTAGATTTTCCTTGAATAAATCTGGACTTTGACCAATCTAGACTTTCAAAAGTCCAGATTTCCTTAAATGCGGCATGGAGGAAGGTTGATCCGGTGGACTCCGAGGCTGAGTTGAAAGAAATGGATGATCTCCTACGCGAGGTCGGCTGGAGAGCCGTTGTCCGCAAGGAGACCAACTTCATCGTCACCACCGGCGTAGAGCAGGTCTTCCGGGGTCTGGGAGTCAGCCGGCCGGAGGACGCCATCAATAGAGTGGGAGATCTCCGGAGAAGGGAGGGCGGCAGGAAGGCGTTGCACCTTCAAATCTCCACCATGTACAAGGTCAACACGGAGATGGAGAAAAAGGTAGGGCACCTGCTTCAGGAGACAGCGTTGGCGGTGGTGGCCCGGAATTAGGCAGAGGCAAAGGCCAATGCATCCGCGGCTGCCCTGACGGAGGTCCGGAAGGCCCTGGAGTTTCCGGTAGACGTGGTCAATTGGAGCCTACTCTTCACCGAACTGGTAGAGAAAGAGAAGAAGGTGACTAGGGCCAACATCATCCGATTTCTCCTGGATCAAGCGAAGTAGATGGGCCATACCTGGGAGCAGATGCAGCTCCTGGTCGACAACATCACCTAGGTGGTTCCGGAAGACCTGGCAGCACCAATACCGGAAGACGTTACGACCCCGAATTGGACCACGGCCCCTCCGGAACCACCACAACCCAAGTCAACACCAGCTCTGGGTACCTCAGCGAATCCAAAGTCCCTCGACACTTCGTCACCACGGACACTGGCAGAGGATATTGTATCTCCCAATCCTAGTACAGGTGAGATACTGAAGAACCTCCTGGATCTGCTGACGCCACCGGCCATGCGCCTGGTTGTGCCTCCGGCCGAAGTGAACCCCCAGGGAATCCCGAAGTCAGTATCCCGGAGGCTGGCGCCCGGACCAGGGAGTCCCTCCGAAAGCTACAGGGACTTGGTCCGAGAGACTAACACTACTCTCGGACTGAAGCAACCAACACCCTCTAGTTCTGGAAGGATCGCCGGAACAACCACCTCGACCTCCGGATTCCAGAGCTCCAGCGGCCGGACCGTCGACTCGAAAGACCAATATTTTGCCGGCAACAGCAAAGAAGGCGAAGGGCAAGTAGCCGGCTCTAGTAGAGATCTCCCCCTCTCGCAGAAGTGGGAGAAATCGGAGACCGGGTGGAGCAACTTAGGTTAATGTTTAGGAGTAGTAATTTTGGGCTTAGATTCCTGATCAGCTGCGATTAACGATGGGGCTCCTAGTGCACCCGGCTGCTGACGGAGTCGACTGCCGGAATTTGTAATTAGAATAGGAATTTTGGAGCCGGAAACTGTTCCGAGATTATAGGATCTGAGATCCGATCTTTTCCGGATTTCTTGGACCTTTTAGATAAGATCTAGCGGATTTCTAGTAGATGCAGCTAAGAGGAAGGCTAAGTTTAGAGGGGACTTAGTTAGTACTTAGTAGTAAGAATTTGGGGAAGAACCTCTTATCTTGTCTTTTCCCACTTTGAAATATACCTCGCTTCTTTACACTAGACTTGCTACCTTGTGTTCTTGATGCGGAGTATAGACTTCGTGAGTGACATATCTATTCTTGTGTGTGTGTTTCTGTAAGTACCCTCCGCGAGTGGCGTGATAACTAGTTCGCTAAGAGAGAAACTGGTCCGGATCCGTGTCAGGAGATCGCCTCGGAGAGCTTGAGGACTATTACAGAGGTGTATATGGTAGTCTCCACGGTCTGGAAGTAGCCAAGAGGAGAAGAGATGAATTGCAGAGGTGTTCATGTTAATCTCTAGGACACGGAACAATCCGTGCTAACCTGGGTTCCGGTCAAAATCCGAATTCTCCCCCAAGATAGAAAAAAGCCTGATGTGTAGGTCTAGACGGAATACTTCTAGCATGTGGTAACATCCGCTCCGGAGAGTCACAAGCACACTTACCGGAATGTCGTTGTAGTCCGGACTTGTCTTTGTGTGACCGCGTCCGGAAGGCCATCCGGATGTCGTGAGAGTCTAAGTCTGGTAGCAGCCATCAAATCACCGGTTAGCAGAGTATGGAGAGAGGCGTCCGGTCACTATAAGTTCAGGCCAGTGGGTGTCTAGCCACTTAAAGTCACAAGGCAGCAGGAAATCTAGCCACTTACACATAACAGGATTAGTGGACTTCGGCCACTCGCTTAAAAACTCCAGAAGGCTCTCTGAGGAGGAATAGAGACGAATCAAACTATCCTCCGGAATTCCGGAAACTATTTCCGGAAGCCGTTGTACGAAATCCGGGCTTCGAAAGGATCCGTGTCTATAATACACAAGTAAAGAGAATAGCTAACCCGTGAACGACCGGTGTGGTAGTTTAGTTATTGTAAGTATTCGGAAAAGAACATTAGGTCTCTGTGGGAACAAAACCGGAGCGGTTACTTTGGAAGCATTTAGTGACGATTAGGTGCATTCCGAAGGAATACTGTCTCTACCAACTGCAACACGGCTTATGACATGTTGACGTCTGGCTCCACATCAATGTTGCATGATTTGGCATTGGATGAGAAACCGGATAAGGCCCAAGTTGTTAGCGTTGTGTGGAAAGATGGTCCAGTCTTGCACAAGCTACAACATGGGACACTACCCCCAACTCTTTCGGCTATGGAGTGTGATAGAGTTGGGCACCAAATAGTACGATTCCGTTGGGAGAACGGCCTTCTATTTCGGGTGTGGCCAGATGGAACTATGCGCATAATTCCAAGGCCAGATCGGAGGGCTTCGTTGGTACGGCAAGTTTACGAAGACCTTGGACATTTTGGTGTGCAATGGACTCATTCAATGTTGCGCAACCAGTACTAGTGGATTATTATATATCAGTAGGTCGCCACGTATGTTTCTTGCTGTAAAATATGTAATCAGCTTAGATCCAACTTCAACATCTTGTCATCCTAGTTGCAGCCTTTGCTCATTATGGGGCTAGGATATCAGTGGTCTTTGGACTTTGCTGGTCCACTTGTCGTGACTCTACGTAGAGCCAAGTATGTCTTGGTGATGGTGGAGTATTTCAAGATGTGGATTGAGCTCGTGGCTCTTCCGCAGAACTCTCAAAGTTGGTGGCCATGGCATTTTTCAACCGGGTGTTGGCTCGTTTTGGAACTCCAGATGAGGTTTTGACTAACCAGGGACGTGGGTTCCTTGGGGCTTTCAAAACTTTGTATACGAATGCTTGAATTGACCATCGTACCACTTCTCGAGATTAGCCAGAAGCGGACGATTTGGCGGAGCGTGTGGTTCAGATCGTGAAGCAGGGCCAACGGAAGTATGGATTACTTTAGGGTGTCCATTGTGATTGAGATGTGATGATACCATGGATCGATATGGCATACCGATTTAGTCAGTAGGATTCAGTGGCTGCTTTCAATCTATATCAGCTGTTGTACGGGCGGGAGCCAATTTTACCGAGTTCTGTTTAGGAAAAAATGGCTCCGGTTGTGGATTTGGACGATCCAAATGTATAGGCCCAGTGGCTACGAGATTGAAGGGAGTTCTTGAAGCGGGCTATGCCAATGGCCATGGAGAATTTGTCCATCGCTCAACACCGTGACACCTTACGATACGCTTGTATTTGTAGCGGTGCTTACCAACCTCAGTTGCGACGTTTTTCCACAGGGGATTATATTTATCTGTAGTGTAAGGCATCCACGACGTTGGACGTCAAGGCTGGGCGCACCATTCTTCGCGTGAAGAATGTGTTGCCGAGTGGCATCTTGTTGCTGGAAGGCAAGGATGGCCGGAAGTGTCCGGAGCACTTTAAAAATTGTGCTCCCTGTCATTTACCCATTGATGGCTCCGTCCATCTGGAGTTGACGGTTGTGCCCGACGACCTTCCGTGTTTTGAGTGTAGTGAGAAGAAAGGCGCGGCTACCATATTGCTTTGGGACCATTGCCAACGTGATTGGCGTATGGCTTGCTTGGTGCCGCCTCTTTCTACTTCACTGTCCGGGGATTGGACTTGCCTTGATGTCAGAAGTCTTTGAGCCACGATTCACCAATTGAAACGGCTTGAATTCCTCGTGGACTTGTCACTGTGTGGTGCGTTGCCATCCAATTGGAGTTTCTGGTCATAATTTACCGATAGGCAACGTGGAGATTGACTAAGGGACTAGCAACAAAGTTGCCAATGGCGATTAAGATGGGGCTCACATTGCACCCGACCTACCCTCTTTTTGTTACTTCTTCAAATGTTTATTGATTCGGCGATGGGCCACATCTTTGGTTGGATGCACACACTTGTTGCAGCGACATCACCGTGGCGTTTAGTCTTGTTAGTGTTGTTTGGTCCTAGCTGGATAGAAGGTCTCTTTATCCGATAGGAGGGGCACTTGAGGGTGTATTACATTTACTTGTTCTAGTGTATGTATTTCGTTTATTTGATGTTGGTTAGTACTCTCGATCTATTGTGGTTATCGATCTTTCTTTACACGACGGCTGTCACAGTACGTGGCGTCAAGGGCCTCGTTGTATCGTAGTTTTAGCGTAGATTAGTTTGTTACTAATCTACGTGTGTTTAGGGACAAACGGCGGCGCACCGCATTCATCCATGGATGATTTTCATCCACTTAGGATTGTATGCGTATGCGTATAGCGCCGCACACGTCCTTGACTTGACGTCTTTGTCAAGTCAAGCTTTGTGAGTGAGTTAGAGAGTGTTAGTGATTTGCTTTGCATGTAAGTGATTGTGTGTCATTAGTAAAGGCTCCGGATTCTCTTATACTACTTACACTCGTTGATTCTCCCTTGGTGAAGTGTAAGACGCTTGACTATGTGCGTGATTCCTTACTTGTTTTTTGAGGATGTATTATGTTTATTTGTTTAAGTATATGTTTTTTGTTTATTTGATGTTGGTTAGGACTCTCGATCTGTTGTGGTTATCAATCTTTCTTTACACGACATCTACTATGTCTCAAATCTGTGTACATTGCAGTAGGCTCTTACAAAAATGAAGTTATACAAAATTAAATTTGCTTACATTAAAGACATTTTTTATTTTCATAAACAAACCGTTATAACACATGCGACTTTAAACACAAGTTTATTATACTCACCAAAGTAAACTTAAAGTTCTAACTCATGCCACGACAAACACAATTTTATAACACATGTGGTTGAAGCTCTGCAAATATAAAGTGCGTTCTGTACCTTAATTGTTATACATGCTCATAGTTCATTTTCTTAACCAAAAAGTACATGAGTGTATGGAGAATGCACCTTTTGCTTGGTCCAGCCTCCTCTGCATTCGGACTTGGAGAAAGCGGCAGTGTAATAACCGGGGAGGCTCCATCATGTCTACTTCCTAAACTCTGAACATTTAGGTTCAAGTGAGTTTACATGGTATGTGCATGATGAGAGCAATTGAATCACTTCTAGAATATGTACATGAAGTTTGAAAGTGATATATAAGAGGAATTGTACCAGGGAATTTGAGCTGACGTGAACCACCTGGAATCCAATTTGTACAAGTTCTGGATCGACATGAACCACCAAAGTGGATTTTGTACAGTAGAAGCTGCTACTTGGGATGCCCGTAGATCTTCTAAGGCTTGCAAACGAAGTAAAGTATAGAACTCCAAGGTATCGGGAGGCATAGTAGAGAAATCCATTGAGAATAGTTGCATATTCATAGTTCTTTCTTGCAAATCTGTGGCCCCCTCCATCGCCACGGTCCATCTCTCATGCAAGGAAACCATGTTCATTGTGATTGCCTTGAATTATTCATCAACGCTCAGCTTCTTCGCATCAACTCTTGCAACTGCTTTGGCTTTATTGTTACCGATTGGCCCCTCAGGAGAATCCGCAGTAGCTTGCACCTGAGATCCCACACCCTCTTCTTCTTGTGGCACAGAGGAGCTTAGAGTCTTCCTCTTTTCCTCCAGAAAATGTTGCCTCCATTTTTTATTGTCACAAAGGTACCTCTAATATTCTAGGAACCAAAAAGGTACCTTCTTCTTTCCACCTCCACTATCAAATTTGATCCACCACCAAAGACCCTGCCTTAAGAGCTGGCATGAATGAAGTGTTCGTTCGATCCACCACCAAAAACCCTGCCATAAGAGAAAAAAATTGTGGTAGTGTGGAACTACTCCCGCTTTCAAGGGTGGACACTATGTAACTAAGTAAGAGGCTCAAACGGAACAAGTAACAAGTAGATAACAAGAGACTAGGGTTAAGTTTAAAGGAGGGTTAGGGGGTTTAGGAGTTGTCTTGGAATTCAAGGATAGGTTGTATGTTTTCTAGTTATTGTTTAGTTAGGAGGATTTTCACTACATAGTGGATGGCAATGGTGATAATCTCCGTGAAAGTTTCCTTGATATGGTCAACAAGGATATTGAGATTTTTTTCAAGGCTTGTCATAGAAGGGATGAAGGTGGTGGCTCGAGCACCGGCTACGATAACAATGAGGGGGTCTACCTTCCATCTTAATGTCTTAATGTCATTAATAAGTGATTGGTATTTTTCCGTTTTGTTTGCAATAGGTGTTGGGAAAAAACGGTCATTGTCATATTTAAATTCAATGAATTGGATTGTAAGATGGTGATCTACATGGTTAGGGGGGGGCGTTATATGAGAGTCCTTTGACACATAGGATATCAGGTTTAAGACGGTCATTACAATGACATCTTTGGGTTGCGCATGTGCATGGAAGAAGCCATGAGGGGACTATATTTTCCTGTAGGTTGTTGTTAAAGGTTCCAACATTCATGAGAATAAAGCACCAAGAAATATTGTATGACACAATTAATTTGCTGATTTCCCAGACTGCTTTGTTGTCTCTTTTTATAATTAGGGAATAAATATGCTAGCTTTGGCATTTAAGAAGTACGTGTCGCCATGTATCCGAGTCAGTGGAGTTGCATAGTGGACATGTAATGGAGGGAAAGTGTGCAATACCAAAGAAGAGTTGTTTGCGGGCATTCGCCATGTATTGTCCCGTACGGAAACTAATGAGGGTCTCGGTCGACTAACTAGTATGAAAAACCTGTCACAAATGGTGTCGGGACAAGTCACGAGCCTTCGTTTGCTACCTAGTGCCAATGTAGGATTGATTTTGGAATTCTTCTAGTGAAATGTAATTTCTTACTTCAATAGCAATATGAGAATCCTAAAAAATTAGAGTTCCGGCCCATGGTTTGGCCAATAGAAGTATATCTTTCATTACTACATACATGTCACAGGTATCTCAAATCAGACAAATATATTTTTTTTTAGAGATTCAGGAGGTAAAATACTTCGAATTTCTTTGGAAGGCATTCATACCATAATGTGCTCCTACATTATGATTGAAAATTCTAGATCCAAAACTTAATTTGGCTTTTATTGATAAAAAATAAGCTATTTTTTCAAGAAGCCTAAATAAGAAATTAATGTTGATTTTTGCTCCAAATTCTTATCCAACCTTCATTAGTATACAAAAATCTATCTTGGTACATAAAAAAATTTCAAAAAAACTTTTTTCTTCCATCATTTTCTTCAAAACCTAGTTTTTGGTGCCTTGATTCAACATATATACTGCGTAGTATATTTGGTATATTTTCAGTCTCTGCAGTATGCAATGTACTCATCTCGGGAAAGGGTTCGGCCACCTATAAATCGACATGTGTTATGACAAGACAAAGTCCAAAAAATCAGCACTTTCTGCAAGATATTTTATGTTCACCTAACATTTTATTGGCCATGATTTCTTTACACCTAATCAATGGACGGTTGGCATTCAACAACAATTTAACAAAGGGCTCCAAAACAAATATACTCTGCAGTATATTTTTTTTGCCCAAAAGTGAGTAACCTTAGTGGACTTCTACCCTGTTGGTCCAAGTTCAACGTGGCCGATGGGCGTAAGAGCCCAACACCGCGACATCAACAAAAGTAGAGGGACCAAGAAGGTAATGGATATATGCCCCATCCTCACGCACTTTCGACCGTGTATCCCCCAATGGGAGTACATTCTCAAAAATGTACCTCAGTGGTGTTGATTGGTGGGTAGTCCACCACAGGATGAGCTTGAGCAAATCCGAAAAGAGATCCAACCGTGGATCATCCAAGCCACGTCTACTGCCCGCCCGTGATTGGCCTTGGTAAGGCCATCCGGCAATCACCAAGTCCACGTGACCTAATTGGCAAAGATCATCCTCACTGATCAACGTCACATCACGTGGCAACTTGCCAAAACACCCTAGAATCGCAGAAGGTGGTAACTGCTCTCAATACAACATCAGAATGTGATTGTGAGAGGTATGGTTGGCTGCAAAGCCACTATCCACGTGGATATACCGTCGTACCTTGAGCCCGGCCTCTAACACAGCCGCGAGCCCCGTACCAATACTGGCAAATAGCTCCACGAGGGTAATACCCTCATCCGGTCATCACCACTTAATAGTGCGAGCCAACAACAGTGTGGAAGAGTCCACTGAAAGCAGTGATGATCCATTAGCATCGACAATCTCCCGACTGCAGCGTGTGAGCTCCAAGTGCGTCTCCCATGAAGAAAAGGGATCCTTGCAATGATGTGCAGGTATTTCTACTAATCTCTTCTAGGGGCGTAGAATCACATGGCAAATCAAATGCCAAAGCATTGCACCCGAACATTGCATCTGCCGTGGAAGGCACCGTGCTAGCTTCAAAGACAATCAAAATGAGCTCCTTTTTGCCATCATCGGCAGACCACCCATGCCTAATCCAAGCCTCCTTCGTCCAGTTATCCACCCCAAAACCGAGGAAATAAGTGCTTGTTGACCCACCAAAATTTCCTAGTTGGTGGCGCCAATCATAACGCACTAAAGAGATACGTGAGAGAACAAAGGACGATATTCTACGCCGAACATCAACTGCAACGGATGTCGCGTGTAGCCCATGGCCATCTCCGTGCCTTCAACCAATGTAACAATTGTAAATGCGTAAGGCTCGAGGTCCAAAGCACCTAGACCCAAATCCTGGGCTAGTTGCTTGCCAATGATCATCGGCTGAGCTCCACAGTCCAACATACCACGGAGGGGGATAGCTCAACTTGGGTTGCCATCCATACGACCAACCACCATGATTCAGTCATCGTTTACCAAAAGTACCACCCGTGGATGCACATAGCGTTGCTCCCGTGCCGATCGGGTCGCAACATCAGACAAATATGCCACTCCAAAAATCAGGAACTGATCTTTGGAGGACAGCTCCATAAGTGTGGAAGTGACATTGGCCTTAAACAACACCATATTCATTAAAATGAGACATTTCATATTTCAGACAATCTCAATTTCTGACATTTCAGACAATCTCAATTTATCATGGTGTCTTATTTTAGTCAATTTATAATTTCATTAATTTGAGACTAACATGTATTGAATTTAGATTCAATCTCGATTGAAAATGCTAAAAAATCTAGCAATATCATGGATTGTTGAATTCATCTTGTCTGAAATTGAATATCATATTCAATTGTGTGTGTAAAGATAATAGATTATCAAAAATGTACCAAGATATGGAGCATATTATCTAAGAAAAACTAATACATCCAAAAAAAATATTGCGAGAATAAAATTACTGCGTGAAAATAGAAGCGGCAATAAATTTGATATTCCCTCTAAGTAGGGTTTTAAATTGGACTAAAATACACATATACGCTCATTTAAATTCCGCCTAGAATGCATACCTTTTCATTTGAAAGAGAAATAATTACCAATTTCAAGAGATTATACTATTTCCAATCAACAAGGTCGTTGAAATACCTAGCGTTGAAAAGTTAGTATGTAATGTAGCAATCCATTCAATAATTGCTATCAATAGAAAGTATCGATGAATCAAGGATAAATGTACAATCAATGACACTCACAATGTGGACCGCCATTTATACATCAATGATGAAACAAAATTCCCGCCTTTACTGTATAATATTGAAAGCAGCACAATACATCACTACATGGAACTACAAACACTATTCTAATTCTATCTACAAATATGCTATGCGCACATTCAAGGTCTACAATTCCATCCTATAGATACAAGTTCACTACATACTTAATAGGATATCCAGTACGGAAGAACAAAAAAACAAAAAAGAACATGCACCCCCCTATTTTATATTGGTAAAATAACTTTAGTCTTCAAAAACCACAAACTCCGTTGAAATATATAATTCAGCTAAAGATGCCTTGATTATGTCCACCTATGATTTTGGAATTTTTAACCTAGAGGAGCTTGTGTTTCCACGCAACCTAGGCTTCCAAGCCGTTAAAATACAATTTGTATACACCCAGATTGGTTCAGATTCAGTCTCTTCAACCCAATTATTCCCATGATTAGAATCCCACCCTTGGTACATTTCCAAGTCTACATGACGTTGGGATGCAGGTCTGAAGTATTGCACTTTAATCTCATGAGAATGTTCACAATCCGGATGTGGAGTAGTCAATGCCAAGGCAATCCAAAATGGGCGCAAATCCCCATCAGCGGAACGCATCGCAAGTACATAGCCCTCATACACATCTCTACCAACCCGAAACGATGGAGGGGGACAATGACGTCGTTGTCCAATGAATGGAGGATCCTCTACATACTCCTCCCTCAACGACCCATCAATCTCATATTCATCCCCCATAGATGGAGCATATCTAGATAGTGGCCTGAATCTCTCTCATAGGAGAGGCGCTTCTTCCAAAGGCACCTTGAGGGCAGCCTTAACACCTCTCCTATACTACGTAATATGTTCTTTCTTCCTCCTATATTCACCCGAGAGATCCTCGTTAGCCATAGATTTCCAAAGACTTAGAAACCCAGAGATATCCTTCAAAACCTCATCATAATTCTCATGACGTCACGGAATGAGAGGAAGGGGTTGTCCACGAGGCAAAATTGGCCTACCATCTCCCGTCACTTTCCATAGCTGGATTCCTCCATCCTTCTCGGGCAACCAATCCCTATCTGTACAAAGAATTTTGTACTCCAACTTTGGCAATCCATCTGAGCCCTTGTAGAACTTGAATTGTTGGCCCATTGTGTGACGCATAAGGGCCTCTTTGCCAATGCACAAATATCGCTCTAAAAAGCCCTTGAAGTTTGGCACCTCTTCAATAAGGTGTGGAATAATTGGCATTTTCACAACATCCATGAATGATTTCATCAAGAGTGGAATTGTTGGATAGTTATTTGACTTGCGTTTGGAACTCCATCTTCCAAATATTACGTCGATATCCTCGTGAGTATGACCAACAAGTAAGAAGTTGACATACACTTCACGGAAAATACCCATATGAACCAGGAGGGAAAAAAAGCAAACACAAATCTATTTTTATTGTCCCCTGTGGCATTATCCAACTACATTTGGAGAATTGGTGGTAACTATTTCGCAAGAATAGTTTCAACCGATTGAGAAGTAAGGGATCCAAGACACACGTTAGCATCCGCAAGCACAGCCTCAGAGAGATGAGAAGCTCTTCCTCCCGTAAATAATTCACGAGAAGAATACACCGGTGGACTCTCTAAGTCCCGAAGTAACTTCGCAATGGATCGAACAGTGTGGTTTGAGTCCGTGGGAAAGATGTCAAGACTATAATGGGCATAACAAACATCTCCATGTCCATGCGCAATCATTTCAATTACGGCCACAAGCATTTTCATGAAGGACTCCGTCGCTTTATTCCTGTGAGAAAAATGAAGGGATGCGGTTTTGCTATGATCCATTTTATCATGGATGATGCACACAACCTCATTAGGTTTTTCTTCCGAGTTCTTCCGATTCCCACAATATAAAATACGATGAGTCTATTGAGAGGCCTGTTGTAGCTGCAACTTGACTTCCCACATTTTTTATGCAGAGGACCCTCGCGTACAAGCCTTCTTTAATTGCTTGAGTTGGTCGCATCTTCCGTAGCGAGCAAAGTTGTCACCAGGCTTCTTCGTAGAGTATTGTTCAAATTGAGAGCTTCGAATTTGACCAAGACCAGACAAAGATATTGATTGAAGGCCAAACCTGGCATTTACCTCATTCACTTTCGGCAACACTACACTCCATTGAAAAGAGGTAGGAAGGTGTTTGGAGACGACCTTCTCTCCAGAGCCAAGTGTAGTAGTCTTATTAGGACTGTGAACAGCAGCATCATCAAGTATATCATGCAAAGTAGCAATTGTCTGTAGGGTATGAGTTCGAGGCTTCTTTGTACCAGTATTGACGTGTGCCCCCGCCCGCATCCCATTCTTTGTACCAATAGAATGTGGCTCGGCTTACCCCCATGATAGTACACCATGCATTTTGGCATACATCAATTCCTTCAAGCGACACCACATGGTTGCCATTGGAATCTATGTGGATCTGCCAATGTACATCAATCCAAACATGTTTATAAAGAAAACACCTCCAATGTCACGGTAAACTTGGGAGCGAAGTACAGAAATTGAACACTGTGGAAATTATTGAGTACAATTTCTTGGACAACAAACGGTGCTGGCTACAGAGTTGATCCATTGTGTAGTAAGAAGTACTTCCTTCTTTGGTAGGAAAAGACCTTCTACCCTCCGACGATTAGTTTCATACTGTTGAACGCCTATACTAGGTCCGCGACAAAATACTTTAAGAGTTGCATTGTAAATGCTAGTTTGCTCTTGGTCATACAAACTCACATTACAAAGAAACACCTCTCGAGTTGGCCATGCTCGGAGGGCAAATATCCAATTCAATGGAATTTCATTCTCGTCTAAGCATTCAGCGATTAGAATAGCAACATGATCATCTCGAAGTGGGCGACCACCAATTTCAGGAACAAATCCAAAATCAACACTCTGGCAAAGTCCAATTCCAATATCAACCCCAGATGTGTTTTTAAGGATAACGCGCTTTGAGAACCACGACGCGCGAGGAATACCTTCACATGCAGCAACACCTGGAGACAAGGTACGTGGAACTCGGACTACACCATCATATGAGCGTTCTTCTATCTTCAAGATATCACAATGAAAAGGACAGAGAGTTAGTTCTCCAATTTCTCTGCATATTAGTAAAGGAGGAATCCGACGAGAGGACATAGTTACAAATAAGACATAATTATCTTCGACACGAGGATAATTGCAGATATAGAAGGATATATCACTGAATTAAGAAGATATTCATTAAAAACCACAGTCAGGCATAACATCACAGAGATTATTCAAACCTGGAGAGAACACACCAAATATTCTCAACACTCTGAACAAAGATTAGCATTCAAAAAATTATTCTTCAATTCCGAATCAGTAAAAACATCTCCTTCAATATGAAATTGCAAGGAACCCATCTATTTTTATGATAATAAAACAGTCAGCATGAAGCCTCTGTGTGTTATCCTCGGCCTGAGAATAGACCTGAGAATGATATCTGAAATAGCTGAGTGCATGAATGAAATAGGCATTTCACCACCTTACATAAATTGGATATCTGAAAGTCTACATTCAACATGCATCTCAAATGACATTTAACTCGTAGTCAGTTATCCTTGATTCAAGAATAACCATGATAAATTATGTGATCCAATTATTAAATATCATACTTTTGATATCCTCGACTCGAGTATAACACATCGGTAGGATATACCACCTATTTTGGGCGAAGTCTGACATGACATCAAACCCTGATTTAGCTGATGAATTCATGATTTACTCATTATAATTTCAACGAATTCCAACGAATCAACATCCGTTATCCTCGAGACGAGGATAATTGCTTTTTCAATGTCAATCGCCTTAATTGTAAAGTATTTTACACTTTGGAATTGGTGATTTGGAATGCACCAAGATTCAATAGTTCTATTCTTGAATCGAGGATAAATCTCATAAGTAATGTCCCGTAAATGATGTATATGATTCGATTATGTGAGTTTAGGTTATCCTCGACCCGAGGATAACCGTGCTACAGTGATTTCGTAATATGCGGAGAGTCACAAATAGAGATTTAGTTTATGTTCGATCAAGAACCGCTGCAATGCTCAATGGTCATTAACAATTAATAACGTGCGATGAAGAGACTTGTACTCTTGCACATAAAGCAAAGGAGAAAACATTGAAATGACCGGTGCAACAGAGGCAAATAGAAAATGAAAATGATTTCAACCAACGTGCAAGAAATACAACCACATAAGAAATACAGCCACACTTACACTCCTGCCCTCAAAAACTATCCAAAACATTCGTGTCCCAAAAAAGGACCCGGAACAATAAAAACAAGTTTAGTATCTTACTGAGCAGAGGCAAGAGTTGAAGCACAAAAGTGGAAGCGGAGGCGAGGCACAGAGATCTTCAAAGAGGGAAGAGTTCAAAATGAGTATTTCCAGGGGAAAGTCAGAATGTCGTGATGGACTTCGGTGCACAAAAAACTGAGGTGGGCGGGAAACTTGAAAGACTTTTTTGAACGGCAACATTTTTGGGCGGGAAAACAGTGTATTTTTGTCACAACTTTTAAGGTGACCATTTTAGGTTCTCGAGTCACTTCAATTTAGGAATGCGACCAACCCAAATAAAACAAAATGAGATTCGTTTTGACAAAATCGGATTTTCTAATAAATGAAAAATTGAAAGTCATATTTGGTTTCATTTGTAAAAAAATAATAAAAAGTAACAAAAATCTGCTGAAATATATATTTTTTTAAATGATTTTTTATTTTAAATAAGCCTTATAAAACCCAAATCGATTTAAAGAAAATAACTCTTAAAATATTAAAAAATTTAACCTATATAATTTGTTTTCGTATTGTTTTCAAATAAGAAAGTTTAATTTTGTCTTAAAGAAAATTGTATATTCATTAAAGCTTTCTTCGTTTCATCAATTAAAAATCAATCTTTTATCAACTTTTGATTACTTTTAAGTAAGATGATAAATGTTTTATGTCACACACAAGAAGAAGAAGAACTCCAGTTCGAAGGGTGGGCGTGAATAAAGTGTTTGTTTGTTCCACCACTAAGTCCATGTCCACCGAACTTATGTCACACACATATTTGTTCTTCAAAGTTGACGAAGAAGAAGAAAAAAATAATTTTGTTCACAATCTGTATAAATAAGTCGGACCTTAAACTAGGTAATAAGGAAAATTCAAAATAATATTTATTTATTTTAAAACAAAAATCAATCTTGAATACAACTTAAAATATTTTTGAATTGTTCAAGGTTGAAATTGTTGTAGAATCTAAACCAAGCCTCTACAATATACCTTCAGAAATATGGTATAAGAGAACATCAAACAATTGGATAAATCAAATTACCAATCAATAAAAAAATTAAACGTAAGACAAAGAGAAATTATAGAGAAGCAAATTATCACATGCAAATTTTTAATACAAACTTTTGATTACTTACATTTTTAATCACAAACTTTTTTATCACAAACTTACATTTGTATACTTAATCACAAACTTACATTGTACTCTTTTCTATACCAAGATAGAAAACTATAAAATGATATCAATATTCCTAAATATCATATTGTAATAGACTTGATTTTAAAAACAACCAATTGTTGTTAAATCATTCCGTGTTTTTTAAAATGTATACTTGATAATACTTTTATAAAAACTATAATGAAATGGCTTTATTAAAATATTAGATGAAATTAAACTTTGTAGCTTGTTCTAGCTCTTGTAGGAAATCTATACTTAACCCCTCAAGGCCAAAATCTCCTTGGACGAGATTTCTTGAGTTTAGGCAATTACCTATGATTCAAAAAATCTATATTTATGTCTTAAACTTTTATACTCCATTTACCTTGGTCAAAGCTTTGTGGAGGTGTTTTTTTTATGTTTCTTGGATTTGTGGTTCAAAAGTTAGTACCACTCAAAGTAAAAAATATAGACTCCGCGCAGCTCCAAATTCTTCATAGAAGTTTCTATTGACATTTATATTATTCACACATAATAAGGAACTAGAATCATGCTAAACATAATGGTAATGCATTTAGAATCCCATGAATAGTGCAAGTATTTAACAAGTGAAATCAAAGTTTGTTGATCCACTCAATGCAGAGAAGAAATCTGTCAATCCATGCGGTCAATGTCAGTGAAGTTTTGGAAGTAGATTATTTAGTAAGTATTTTTTAGATCCTACTGTAAAATTAAGAAATACAAGTATTTGTTTCCTTTGTTACTCATTGCACTAGAATCAACAATTTAGAAGCGATTTTGATGTGAAATTGACCAGGAACTTTTATTGGGGTTAAGTAATATTGAAGTATTTTGAACACTTTAAGTGATTCTACAAAGGTAGATAAGCCAAAAGATAGTTGACATTAAAACTTACTTCAAGTAAGTGAGAGTCATCAAAGTATAGACGTTGAATGCTTAATCAATCTCAAACAATATAGACACTGTAAAATCTTAACAAGTTTGCGTTAAATAACAGTTATTGAAGAAAGTATATAAAAATTATCTCGGAGTCTTTGACCTATATTTATAATTCTTCAACTTTCCATTCATTTAGACTTTAAAATATAGCATATTCATCTCAAAGAGGCCTAAAATAGAAAAAAAAAGGAAATGTAAACCTTTTCAAAAGTATAAAACACAAACAAACTTAACCTGGATCAAAAAGATTATACTTAAATAAATATTCATAAATATAAAGTATGTTACTTTTTAAAAGAACGCATATTTCTAAATTTATTGAATGAAATTAAGAATAACATATGATCATGCTTATTCAATCTATCAATAATAAAATACTTGTAGCTTTAAGAATATCAACTATTCCATTTAAATGTGTTATTTAAGAAATTCATGAAAGTGATCATCGACTAAAACCTTGTTATCGAGGACTCAAGGAAAACCTATATCTAGTTGAACTTATACAATTCATCTAGTTCATTTACTTCACTTACTATCTGTTTAATCATTAAATTCAATAATCCATTTATAATCACAAACAAAAATTCATATTAAGAGTTTAAGTATTTAAAATAAATTAGTAAGAGATATGTTTAATTTTAAATAAATAAATTATATAATCATTTATAAGATAGGATTTTAAAGAAAATTGTATTCAGAAGATACATTTTAGGAACTCAAATTAGGAATAACAATATCAAATTTAATTGGATCATATTGATCTCAATATTCATGATTTATCTAAAATATTGCCGTCTTAATAGCCATTTTAGCTCTCTAAAATAACAGTTTTTTTGAATATTACTACTCTTGTTGGAATAATATATCTTTATTTCGCTCTATTTTCTTGGAGGGAGAAGTTTGTATACTGAAAAAGTTTGTAAACTATTTCAAATGATGTGAATCAAATATTATAAATTGATCATATTTATTATATTGAGACAATTTTAGAATTTTGGGACTTTCTGCCAATAATTTTAGCAGCTATTTTGAGCTAATTCATGCAATTTGATGACTTTCTGATTATAGGTTATCCTTGATTCGAGGATAATTTTTTTAGTTATATCTAATAGTCAATTGCAATGTATTGAAAATTAGAAAATGGTATAAAATTGTTATAATCACAAACTTGTATAGTGTAGTATGATGTGAATTTGAAAACTATTTATGGATCATGGTGTTTGTAATTCTTTATGTCTTTTCTATCTTGTGACTTAAGTCTAACTGTGTTTCTTATGATTTCTAATATAAAGCTATAGTAAATTTACGAACGACTGAAATAAATTTCATTGGTTAGGTATGTTTGTATCGTGTATCATGAGTTGTAAGAAATTGTTAATTGACAATTGCAACTTTAAATTTGAAAAGCAACTTGTGGACCACTTTGAAAAATCAAGTGCAATGTCAAGTTCAAGAAAAACATTTGTCATGTAATATGTACAATTTTTAAAAAATTGTATAAGATAAATATATTATAATTCAATTTATCGAGTCATACACGAGGTTTTTTTAATAAAGTATCGCAACATATAATTCATAATCCAAGTATTACAAAAGAGAATAGAAATTATTCACGTCATTTGTAAGAATTAACCAATATACACCTAAACTACAATTCATACATGATTAGAAGAAGAAAACGTTATTTCACTTTGTTAACCGGAGATTTAGGCTTATTATAAGATCGCGGTAGTAATTTTTTGAAGTTACTAGGTAGTTATGGTTAAAAAGTAAACCAGTGGATGAATTCGGACTGTGGATGAATTCAGACTATGGATGAAACTGTCTAAAATGACAGTGGATGAAACTGTCCTGAATGACTTTGGATGTCATCGATCCGGACATCTTTCATCCATTAGGGCAGATTAGGGTTTGGAGGGGGTAGAGAGCCGCCTTCTTGGATTGGGAGGCTCATTCTCTTCTTCTCTCTTTGTGTGTGTGTGGAGCTCTTGGTGAGTTAGACTAGATTGTAGAAGTGTGGTTAGAGAGTTAGGATCTGGAGCTAATGTGCGGATCTGTAATTGTAGTGAGTATGGAAGAGGTTTGTGAAGGTTTGAGGAAGTAAAGCATGATTTGGATACTACTTCGTGTATGTTTGTGTTAGTGTTGTGAATGTGTGAGTAGATCTTGTTGTTAGAAGACTATTTGGGTGCAAATTGGTTGTGGGTATTATAGATCTGGCCTAAAGACACTAGATCTGGTCTAGATCTAGCTTGATCTTCTAGACCCTGACCAAATCTAGTGTGTAAGAGTTAGAAACGAGTCCGGATTTATTGTGGGTATGGTCTGATTTGCTATAATTGAGTGTGGAAACTTCAGATCTGTGCGTTGAATGTAAGAAAAACCACAAAAATAAAGTTCCAACTAACCTTGAATTCAGATCTAGATTCAGATCTAGGTCGAATCGGAAGTTTTAGACTCAGTACAAGTCATATCCTTGACTTGTGTCTTATGGCTTGGAACTACAGTTTGAATGAGGGTAGAAAAGATTGTCTTTCACCTAGACTTGAGGTGAAATCCCCCTTTAACACACTTTGATAATAGCAATCGTATATTTCTAAATTTACTAAGTTATACTATAAATTTTGAATGTGATAGAATAAACTTAAAGTGTAAAACAAATAATGAACAGTTCTCATCATATATACGTTTTACAAAATTTCAATGTAATACAATAAATTTTGAATGAATTACAAAAAATTCATTGAATCAATAGTCTTTACAATTAATGAACATATTTTTATACTTAATACGATTTGCAATCCATGCTATGAAAGGTCATAGTCCATCATAACAAATTACAAACTAACAATTTTCAACATAAAATTAAAACATATCAAAAACATAGAAAGACATATAAAATCAAAGATAATATAGATCCACTCAAAGAGTCCTAATTTGATGAACAATGTCTCTAATAGTTGTTTACAAAGTTATGATTTAAAAATAATTTGAATTTACAGTTTACAATACAATCGTAATGAAAAATAATATGATTCAAGTAAAATTTTAAGAACTATCAAAATAAACTAATTTAGAAAACATTATCATCATACAAGAATATGCCAACGTTGGTAGTTTTCAAATCATTCTTGCTACAATCAAATTGACGGATGAAAATGTTCCATATGCATTCCAATTCACAAACATTCATTAATCGAAAAGTAAAGTGAAGCAACGAGTCATTTTGTTGTAGTTTCTATATTGGAAATGATTGGACACTCATCCATCACGTCGCTTTAAAAATTAGGTTTAATTTGCTCACGAAGGAAGGCGAAAAAGTTCAATAGCCGCCAAACCCTTCACTTTTTCCAAGAGTGAATGAGGGCGTGACACCTCTCTCTCTCTCTCTTGTCCAAGGTTGTGATTCTACATCAAACCTAGACTTTAGTCATTTAAAGACAATTTACTTGTCATCAATACAACTGCGTGGAACCTACCTACTTATCTACACCGATCCATACTGATACACTATTAATACCAATTTTTTTACGATATGACCTTGCTATACGTATCAAGGTATACATATATGTTAGGGATCCATTCATGTCGACGCTCTTACATCATGAACCAAGGTTTCTTACAGGATATTCTTTAGTAATATTCATAAGTAAACAAGATGACAAGTGAGAGGGAAGGCCTCCTCTCACTTGCTATAAGGAAGACACCACAACCGTTCTAACTACCTCTTTGCTAAGCACTAGTAAGTCTAGACGAGTGTCTACTCATAACATTACCCCCCCTATAAGGTCGAAGGTTGCGGGCCCTCCTCCTAAGCGGGGTTGATCCTACCGCATCCGGGTGCCAGCGGTGGAAATCCTGAATTGCGTCAGCCGCAATCTACAGATTCTCCACTGGTTCCCAAGAGTTTTCCTCAGGCCCATATCCTTCCCAGCTGATTAAATACTGTAGCTTCCACCACCGGCCGTGCAGCCGAGAGCCCAAGACAGCATGAACCTCCCACTGAACATCCCCGTCGGGCGTAATAATCGGCGGAGGAGGTTGTCGACGCCGCCCCTCGATGGTGTCCTCGTGGTGCCGCTGTAGAAGATTGACGTGAAACACATCATGAATTCGGAGGGCCTCGGGGAGCTTAAGCTTGTAAACCACGTCAGAAAGCCTGGCAATGATTGGAAATGGGCCGAGGAATGGTGATGCCAATTTCTTGGAAGGAGCTTTCGTTGAAATATTCTCATGTCGTAGGAATACCTTCTCACCAACTTGGAATGTGGGTTGAACCTCCACTCCTTGGTTGTAATAGTATTAGGCTCGCACACCTGCAAGGTCGATCATAGTCTTCACCTCGTTGTGTACCTCTTGAAGGTGCCTTATGCTGCCGGAACGGTGGTCGAGGTCGGAGTAGTGAAAGATAATACAGGATGATATTCGTATGTTGCATAAAACAGGGAGAAGCCGGTCGATGAATGAGTGGAGTTATTATATGCAAATTCTACTAACGGAAGCAAGTCGGCCCAATCATCCTGACGTCGAGTAGTGAACATACGCAAATATTGTTCCAAGATCTGGTTTATTCTTTTTGTTTGCCCGTTGGATTGAGGATGGAACGCCGTAGTTGTAGAAGGATTAATACATAGGAGTTGACATAAGCGGCGCATGAACTTGGAGATAAAAACAGTCCCCCGGTCAGAAATAATGTCTTCGGGAGTATCGTGAAGTTTCCGTATGTGTTGTAAATATAGTGACGCCGTGCCAGTAGCACCAATGGTTTCTGTCGTAGGAATAAAGTGAGCCAGCTTGATATTTTTGTCCACCACCACTAATATAGAATCATAACCATTGCTCATAGGAAGTTTAACAGTAAAATCCACTGTTACTTTTTTCCAAGGAGCGTCGGCGGCGGGAATAGGTTGCAAAAGCCCGTAGCGAGCATGGTGGGTGGGCTTGGAACGTTGGCAGGTGTCACAGCCATCGACGTAGCGGTGAACATAACAGCACAGTGTTGGCCAATAAAAATCCCGAGACACCAGCTTGAGGGTCTTGGCACGTCCTTGGTGGCCTGCAGCAGGGGCGTCGTGGTGCGAGTGCAAAATCTGACGGCGGAGTTCCTCGTGGTCGGGAACAAAAACCGCCCCTTCGAAACGGAGAAGGCCGTCCTCCCATGTGTAAGCCTGGAACCGACGGCGAATGTCTGTAGGTGCTGCCTTCGGGTTGCTTTCAAAGAACGCCAATATTGGCCTAAGCTTGGAGTCCTCTCTCAGGCTTGCCTTTATCTGAGTAAAGATGCGCGCGTCGATCCACACCGGCTCAAGTCTTTCCAAGTAAGCTAGGCGCAAGAAAGGCCGAGGCTCCTCATTTGTCCCATCCGTGACATCTACGCGTCGAGATAATACATCTGCCCTTCCATTCAAAGAACCTGGCCGGCGGTGGATGGCCAAATCAAAGGCCGAAAGCATCTCAGACCAACGAGCTTGACGCCTGTTGAGATGTTTTGTAAATAGAAATTGTTCTAAGTTTTTATGATCGGAAATGACACGAACCTGGTGGGGGAGCCTTCTAGGTAAACGCGCCAATCCTGGAATGCTAGCACAATGCTCAAAAGTTCCTTGTCATAAATGTCATAGTTTTTTTCAACTGGGTTCATCTTAGAGCTCCGATATGCACATGGATGAAGATGTCCATCATCACCCCTTTGAGACAGGATGCCCTCGGTGGCTGTGTCGGAAGCATCTGTCTCTACTACAAATGATTGCTCGAAGTTGGGGTGGATTAATACCGGGGCCTTGAGGAACCGGGACCAAAGATCTATGAAAGCAGCATCGGCCGTAGGGGTCCACTGAAAACGCTGGCCTTTTTGTGTTAAGTTTGTCAGGGGAACTGCAACGTGTGAATAGTCCACTATAAAGCGTCTGTAAAAATTTGTAAAACCAAGAAGCGCTTGGAGTTCTTTCACCGTTGTTGGAGTCGGCCAATCCTTAATAACTTGAACTTTGTCTTGACACATCTGAAGGCCGCTAGCAGATACTGTCATGCCCAGAAATTTGACTGAGTCTTTATGAAATTCACACTTGGCGGCCTTTGCATAAAGGCCATGCTTGTGTAATCTCTTCAAGACCTCGCGAACCACGGCTTGGTGAGCCTCTAAATTGGTAGAAAAAATAAGTATATTATCCAAGTAAACCACCACTGAGATGTCTAATAGGCCGCTGAAAAGATTTTGCATGTGAGCTTGGAATTGTGCCGGGGCATTGGTTAACCCAAATGGCATGACCAAATACTCATATAGCCCACAAAGAGTTTTAAAAGCCGTCTTGAATTCATGCCCAAGAGCCGTGCAGATTCTATGATAAGCTTGGCAAACATCCAGCTTTGAAAATATTTTTGCACCAGTTAGGCGGTCTGTGAGCTCGGGAATCAAGGGCAATGGGTAACGGTTTCGCACCGTGACATTGTTGAGGTTGCGATAATCTACGCAAAATCGAATAGAGCCGCCCTTCCTCTTAGCGAAAACAATAGGGGCTGAAACGGGGGACTTGGACCGCCGGATCCACCCTTTGCCCAAGTTTTCCTCGAGATAGCGTCGAAGCTCCTCCAACTCAATCGGGGATATAGGGCGCAATCCCGTATTACGAGGTTCCTGGCCTTCCTTGAAGTCTATCTTCATGTCCACGGGGCCATGGTTTGGAAGCTCGTTAGCCGCCTCTTCACTGAAAGCATCGCTTAAGTCTGCAGACACTGCCGGAATAGGTGCGGGCTCAACAGAGGTCACCTCAGAAATCTCCAGGCAATAAATTGCTGCTTCCCGTGTTAATTGATGGAATACTGTCGCTGACACTCAGGTGGGGGCGGTCGTTCGTGGTCGATAATTTGTTGGTTTCTCCTTGTGGCTTTCCTCCTGGAGTAAGCCACCGAAACACGTATGTTGGCAATAGAGAGAGTCAAACAACACCTTTTGTTGAGACCACCGGATGGTTGGATCATGGCGGACAAGCCAAGGGGTGCCAAGGATACAGTCGTAGCGGCCCGTGTTGGTAATGTCCGCAAGTAGCTTCTCCTGATGACCTCCCACGGTCAAGTCCACGGTTGTTTCGTGAGTGATGAGTCCAGAACTGATAATTTGGCCGTCAATGACGCGGACCTCCCGCGGTGTAGCTTTCAACGTGATGGTAGCATTACATCGCTTGACAAAGTCGGGGTGCATGAACACTCCCGTTGCACCGGAGTCCACAAGCGCCACGACCGACACATTGTTCATATGCACATTCATTGTCAGACGTTTCTCCATATCTATGGTAGCATGGACACATAAAGCCAAAATATAATTTTCTTTATTTATATAAGAGTAGTTACATGTAGTAGAGTCATTTGGGTTTGGGCATAGAGGTGTATTATGTGCCTCCTTATAAGTGCCCGGGTACTGCCTCCAAGTATTTAGTCCCGGGCTGCTCCTTTTCCCGAGCCTTTATTGCCAGTAGCAGCCAACGTAAGGGGCTTGGAAGGATTAGTAGGACACCGTGAACGTATGTGGCCCATCTTCCCGCACCCCCAACACCTTCCTTGACGTTGATACTCCAATCTGTCGGCCGCTGTTTTAGCAAGAGCGGTGGATGCGGTGTACGTGGCATCTAATTCCATGGAAGTGGGACCGGTTGACGTCAAAGGTGGTGTGAACCAAATAAGCCCCCCTCTGTGGAAGGGTTTATTGTGGACACCGAACCCTAACCCTACTCACAAGGTTATCACTACAAGGAGCTCATGCTCCCACATACACAAGATGGCAAGTGGTGGAAGTATTCTCTATCATATGGTTAGTGAAACTTGCTCAACTAAGTTAGGTATTTAATTCAATTAATGCACTTATCTTCACTTCACAGTCCTTGACTCCTATGCCCTTCTTCAGACTTCTGGTTTATTCTTCTTTTATCTTCCTTTTATGGTTCTTTTACTGTTCTTTTCTTCCCTTTTTATTTATTTTTATTTTATTTTTATTTTATATTATTTTTATTTTATTTTATTTTATTTTATTTTATTTTATTTATTTATTATTACTATTATTTTATTTATTTTTTTATTTTTTTTATTTTTTTTGTTACGTTCACTTCCACTTTTGGTTCAGGTCCTTACTTCACTTACCCGCCGTTTAATACTGATCAGTGACTTCGATTTACTTCTTAAAGATTGCACGCTATTGGTGTAACTTCAAAGCTTCATAACTTCTGGTGTAATCGTCCAAATCCGGTTTTTTAAACGCCTATTATTACTAATTTGTCACGACCGACTTAATGAGCAATCCACAACTTCAAGTTAACATGTGTATTGACCCCCACCAAGGCGACCAGCAGTCATCTCCACAACAATTACGAAACTATGACAATTCCATACACACTCCACCACAATTCAATTCACCATGCAAGAACCAGCTACTAATGTGGACAATTGTCAATTGATTGGCAATTCATGCCTAAGTTCCAATAACCTAATTTTCCATCATTTGGGCAGCGCTTCCGCGCTAGTTTTAACACAAGGAAATTAGGCAACTAACGCAATCAGGAGCCTTCTACAACCAAGAACAATCAGCTTGCACACAAGGAAGAAGGGGGGAAGATCGAGATAACCAAGAACAGAGGGTAGAAACAGGAACAAGGAGACTCCCTGCTCCTTGCTACTCCAGAGTCCCTCGTCTTGTCGTAATCCACAACTGCTCGTCTTCGCCTCGGTGCTTCCTCAGCCCTTTCGATCGCTCGCCCTGTGCTGCCTCGTGCACGCCAAAGCCTCCTCCGCACCTCGATGTCCGCTCCGCACGCTGCTCCAGCCTTCCGGCGCTCCTCTCCTTGAACACAACCTCCTCACAGACCCAAAAACCTTGCACTCACATCCTCATCGTGCACGGCACCAGCGATTAAGAATTGAACCGCCCCTCCACGGACTCCAGCACCTCTTCCGATCCTGCCCAACCGAAGCGCGCCTTCACACCTTCCGCCCACAGATTCAGGCGTCCCACTCTAGTGCAACAACGACTCGGATCCAGCACAGACGCGACCTCGAACTCGTGCACGTCCCCTCCAATGTTTACAGAATCGACCGCCGCCTTCACTTATGCTCGCTACGGTCCACTCGCAGACGCCGCGGATCGTCCTCCGCTCTCTATCCGTGCGCAACTCCGTTCTGCCGTTGTGGATCCACGCCCGTTCCGTACAGCGCCCTCGGCGCTCCAGACACAACCCCCGATCTGCAGCTGCACACACGCGAACCCAACCACCTCCGGCACCACTCGCCGAGCCTGCCCACATTTACGAACTTGTTGCACTCTCAAAACCCTACTTCGCACACACTCTCACAGGCGGGGCTCTTCCCCTTCACTCGTCTCCCTCCAACTCACGCTGCGGCTCTTCCGCCATTCCCTTCTCCAGACGCGAGACCCCACGACCCAAAAAAACGAGGGAGCGAAAACAACTTCCTGTCCGCAGTCAACCCAGCGCCCTCCAGCTCCAACGGCAGCCGTGCACGTAACTCACGCTGGAAGTCCAGCGTTTCTTCAGCAGATTCCGGGGAATATTCCCTGGGAAAACCCAAAATTCTCCCTCGCCAGCTCGGGGGAAGGAAGAAAACAAAAATAAAAAAAAGGTTTTTAAAGGTAACTTCGGCATGCCATTAAGGGCAGCCTATGATCGCCAATAATTGGTGCTAATTTCTCCCCTCGTCACCATCTAACTTTTCTAATTTCTTCCAAGGCCATGTGCCACTACTTCGTGCATGGTTTTTAAAAGATTAACTCAAAAGTGGCCACATCATGGTTGCACTCCGCATTTTGTTTACTTTTGTTTTTGTTTATTTAATTACTTATTTGTTTACTTACCTCCTTGGTATTTTAGTGTGTTTTTCCCAAGGTTTCAACCCATTGTGTTAAAAACACATGTGGTTTGAGGTGTCTCCCTTTTTGCAAGAATTCTTTTCGTCTTCTAAGTTTTTCCTTTTCCTCTTTTTTTTTTCTTTTAATTTTTAGGTTTTTAACAAAATTAGATCTCCAATTGGAGATGATGACCTCTTCTAAATTAGGAAATGGCAAGTAAAAGGCCTTTTCAAGCCCTTTAACCACAATGGGTGGTTTAGTCTAACCATCTCACCCTAACTACCACTTTCTAATGCTAACTAGTTAATCTTAATGCCCAAATGACATCGTGAGCCGTTTTGAGGGCTCACAGGTGGCCGAGATCGTGCAACATATTCTCGTGGTGCCGAAGTAGACCCCATAGGTCGTCGGTGTTGTTGCCGCGTCCATAGTCGATAGTCAATTCTTGAAGCCATAGACATCCATTCCTAGAGAGTGCGAGGCTGAGTCTCGGCGGTTGCTATGGAGTCGAGAAGGTTGTCCTTTAAACCAGCGCGAAACCGAGCCACGAGACTTGGCTCATTCCACTCCACTTGGGCCGCATGTTCGTTGAATGTTGAGATATAAGTAGCCACAGCGCCAGTCTGTCGAATGTTTGCAAGGCGGTCCTCAGCATTGCCTCGTCGGTCTATCTCGCCGTAAACAGCCACAATAGCTCCCCGGAAGGCCTCGTAATTGTGCAATAAATCATGAGGTCTTCCTTCATCCAAGGCTTGAAGGATGGGCACAACCCAGTTTTGGGCCGCCCCTGTTAAATAGGAGAGAGCATACGCTACTTTGTCTTTGTCAGAATTATAAGTGCCAGGGTTGCCTCGAAAAACGAGACGAAGTTGGGCAAACCACTTGTACACCTCTCCTCCCTTTTTGCCGGTGAACTTATCCGGTTTCGCCACCTTGAGTTCCTTGCCGCGGTGGTATTCCCCTCGATACATGTTGGGAGTTGATACCGCGGTTTCTCCACCATGCAGCGGTGTAGAAAGAGGAGGTGTTGCTCCCTCAGAAATTTGTTGCACCATATGAGGAATCGCCGCTTGGAAGACGTTCTGAATCTATTGTTGTATATATATAGCCCAGTCAGGCCCTACTCCATCCGGCACAGGCGGGGCACCTTTCGTGTTAAGTCTTTCTTGATCCATGGTTACTAGTCCTTATTTTCTGTAATACGTTGCGTCAATATTGCACCTGAATAATTTTTAAACGAAGAGAGCAAAAATTCGGTGTGCTGATCCATAAAATTCGGTGTGCTGATCCATAAATTCGGCGATACCTGAAATGCACCATCATGATACATAAAATTCAGCGTGAATTACATAAACTGATCGTGCATACCTAAAATTCGGTGATACTTCACAGTCGAATTTCTGCGTTTCTGGCTCATAGCAATCTCGATGACCTTCCCATAAAATTCTGATATAATCCTGCATAAAATTCCGCTATAAAATTCCGATATAAAATTCCGATATAAATTCCGATATAAAATTCCGATATAAAAATTCCAATATAAAATTCCAATATAAAATTCCGATATAAAATTCCGATATAAAATTCTAGTGCATAAAATTCTCAACACAAGGATGTCCGTTCTTGAGAGCGTTGCCGTAACATGAACCACAACGATCACAATGGAAATAGTTGCCTCGGCCATCAATTCTGCTTCACATCTTGCTCATAATTATACAGCGAACAGATAACCTTCTCAACACAGTGCCGCAGAATCTCGTGGCGCTTTGAATCGTCAACCTCGTCAGAGTTCTTCGCTTCATTGTGACAGTGACGACAATCGAAGACCTCGTTGCAGCATGGCGCTTGAATCCGACATCTCCTTCTGTAATGCTTGCAGCCTGCGAGCACTCCTTAAATCCCGACATTGATACTCATGGAATTTTGAACCCTAATTTTCTTTTCCTACCGCCTCATCCTCTTGCCTTCATGTCTTGCATGATTCCTAAGAGCGTGAACACTCGTGACTTGTCATAATGTTAGGGATCCATTCATGTCGACGCTCTTATATCATGAACCAAGGTTTCTTACAGGATATTCTTTAGTAATATTCATAAGTAAACAAGATGACAAGTGAGAGGGAAGGCCTCCTCTCACTTGCTATAAGGAAGACACCACAACCGTTCTAACTACCTCTTTGCTAAGCACTAGTAAGTCCAGACGAGTGTCTACTCGTAACAATATACCACACGAGGACATAGAAAGAATGACTTAAAACATCATATACCTAGGTATGATGAGATACCTGTTCATCCCACTACATGACTTGTACTGAACTTACCATCAAGTGTAATTGTGTGAAATGGCGCACATTTCCATTCTTTCCTTTAAAAAGACAAATTAGTGACATTTGAGGTACGCATGGTTGTTTCATAAAAACTCGCAGTTAGTACACACGTACCTACAACTGCGACATATCTTCTGGTGAACAACAACATCCTTTCCACTACTGTCGCCACTTGAACCTACTACTAGTACGTTCACTTGGCTCCCATACTCACACAACTTGCCTAGTGCTGCTGATTGCGAGTGAATTCCTCTCACGACGTTGATGTCAACATACGCATCACGGCGAGCTGTCTACGGTAGACCAAGCTGATTGCGACACTACTTTAATACTGTATTGCAGTAATATAGGTACGCATGTCATGATTGTTGATGGTCACTATAGCGGGCATTCACTACGACGTCACCATGCAGGAACTACGCACCTCAGAACAAGCTCTACGTTGATCAGTCACTCGTGTGTAGTTTATGTAATTCTAGTTTTCATCTCCTTACTAATTACTAAACTGGTCTTCGTGTTGGACCAAGACACACTTGTGCTACATCAGAAGTGATCATACTATTTACTGTTACACAACGTGGAGGGTGTAATACAAATCTGACGTTGATGTGTACTGGCTTCTACTAAATGTCGTATCCACACACGTCACATTCAAGAATACCAACTTTGTTGGCAACATGACTGAACAAGTTCTTCTTGTACTGTTGTGACTAGAGAGTTAGTTAGTAGTATGATATTGTTTTGAATGATGATGTAATGCTTAATTTGTGACAATGATAACAAGTATTTGCCATGCTGTAGACACCTCGCGTACGACAATTTACACACTACTTGTCTGTTTTTTATCATGGGCGCAGGTGAGGCGTGGCATCCTCAGATTGGAACCTTACAACCCTCCATCACTCTAAACTAGTATTTTCTTCCCTCAACTTGCTTGGTTAAAGTTTCAACTACTGCAACTTATTTAGTGACTCTATGATCACAATGCATAGGTTTGGTCTTCTCACCTTATTTTACCTAAACTATTGCTCTTTTAATAAGCATAAGTTTTCCAATCCATCACATCCAGTGTGGGAAGTCGTTCCTACAGGTTTCCGGAAGTTAACCTTAAAATCCGGCATAAATAAAAAAAAATTAGTAGTAAAAGATAAGTAAAATAGATTAATGTAGTACGGAATTAGAAACTAGAAGCTTATATATGTGACGGGCCGGTTAAGTGCTTAATAACCCTATTGAACTGCGTATTCCGGAAGGCCGGGCCCTACGGAATCCGGCTATCACTGAACATTCCGGAGGGACGTAGAAAGTGGGAGAAGAATTCAGATGATAACCGGTTCAAAAACCGTCATAATGACGCCTTCGATAGTGACTTTAGAGCCGTTAGGAAATCCCGTACTTCAAGGCCGTTATAAAAAGAGGCAACCGACAGGACTTCCCAAAACAGTTATCTTCTCTTCTTCTTCTCTTTCTCCGCGCTTTTCTTGATTCTTTTTCCTTCCTCCCTCTGCTGGTATCTAAGCCCGTTGCTCTTCTAGCATCCGATAGTAGTTGGAGAGTTCTTGTGAGGTCAATGCGTGCAGGTACGACCGGAGGACCAAACGGTGAGCGCCATGGCCGGAGAGCGAGCCGGGAAACTGGAGAAAGTGAAGAGCACCACCACCGGAGGACCACCCATTGTGAGGGTGATACCGAAGTACCCAACGGTGGACAAGGACCTTCATACCTTGTACCGATTTTAGGACAAGATGGGGTGCTCCGGTTTGATAGCGGCAACATGGGGAACCCAGGACGAGAAGATCGTGACGGAGTTGATCGGCACCCCCGACAACCAATACGACGGAAGCCTTAGAGCTCATCCGGAGAAGTGGACCCGGGCAGAGTAGAAGCGGACCTACACCTTTGACGATGGGGTCGTCAAGGTGGCAGGGCGGAAGGATGACCTCACGGACGGGAAGTTCCTGGGACCGGCTGACCCAAAGGAATGATACTCCATCCGTGACTTAACTGACCCACATGCCCGGATTGTAATAGGGTTTCTAAATCCTATCATCCACCCGGAGAAACCCAAGCGCTTGATACTGAAGTGGACAACGACATTCTTGGGAGCCATGCGGGAGAAGATCACCGTTGACTGGGCATCCCTCATGCAAGACTTGGTGGAGCAGCTGATCAAGAACCTTCACCAGAACCGGAAGGCGGGGTCGCCTGTGCCGATTTACCTGACGCACCTCTACCACCGGCACGAGCTGCTCAAGTCGGAGCAGCACGACGAGTATGAAGATCTTCTGACCATTTAGAAGTACGGAGGGGTTGAAGTTGATTCGGAGGAGGAAGAAGATACGGAGCCACCTCCGGCAAAAACGCCCCAGACACGGAAGATGAATCGCTCGGTGCAACCAGAACAACCACCGGTAGGCTCTCCACCCACCTGTGTAGACCCCGCTCCGGAAGACGAAGACGGGGCAGGACCTTCAAAGCGCGCAGAGCGATGCCCGACTCCGGATCTTTCGACACTCACCAGGAGACACAAGGAGGACATCATGGAGCTGCTGCAGCATGACGCATGGAGGGCCACTCGGATCAATTGTTGCAATTTGTAGAGACAGTATCCCTCCAGAATGCACCCAATCGTCACTAAGTGCTGCCCAGATTTACCGCTCTGGTTTCTTTCCCATAGAGACCTAATGTTCTTTCCCCAATATTCCGGATTACTAAACTTATCCCAACAACTCATTTATAAGTTAGCTATTATCTTTACTTACGTAGGGTAGATCCGGATCCTTTCGGAGTCCGGATTATGCACAACGGTTGCCGGAAAGTAGTTTCCGGAAGTCTGGAGGGTAGTTTGATTTGTCTTTGTTCCTCCTCAAAGAGTCTCATGGAGTTTTTAAGCGAGTGGCCGAAGTCCACTGATCCTGTTTTGTGTAAGTGGCTGGATTTCCCACTGCCTTGTGACTTAAAGTAGCTAGGCACCCACTGTCCGGAACTTATAGTGACCGAACACTACTTTCCCTACACGGCTAACTGATGATTTGATTGCTGCTCCTAGACTTAGACTTCCACGACATCCGGAAGGCCTTCCGGATGCGGTCACACAAAGCTAATATCCGGACTATAACGACATTCTGGTGCAGGTAGTTGTGATCCTCCGGAGATGATGGTACTATTTCGCAAGATGGTTCCACCTAGACCTACGTATCAGGCTTTTTCCTATCGTTGGGGAAATTCCAGCTTTGGCCTGAATTCTGGTCAGCACGGATTTCTCCGTTTCCTAGAGACTACTAGAAACATCTCTGCAATTCGTCCCCTCCCCTCCTGGCTACTTCCGGACCCTGGAGTCTACCAGGCACACCTCTGCAATAGCCGTCCAACTCTCTCGGGCGATCTCCCAACACATATCTTGACAAGTCTCTCTCTTGACGAACTAGCTATCACCACCCTCCGAAAAGATGTTGACACCCCTCTCACAAAGGAGTGGATTTGCTACTCAGAAAGTAATTACTCCACACGACTAGTACCAGGAAGCAAATCTAGTACAAATGAGTGGCGTATATTTCCAAGTGAAAAAGACAAGATGAGAGGTTTTTGCCCAAAACCTCACCACTAAGTACTAACTAAGTTCCTTCTAAACTTAGCTTTCCTCCTAGCCCTCAACGGGAAGTCCGCTAGATCTTATCTGAAAGATCCGAGAAATCCGGAAAAGTTCCAGATCGGATCTTAGATCCAAAAATCACGGAACAGTTCCGTCTCCAAAATTCCGACTCTAACTACAAAATTGGCCTTTGATTCCGTCAACGGCCGGGTGCACTCGGGGCCCCATCGTTAATCGCTGCTGATCCGGAATCTAAACCCTAAGAAAAGAAGAAAGAAAGAAATACAAAGCCTAACTAGCCTAAGTCGGAGCACGTAGGCCCCAGATTCTCCCACTTCTGCGGGAGGGGCAGATCTCCACCGGAGCACGCTGCTTGCCCTTCGCCTTCTTCGACGTGGCAGGCGAAAGGTCGGCCTTTCGGGTCGATGGTCCGGTCGCTGGAGTAACACCCTCCAGTAGAGTCCTGGCAACCGGCGGTGGAGGGGGTTGTTCCGGTGATCCTTTCGGGACCGGAGGTGCAGGTGCCTCTGTCGCGGAAGCTGACCTGGTCTTCGTGACCAAGTCTCTGTAGCTTCCGGACGGACTCCTTAGTCCGGACGCCAATCTCCGGGACACAGATCTTAGTGGAGCTGGGAGGTCGCCTTCCGCCAGAGGATCAGGCAGACGCATGTTGGGTGGTGACAGTAGATCCAGAAGCTTCTTCAAGATCTCACTCGTACTTGGATTGGGAAGTACGATACCCTACGTCGATGTCCGAGGCGACAGAGTGTCGAGAGACTCCGGATTCGCTGAGGTGCCCGAAGTTGGAGCGGTCTTGGTTGGCAGTTTCGGAGGGGCCGAGGTCCGTGTTGGGGTCGGGGTACCTTCTGGTCCAGGTGCTGTTGGTTCTTCCGGAAGCTCCTCGGTGATGTTGTCGACCAGCAGCTTCATCTGCTCCCAGGTCCGCCCCATTTTATCCGCTTGATCCAGGAGCAACCGGATGATGTTGGCCCGGGTGACCTTCTCCTTCTTCTCCACCAGTTTGGTGAAGAGTCGGCTCCGATTGACTACGTCCACTTGAAGTTCCAGGGCCGCCCGGACCTCTATGAGCACTATAAGAAAACCCCGTTTTTTCTGATGTCTAAATTAGACATCTTGAAGATTTTTGGATGTCTTCGTGTCTTAGATGATGTCTTAGAGGACATCCCGATGTCTTGGATGTCTAATAAGATCAGTTGGAATTGGCGAGGCATGGAGACGGGGATGTCTGCGAGATGTTCGTCGAGACGTCAGAGTTTTTTAGATGTCTTACGAAACATCTCCGATGACATCAAATTGCCACGCTGGCAAGGGATTTTGGTCCAACGAGGTCAAAACGTGTAAAAGTTACTGGTATGCGAGGTAAAAAGCATTTCTACTGTTCTAAAAGTAGCTTAATGGCAGCGGTTTTCAAGAGTGAAAAAAAAAGACATCACACTTTTCAAAAGTGTTTATTTTTTTCCTATTAAAATTTTTATTTTGTAACATGGCAATATTGGAAATATTAAATTCAGAATATTCTCACTGATTTGTCATTGGTCCAGTTTTTGAATAATATAAAAATATAATTTTATATTTTAGTAAAAATATAATAAGTAATTTTTTAATATATTTAAGTAAATTATGATATTAAAATAATGTATTTAAATAAAAATATTATTCTTTATTAATATAAAATTATTAAAATAATTAAATAATATTATATAAATAATGAAATATCAATAAAATATTATTGGTGACAAAAAATAGATTTTCAAAGTATAAGTAATTTCATTGATATTTAATCCTCAAAATACACATGGACATACATGAAAAAGGTAATTTACAGTGCTTTCGTTGTTGGCAAGAAAAACTCCACGTCGGACGACTTGACAAGTCATACTACATCTAGGCGGATGTCTCTGTGGACATCCGGCTTACTATGACTACAGTAACGCATAAACCTCACCGTAGACATCCACTGGGATGTCCGTAAAAATGTCCTGCACGACATCCTACTATACGTCCTTTACCCCAAAGCGGCAGTACCAACTTCTTCTGTTACTACTCATCCTGCATTTCACCATCACTGTCTGAATTTGTTGTGGCTGTAACATAGGACCCTCCAGTCGGCGCCGGTCTCTGAATAGGCTCTATCTCCAAGATCTACGGTTGTAAGCCTTGGAAGTTCGCGTCGTCACCAATTGCGATTCCATTCGCCACAGGTTGCCGATGATGTAATGTTGTACGCCGACCGCGGACGTCTGTTCGGCAGATGATCTTCCATCCGCGTCTTGTCGGGTCATCGGAGAAAAAAACTTGTTGACAGTGCAAGGGGAATGCAAATGAATCCGGATGCACTCTATTGTCCATGTGGTTGAAGTTTGCCATGCTGAATCCGTACTTGTCACGCTCAATACTCGGCACTCGCACGTCCGGTGAGGCTCTTACCCATTCGCATAGCAAAACCGTGGTGCAGTGATTACGGTAATCCAGCTCCACTATCTCCTGGATATATCCCACATGCTCTGCGGTATGCTCTATGGGCCTCCCATTGCGAATCCCCCAACGCAACTGCTGTGTATAAGTGGCCACTACACATGAGTCTCGAGTAACAAGGCCCGCCTCCGACGTCCGCACCCGCAAATGCATCCCGAATGCATTCATATGCCGATGAGAGGTTGCGAACCGCTCCGGAGGACAGGAATACTGTACGACGTCCTCGTCAAGACGATCACCGGCCGCTTGTGCTTGCAGCACTCGTGCCTTAGCCAATCTACAAAGCATGGCAGATCCCTCAGCTCGGGGGGGTACGTCACAGGTCTAGAGGATCGATGACGTCTTGACTGTACTCGAAATGCTTCTCGCTCTTCCCATCGGCGTCCCTTCGCAATGATGTATTCCCTGTGCACCACTCCCACCTCTGTTATTAGACTATTCAATTCCATGCTTAACACACACAACACATGTGTCAACTGCTGAAATGTCCTCGAAGATGTCTGTATAGACATCCTAGCGTCCGTGCTAACAACGCCTACTACATCTACATTGACGTTTGCAAGACATTTCTAAGGACTCATGAATGTTAGAAGGGATGTCCTACTAGACATCTTCCTTGACATCCACGTCTATCAGACTTCGATTCGATCATTCATGTTACCAAGGCCCATTTCTACAGGTGCCAACCACAGGGACGGCCTGACATGCCCAAGTACTGGTACAGGAACTCACTCTCGCAAAGGTTCCAAACACGCTGCGTTGTCGATGACGAATGCATGTGCGTAGCCCCGTACCTCATCAGACATTCGGCGCTTTGTTGTTTCATTGCGCCCCAAGATCTCATCATTCATGGTAGCATCTTCGTTTGCGTCCCATACTCGGAAATTTGTTGCTCTATGGCGTTTCATGTACTCTGTACAGAATCCAAGTGTTTCGTCGAGACGGTACCCTTCTGCTATGCTCCCTTCGGGATGTGCGTACGTCCTTACGTAATCTTTGAGCGTCTTCATGTATCTCTCGATTGGATACATCCATCTACAGTGGACCGGTCCACATATGAAGAGTTGTTCCACAAGATGTACAGGAAGATGCGCCATCACGTTTAAGAACGTCGGTGGGAATTCCTTCTCCAACACGCATGTTGCCATTACCACATCGTGCATGAGACTATCGCGGGAGTCTTCTCGTACCTCCTTCTCGCATATGCGCTGGAAAACCCTGCACATTTTGATGATCGCAACCCGCACCTCTTCGCCAAAGACGTTGCGAATGGCCACCGCAAGTATCTGCAATCCCCCATACAATCATCATGTGCAAGTAAGAAACTACTGATCCTCTGACATTGAGTTATGCGTGCCTGTAAGAACGGATTGCCAGTTCCATCTACCTCGAAAGAGGTGTACAAAAACATCAACCGTGTTTGCATGGACATAAGGATGTCCTTCTGGACATCCTTCTAGACATGCGGACGTTTGAAATGATGTCTCAAAGTGATGCGGGTTCCTACTATATTCAGTTCTTTTTAGCACCTCAACTCTTCTATGTACTTTAGTTTTTTCAGAACTCATTTCCAATTCAACTTTGTACCTGTTGCATAAGGACATGGTAGTCGTGCGTCTTCATATATTGTAGTTTCCCGTCCTGCAACCGCTTGTGAATTGCCCCCACGTACTTTGTTGGAGTTCGCATACTTGAAACTATATGAACGAACTGTTGTTTCTCCTCTGGCTTCAGAATGTATGGGGCCTGCGGCATGTAGTACTCATGACCTCGACAACGTGGGGGCTGCAACCAAATCTCCTCACGTATGTTCAAGTCCTGCAGATCTTGGCGACTTCCAGGGCTATCGTTCATTCCAAACAACGTCTTCAGAATGTTCTCGCATAGATTTTTTTCACAGTGCATGACATCCAAGATGTGTCGAACCTTCAGATGCTGTTACATAATAACCATTCATGTGATTAGATCCATATTCCTCGTGCTCAATATGCCGTGATTGTGCGGTTCACTGTCGTCCACGTCTAGCTGTTGTAATTGATGTCTACGAAGACGTCTACGAAGACATCTGTCAAGTCTCAGAAGACATCCGTGCGGAGTACCGTGACGATTATATGCCCGTAAAGTGCGAACGACAGCTGTTACAACAGAAGATGAACGACTTGTTTACCTGCCAGTACGGTAGCTCGAAGAATGCACTGAGAGGCTTGACTCCCGTGCTGTGAACAGGGTCACCGTGAGCCCCTTCCTGCCCACCAAGATCCAAGTATGATTGCCGCCATGCAGCGTACCGGATAACGTCTAACCCTGAGACGGTTGGTGGCGCCGTTCGAGTCTCACGGTGGCCATTGAACCTAGTGTACCTCCGATATGGATGCTGACGACCGAGATATCAACGTATTCCCCCATACACTATCTTCGAGCCTCTTGCCGTACGGTCAGGGCGCAGATCCCCAGTCTTCGCCATACGAGCATCCGTTTGTGGGCCACAGCAAGGACAACCTTTATACCCCTTACATGATAGACCAGAGATCAGGCCGTACGCCGGGAAATCCGAAATAGTCCACATGAGCAACCCGCGTAGGTTGAAGCGTCGAGACCCCACGGGTTGGCTGAAATCCTGTGCTGGTACACCTCGCCAAAGTTGCTGTAGCTCGTTCAACAATGGGCGCAGGTATACATCAATGTTTGTCGCCGTGGGCGACCGCTTCCCCGAAATCAATATGCACAATGATATGAAGAACTTCTTCGTAACAAACCACGGCTCCAAGTTATAAATCAATACCAGCACTGGCCATGTCGACCAGTTCGTGTTGCTCAACTTGAAGGGATTTACACCGTCAAGTGCTAAAGCAAGTCGCATGTTTCGGTCCTCACGTCCGAAGATGTCAAACGCAGCGTCCGTGTTGATGTGCTTCCACGCGGGACTGTCAACTACAGATCGCATAACTCCATCGTCACTAACATGTTTTTTGTAACCGGTCAACATGCTTGCAATCTCTGGCGATCTCCACATTCGTTGAAGCCGCGGAATGAGAGGGAAGTGTCTTATCACCTTTGCTGGGATGGAAGTTGTGCCCTCCAACCATCTAGACTTCGAACACTGTGGGCATGTCACCAACTCTACATGATCATTCTCATACAATACACAGCCATCTGGACAAGCATGGATGTTGTTGTAGTCCAACCCCAATCTCCGAATTTTCTTTGCGGCGGCATAATGAGTGTTGGGCAGCTTGTTGTCCTTCGGTAGTAAATCCTGTGCCAAGTACCTGAACCATTCGGTTCTGAATGTGTTGCTGACCCCAAACACAACACACATGTTCATCAGAACGATTGTAGCAGAGACAATGCTGGTTTTTGCTCCTGGATACACTGGTGTCGTGGCTTCCGCATACAAGTTCTGCAGTTCATCAACTGTGTCGCTATCGAACTCATCATTGTCTACCACATTGGGTTCGCCTCCTACATCCCTGTGTAGTGCATCACCACGATCCAAAGCATCCATAACCTGGCGCTGGACGTCGTGAAACTCATCGAGTAGTATGGCGTCTGCGTTGACATCATCCCTTCTAGGGACATCGTGAACAACATCGTCGGGGACATCATCAGCGTCAGCTGTGCCACCATCATGTACAACGTCGTCATCGTATGCAACATCCTCCACCCATATACCCTCCGGTGGATACCCATGAGGCGGGTCACCCCCAATGATGGACTTAGTCAAAAATGGGTCTCTGCCAATGGCTGCGAGGTGCTCTCGGATGACGGCGATTCTCTGGCGTCGACCCCCATGGCAGGTTTGGCAAGGGCAGTAAAATGATGATATGTTTTGCGTCGTTGCCACTCGTAGCTCTGTCTGGAGGATAAGGTCCGCAAGCGGGATGTGACGCATTGTCCGCCCATCAGCATCAATTCGAATCGTTGCGCCATGGCGGCACCGCTGTGTACTCATTGCCGCAACTTCGCTGCGAAGTATAGAAAAATATATTATACCATGTTAGAAATCATATTGATCGTAAGGAACACGGAAGAAATGACTTGTACACGACTGCGCATTGTTCAAATTTGGCATCATTTACTGCAGAATGTGTACGAGGATGTCCATTTAAACGCAGAGACGTCTATGATAGCATCCGTAATGATGTCTCCTAAGACATCGTACGTGGTTGGTATATCTACGTCAGAGACCACAACGTATTATCCCTGTTCTCTACAGCCATGCACATCATTATAGATGGATGATTATAGGTGTTCTGCCATAGGTGATGGTAGTATACATCCACTGCATTGATCGTACGTGTACATGTGCATGCATACATTGCTGATAATAAAAAATAACCATCTTAAGAGTACTTAGTGCAATACAGAAAAGACAATCTTCACATAACCATACATAGAACGTGAACATGCAATTGTAAGACTGTGTCTTGATCATTAAAGATGTCTATGAGAACATCCATGATGACATCACAGTAGACGTCCTCAAAGAACGAACCTTGAACAGATTTCATTGTCCTTCAGCACTTACACATGGAGAATGGAAATGACGGCGTCTAGAAGTATATGCACAAATTCACATCATGAATATCGAATATGTGGATCGAAACTTTCTTACACGATAGTATGAAGTAAATGAAGTACTGTACTCAAAATGCAGACGTTAATATAGCAATCGAATACATTGGGTTTGTACCTTGGAAGTAAGTCTTCTACAAAATACGAATTGCGCAAAGTAACGTCCTCATATAGAATTATTATCCACTTGTACACTATAGGCATGAACAAAATTTTATACATAGATAATGTGATTTTAATTTCCAATTTACTTCACTGTACAGTGCATTTCATAACATCAATGTGCATGGAGTGCGAAAAAACATCGCAAGCTTCTAGTCTCTTCAATTTTCCTTATGTTCAAATAGTAATTCTTCATACAATGAAAGAAAATACATTCCTATTGATTTCCAAACTCCAAACTTGGTTGTTCTATGTCAGCTGAAAGAATGTTCTGAATACTTCCCATGATGCTTAACTTCTGCCAACGTAAAGTATGAAATAACTTCTTCACCTGCAGATGTCTCCTGGGATGTCTACGTAGATGACTAACGAGATGTCTAAGTAGATGTCTAACGAGATGTCTAGACGTCAAAATGACAGTAGGAATAAATTATAAGCAACCCTAATCCACGTGTCCAACCTACCTAATCCACGTGTCCAACCTACTTAGCATCGGCTGCGCATACTGTCAAACAGCTAAGGCAACTGTGATAAGCTATGACTCCTACTTTTCATGCAACCAAGGTCCTCAATATTCCTACCTTAGTGCATACCATAGCATTCTGAAAACATGGAGGGAACTAGAGGATTTCATGTGCGTTATAGACATGGTGGATGTGGAGACACCGTACCAGAGAAGTTGCGAGCGTCCGTGGTTACAAACGCAGCTCTCGACGTCTTCAATAACTTTGTCGATACCCTTGTAAGAGTCACACCGCCGACAACAACAATGAAAGAGCAATGTCAAAATCCCGGAACAGAAGTGCGGTGGAGCGCGCGATTCAAGGAAGCCATGGAAGCAAATCGGCGACCGCAATTACCTCCTCCTACACCAATCTCCGTACGAAGTATTGCGAAAACGATGGATCAGAAGGTATGTAGCAACTGGAACCCTAAGCTCCACCTCAAACTTCGTCACTTCCTCCACATGCGATGTGGACCTCCACTTTGCTCTTGGGATTGAGGTCGCACGAGCAGATTGATGCCTGTAAAAGGAGAGGAAGTTGGAATCGGGGCATGGAGACAAGATTTTCAACAGCGCTGCGCCGATCAACCAGCGCTGGAGAGGGTTTCTGAAATCGCACGGCCATAGGGCCTGCACGGTGATAGGGCGAGGGGCACGGTGATAAGTCCGGAGGTCGGTGATGGGTGACCGCGGACCGAGCCTTTAAGGCTGCCGCCTTTCCTGCATCGTCTCGCACCTCTGCACTGTGTAGACGTCTCCTGCGAGGTCACCTCCCCTCCTCCGAGCGCTCTACTGCTCCGCTTCTACAGCTCGATCCTCGCTGATGAGCCCGCTCTCTCCCTTCTTGAAGATGTGAAGCTCCGATCCCCGTCGAACGTTTTTGTTTCTGGTTTTGGAATTGTCTGCTTCCGTCAATTTGTGGTTCTTCTCCTTACCTCCACATCTGTTCTGCAATTGATTTTCAGCTTCTTCATTCGTGATTTCGTGGCTGTGAAATTTGGTGAGGGAAAAGTTCGGTTTCGTACGGTTGGTGTGCTGCAGGACGTCTGTTTGTCCATTTCATGACTCCCGAACAGCAGTTGTAGCAGTAGTACGACGAGGTGGTGTATGTGCTTGTGCTCATGTTCATGATCTTCTGAATGATGTGGTTTGATCCGCATTGTGAATACCGTGATTGTACTGCATGTTTACTTCGAAGTATGAGACGTTGTCCGCGAAGATGTGTGACTGGATGTCTAGTAAGATGTCTAATTTTGTGCTTCTGTTCACTAAAAGTGTGTTTTCATGTCTGTGGCATGGCTGCGAAGTACGAGGCGTTTGTTGAGTGGCCAGCCAGGCGCGTCATGATGACGAGGAAGGGCCAGAAGAAGCGGCCGCCATCGCCACGCAGAGAAGACAGCCACACTAGAGAGTTGCGGACGAAGAATCGTGAAGACGTGCAGGCAGGACCCAGCAACAAGCAGAAACGGTCCGTGGCAACTGAGGCACAAACCCGGACAAAGCGGATGAAAGACCTTGAACTGCAACAGGATTTCCGGTGAGTGCACCAAAAGATTGAAAACATGTGATTACTTTGTGGTTTTATGTTGTATTGTTTTATCAGCCAAGGTTTCTTGTTGTACAGTCGGGGGTTTGAAGACCCAGAATATGAGGAGGAGGCAAACGACACAGAGGATGAGGAAATCGAGGACGATGACATTGCTGAAGAGGCAACACCCGAGGAGACCCCTCTGCAGCGTGGATCAGCACGGCAGTTGAAGAGGGAAGCGGTGAAGAAAGTCTTGACCGTGGACGAGAAGGGCTTCCCTTATGGGAACTTGAAGAAAGCATACGAGGAAGATTTGCGCTTGATCTCAAAGGAGTTAGATCCAAACTACAACTTCAAAGAGCAGACTCAGGCGATGAGGGAGAGATTCTTCAATCGCTTGGCAGGAGGTAAGAGAATTGTGCTTCTGTTGGAGGGGATGACGGTTTTCTGTCTAAGAGGATGTCTATTAGGATGTCTTCAGGGCTGTCCGGCAGGATGTCTACGAAGATGTCTGCAGGGATGTCTTACAGCGTCGATTGAAATATGTTTTGTAGGGTGGGACGTGAGGGGGGACGGCGTTGACGACGAAGTGGACTCAGCATGGATCGCTACGAAGGTAAACAAGGCGTTAACGAACCGACGCTATGCACTGAACCAGCTGATCGATAGAGGACATCGGAAACCACCAGAGGTGACAGATCAACAATGGAACAAGCTCGTGAAGAGAAGGAGCACCTCAGAGGCCAAGGTGCAGTCTGAGAGAATGGCATATGTCTCGAAGGGGAAGGGCAGCAAGCGACCAAGGCCCGCAGCGCTCAGGGAGGCGGCGGTAGTGAAGCTGGTAAGCATCTTCGAAGTTGTTGGGGACATCCTGAGACGTCTGTGCAAATGTTATCTTTGTTGTCTTTGTTAAAATCTGTACCTCCAATTCTGTGAATACTTTACTGCAGTGTTGCCGGCTTCACCGCTCACCGTACGAATCAGAGATTAACGAGGAGATGGAGGCGCAGTACAATGAAATGCAGGAGGATAGGGACATCAATGACGACGATGACGATGTGCAGGAAGTCGAAAACAAGCTGCAAGAGCTCGAGCAAAAAATGGAGGCATCAAACGAGCGTTTGGAGGGGAGGATTTATGCCTCCAGCACGCGCTTGGAGGCCAAGATTGATGACTCTCATCAGCGCTTAGAAATGATGATCCGCCAGCTTTTGGACTCCCAGACTTCCTCGACCCCGCAACCTCACATGGAGCTGCCAGTACCTACAACACCCGTGTTATTGCAGGTTACTTTGGAATACTTCTCCTTCTTATCTTCAAAATTATATCCACACAAATTCTACAGTTTCTACACTTACAGAATCTCCTTAAATGATCAGTTTATGATAAGATGTCTACGAAGATGTCCACAAAGATGTCTTAAGGGATGTCTAAGAGGATGTCGAAAAACATGTCGAATGGGCTAACCTACAGCGCGTTTCGTTATTGCAGGTTACTCCTACACCAACAACCACTATGGACAAGACGCGGCCAGCATCTCCAAACCAAGGCACATCGGGCGTGTCTGAGCGCATGATTGGGCAGGATGCCAACATGGGAGCTGCGACGGACAAGAAAGAAGGCACGTCCATGGAGGTTGCAGAAGGAGGGGGATCAGAAGAAGGAGACACTGTGGTAGGCACGAGTGCGGTGGCTGAACTTGTAGAGGAGGTTGAGGAGACCATTACACCGGTGCTTGCAGCAGAGACGGTAGAAACGGAGGAGATTGCAAAGGTAAGCTTAGATTAGACATGCAGTGACCATGTTTGGGACTGTGTACGTCACCATGTTCGGAATGCCTTTTGCAGCGACATCTGGTGGACGCACAGACGTCTTTGGAGACATCCTTGCGTCAGTAGAGACATCCAGCAGACATCTTTGCAAACACTGTTATGTTTTAAGCATGTGTCTGAATGTCATGGTGGGAAGCCAGTGCACATAGTTTTCAGTGTTTTATGGTAGCTATATGTTCATGTCACACATTTTGCTTATTTGTGCATAATATTTCATGTTTGAAATATGTTAGAATCAGGAGGCAGTCAAAAAACAAGATGAGTCCTTGGGATATTTTGTAAGGTGCAATGCGAAGGCAGGTACCGAAACAAAGGCTCCGGTGAAGATGCCCAAGCCTGCAGGATTGTCAAAACCGGGAAAGTCTGTCACACCAAAGGCAACGGGACAATCTCAACCGAAGAAGGCACATGAAGAGAAGCAAGGAAGCCAGTCAAAACCTAAGAAGGTGGTTGATAAGGTACAGAAGAAATGACTATGATGTTATGTTTGGACTTGGTTACTTGCATGTATGCACATTTTTTTCTGAAATGGACCCGTATGGTGGTAAGGAAAGCATAGAAAACACATGAAGATAGAAGAAATAAGCCCTGCTTTGTAGTACAGAATGAAATTGCATACGCAGAGTAAGTGAGCTGTTGTTTTTTCGCAATTCCAGAGAGGCAGCGAAACAAGATCAGAGGCCGCAAAGAGAAAATGACGGCAGAGGCGTGCACGTAGGTGAGTGGAACATGACATCCAGAAGATGTCTTCATAGACATCCAGTAAAACCTGTCGAAGATGTATGCTTTGACGTTTGTGTGGACATCTTATGACATGATTCACCTTGTAATCTACTATGCTGACCGTTCGTATAGTACAAGAAGTAGGGTTATCAATTTCTTGATGTTAGGAAGTCAACCATGTGTAGGTAGGTAGTGCAAGTAAATGAAATTAAATCAAAATTCTTCGCCTTTGGAAACCCTTTTTTAAGTGCATTCATTGTTGGCTTATTGAACATGTGCAGCGGCAGTCATGCGCACGACCGTAGGGGGGTATCGACAGCAAGGGATGATAGTAGAGGGGCTTGAGGTTGTGGGTGCGTAGTATCTCGCAGTTGTTGACTGGTGTATTACTGAACATGCTAGTTTTGTGCTATGTGAGCAAAACACATGCTGATGTTATGTAAGACGTCTGTGGTTTACGGTTCTGATGTCTATATAAACATCTACAAATGTCATCCCAGATGTCCTTTAATATGCCCAAAAGACATTAATCGTCACATCGTCGCAAACATCACCAAAACAGAAAACGTTTACTTCGATGTCCTACGAGATGTCACAACAGACATCCGTGTAAACATCACAAATATAACGGAGACATCAATCTTGACATCGTTCTAGGCACTGGAGACATCAAGCAAGACACGAAGATGTCTTACATGATGTCTAACAGAAACATCATTTGACCCTAAAACCCCCGAAAACTTTGCTGACGTGGCATGCCACATCATTTTCCCGGGTCCACGTCAGATTATCCCGGGTGCCACGTCGGATTTCCTGTGTGCCACGTCGGATTTTCCCGGGTCCACGTCGGATTTTGGCGCCGCCACATCAGATTCTACGGGACCACCGAAAAGTCTACATCATGATGAAATTCATTGCCATGTGGCACTGCCCGTCCACATGGCGCTGATGTGTCACCTACGTGGCACACGTTTTACCCTCCCAAAGTTACCTCAAGACTCCCTGAAAATGAGGATGTCTTTAGATAATTTTGGATGTCCGATTAGACATCCTCGTGTCTAGGATGTCTTCCTGTCTAACAAGACATTTTTTTTGATGTCTCTGCGTCAGATTTAGACATCAGAAAAAACAGGGTTTTCTTATAGTGGAGGGCAGCTGCGGAAGCATTGGCCTTTGCCTCAGCCAGCATTTGGGCCGTTACCGCCAGAGCTGCCTTTGCGAGGTACTGCTTCACCTTCTTCTCCATCTCAGTACTGGCTTTGTACATGGAAGAAATCTGGGTGTGCAGTGCCTTCGATCCCATCTCCCGGCTCCGGAGTTCCTCCACCCTGTTGATGGCGTCCTCCAGCCGGTCGACGTCCAGACTCCGGAAGATTTGCTCTACACTGGTGGTGATGATGTAGTTGGTCTCCTTAAGGAGCCCAACTCTCCAGCCAATATCGCGTGTGAGCTCATCCATCAGCTTGAGTTGACCCATGGAGTCGTCCCGGTCAACCTTCCTCTTCTTCCGGCTGGTCCCTGCTGAGGGTCCGGACTCGTCTTCTCCGCACGAAGCAGCGGAGCTGCGAATGCCCGAACTCTCCGACTCGGGCTCTTTCCCTCGAGGCCTCTTCGGAGCCTTCTGGCCTTCAGGAGAGCTTGTGGGGGCTGCTTCCGGCGCAGGCTCGTCCTCTCCGGATTCTTCCTCTTCAGACTCGTCACCTCCGTATTTCTGGAAGTTGAGGACTTCGTCGTACTTCCGGATTTCCGCCTGAGTTAGCTGCTGGTGGTCAACATAGAGGTGCACCACATATGAGGCCAGAGGTGTGGCTGATTTCTTCACCTTCTCGAGGTTGGCTACAAGACGGTTGATCATTTCCGTCATTAGCGTCGCCCAGTCTACATTTATCTTCTCCCGGAGCGCACCAAGGAAAGTGCAGGCCCACTTCGCCACCAGCCGCTTCGGCTTTTCCGGATGGAAGATAGGGTTTAAAAACCCTAGCACGAGTTGGGCATCCCGATGCTGAAGGTCGTGCAGGTTGTAGCCGTCCTTTGGGTCCGTCGGTCCCGCAAATTCGTCCGTCAGGAACTCGTCCCGCCATTCTATCACCTTGGTGCGGCCGGCCTGGAAGTCGTACGCCTGAGACCATTCCGGGACTCCCCAATTTTCCGGATGGGCTCTCATCAACCCCTGGTACTTCTCGTTTGGGGTGCCTACGAGTTCCCGGACGTAGACCTTCTTCCCCATGCCCCAGGGAACTTCGAGCAAACCCTTGCACCCCATTGTCTACGGGCTCGACTTCAGTAGGTTATACTCGACCATGTCTTCCAGAATGTCCGGAAGAACACGGGCCAATGGTGGAAGGGCAACTTCCGGCTCTTCGTCTCTCCGGCCACGCCCATCTCTGTCAGTTCGCTTCTTCCTAGCCATGGGGACTGTCTTCATCAACCTAATTCCTTACTTTCTCTCGATGTTGTCCCTGCACGCACCGTCCCCACCAAAACTCTCCCTAACGGACGCACATCCGTTCTAACCATCTAAACTCCAAACACCATATTCATTAAAATGAGACAAATTGTGAATTTTGAGACTAAAAGCCTATTATTTCGGAACAATAACCAACGTGTATAGTTATTGCAAACTGTAAAATACAATAAACAACATAAGGAAAAGAATCACTTAGCGGTCCCCCCAACATTGTAAGTGCAAAATTCTAAATATTTATCTTAGAAGAAAAGGTAATTTACTGAATTTGGGCCAATTATCAACAAGTTAGGGAGTGCCTATATTGGAAGACAGTTCTCGAAGAGTACATACTATTGTGTTATGTTTCAAATAATAACTAAAGACTTAGACATTTGGTTAATTGTTAATTTAAAGTGATATGACATCCTAGATCTATCTTCGCTACTACCATAGAGAACCAACCATTCACCAAAACTAAATGCTCTTGAAAAATGGCAATCTAAAATTAGAAATCAAAAGTGACAAAACAAAGGTGATAGCATGGTAGAAGGCAAAAGCAAAGTAAACATGCAACAGTTCCGACTACAAATTATTAATAATAGAACACCATACAAAAATACATGCATTTAAAATAATATGCACAAACAAAATGAATCATTTAGAAAACTTTATTTATAAAATCCAAACAACTCACTCCTGGCTATACACAGAAACAACTTCCCGAAAAGATTCTAGAAAAATCAACCCTAACAAATAGAATCATCATATAATATTGTCTACTAAATGTATCTATTAGATACATTTTACTCAAGTTCTAGGGCGTTCAGACGCAATGCCTCTTGTGCTTTAAATTTTGCATAACCAATCATGATTTCCCTTCTCCGAGAATAAGGCTTAAAACACCAATCCGGGTCAACTACTAGCACACTCTCGAAAAGTGATGACATAGGACACAGACCAATATCAGCCCCACGACCATCACGAACTCGAGACGGAACAGACTTCACTTGATTCATTGACGGTCCCGAGCTTCGAAGCCTTGGCTGTACACCCACAGATTGAGTTTGACAGCGCACTGAACAACTGGGACGGGCTATTTCCTTCATTGTACCTTGAGAACGTGTAGCGGAATACCGGCTTTGCTTAGCGGGCGGCTGCCTACGATCGGAAGAATTAGGCACATCCTCTTTCTCCATGTTCAGATGGACACCATCATCTCCGTAAAGCTTCCGTTGAGGAGTACAATCGGTTCTATCTTGAACTTCAGCAAACATCCGCTTGAGTGGTGAAGGGGATGCAACAGGCACTATCCCAGCCCTCCGCTCGGGAGGGCTATCCACAACACCATCATCGACCTTCTGCTTGGAGAAGTCCATGATAGCAGAGGCATCATCAGTTGCAGTGCACATAAGATATGGTTTCGATTGTTGGGGCTGGGAGATGTCACCACCATAAGACCCAGAGTACTCCGGAATGACGCTAACATTCGAGGGCAACATACTACCAATATTCAGGCATGCGGTAGGATCAATACTAGACTTTGAAACCTGAAATACATTAGAATAAAGCAAGGAATGAGAGAAAGAAACATGAACACATGCAAGGCAATGAAATTATGATTGACTCGAAGATAAGTTCATGGAATCATAAGAGGTGACAAACACGACAAATATGTAGAAGGAGAAAACCAACGGATTTATATATTAACAGTTTTCAAAATATATACAAGATTTACAAGTACGTTTTAGCTACAAGTATATCACAAAATGTATCCAGCGCACTAAACCTACATTGAAAAACCCCTACATATATGAAGTTCCCCTATATCTTGAGAAGGAGTTACTCCTACAACTATTTAGGAGCTGATTTAAAAACATTAGGAATCTCGTACGCAGTACCCATGTTCCTTGTGGAGAGCGTCATTCCATCAATGATATGCTTCATTATAAGACTATCACGCACCAAAGGAGGTGTCCCTATACGATTACTATCGGCATAATTCTTCAACTGCCCAAGAGGACATTCAGAATGCAAGCGGCAAAGCCACGAAAGAAGGGTCCCGGTAAGAACATTATCATTCGTATCCCCGTGTCTCCATGAAGGCAAGAAGATGGCGTTCCCTGTGAAATTACAAACACTCTTCTCCGGGCTGTCGTCTATAAGAAGAGTGTTGTCGGAGTTAAAGACTACCGGCTCATGCCGAAGGCTAAATAACGTTTTCGACAAGGTTTTCAAAAACATCGGCTTCTCCTTATTATCTTTAGCCATGAGGTACACATTTCGCAAAGTTTTTATTTGAGAACATTTCTCTTGACCTAGAACAAGAAAAGGAGGTCCCAGATCCCTGAAGAGACAAGCCGCGATCGCCTCGACTGTGGATTTCTTCATAGAGCTCCAAATGACCTCAGAGTTCAGAAAGTTTCTGATGACCGATAAGAAATCACGAACAGCAGGACGAAAGTAGACCGCCTTTGGTCCAATCAAGGTAGGAATGGTGGACGAATAATCAGTCCGTTGTGAGCTATGCGCGGTAAGCCTCACAGCAATAGAGATTGAATCCGTCACGCATAGAATGCCATTCAAATCCATGACGAGATTTAGCCACTTTGCTGGTCCGGCGCTCTCAACAACGAACACAGTTCTAGGAACAAGGTCCTGGGACAGGACCAACACACGATACAGTCAATGGTAGCAATAAGTGGTAGGTACCTGATAAAATGCAGATTGAGTAATATGCAATGGAATTGCCACTGCTTGCACAAATTCCCCCCCACATAGCGACTGGGATACAACTATCCCAATTGGAGACTTCAATGCAAGAGGACGGTGGACAATGTCATCCAATCCAATCTGAGAAACAATTGAAGAAAATGAATCGTTAAACAATTCTTTGAATTATGATAACATTGTATTTACAAAAATATACACTCCTCGTATAGTACATCAAAATGCGTATGGATCTGACTCCTGCATGGAAACACATCCAAGAAAAAACCTACTGAGTGTGAGGCTGAGCACAGTCATTCCAAAAAATCAAGGCTGCACTTCGTGATAAAACGGGAAAAATGTATTAAAAAGCTAGCCAACCTTATCCACCTCTGATGACTGTGGTCCCTGAGGCTCGGGAGACGGCTCGTAGTCGACGCGCTCCTCCATGCACACCTCTTCTCCCTCCACCGCAGCTACCGCATGAGACGACTCTTCCACAAGTTGAGCAGGGACCAAAAGAGTCGAACCACCAGGCGCACCTTCAACATTAACTTCACGCACACGAACAGAAAAGCCGACCCCATCTGTCAGAGGCGAAATCGGAGATGAATTATAAGGCAGGGTATCCTCGGGTCGAGGATACTCAGAAGGCCCGGACGATGAAGAGGGGATATCCCTGTGAAGAACTGGCACCTCAACCGAAACTGCGGCTTCTCCAACTAGGTTAGATGAAGTGCAAGGTTGCAATCCAGTTGAACGAAGCAGAGGCTCAGCCACAGAGTTATCCTCGATGCGAGGATAAGTGGAGGGATGAGACATGACGGATCCCGATGGAGCAGCGGGGATGGGAACCGAAATGTGAGCTTGCTCAGCAAGACGTCTGTTGAGTTCCACCAACATCTGCGCTTGGATCTCCGCACAGATTGATGCCGCCATTCTCTCCTTCTGTTCATCAGACTCCGCCCGCTGCTTCTTGAAAGCAGATTCCATCTCAGCCTATCTTTTCTGGGCACCCACTAACTGAGCCAAGATTGTCTGCCTCTCCTGCTGTTCTTGAAGGCGTTGCTTGCGTTGGTGCTCATAAAAGTCAGCACCGGGTTCGTACTTCACAGGCAGACCAGGGGCCGGAGCATGCCCAGTTGCATTTGCGAAGGTGTCATCAAGCACAGAGGCGCCCTCCACCGGAGTACGAGGGGCCGGAGCATGCCCAGCTGCATCTGCGGAGGCGGCCTCATGTATGGGAGCGTCCTCCACATCCATCGTAACCATCATTGTCACCACGGTCGGTGACACCACATTCCGAGATGTACTGGGACGATCACCACCTTCATCATCACTGGAGTCGGACAGCAGGATGACAGGGACATATTTGACAACTGTACGAGCGATGGGAACAACTGCTGCGGGGGCGGTACCACCGACAGAAACATCTGCTAAAGGGGCGGTACCAGCGACAGAAACATCTGCTGAAGGGGCGGTACCAACGACAGAAACATCTGCTGCAAGGGCGGTACCAGCAACGGGAACACCTAGTGAGGGGGCTGTACCAACTAAAGGAGATATGTCAGGACCGCCTTGAACTTCCATATAAACGGCTTCGCCGTCTACCGGAAGGTCCTCGTCCGCCAGCATAGGAGGTCGGCGAGGCGGCAATCTACTACGAGATCGAAATGACGGCTCACAATCATCCAAGCTAAGGATCGAAAGATCAACGCCGTCATTGCTCCCATATGGATTGACGAGCAAGGGAGAGTCATCTTGAGTAGGCTGTAGAGTCGGTGCGCCGGTACCAGATGCCCTCTGGATCTCGGGGGAGTCCTGCCGCGATCCAGCACCTGAGCGTTGAGCACGGTTGCGAACACGTTCAGCCCTCCTTGGCAATATTCGGGCCCTTGGAACGCGTTCCGGAGGTGCAGCCGGAGCGGTCGATGTAGATGCACCTCCAACGTTGGTTGGCAACGGCTGGAGGTAAGCATAGTCCTTATGTATGAAATCATTCATATCCAACTGAAAAATGCGCTGCATTTGATTCTTGTATTGCAGCCGGAAGGATTCATCAATGAGTCCATAGAAAGACGTTCCAAACATCTGCATGAGACATGAGAAGATAAGATTTGAAATTGGATAATGGCAAATTTTATCTGAAATGAAATCAGTTGTCTATCCTCGACTCGAGGATAAACCACTCTATAACTAATGATCAGATAGAACTTGCTATCCTCGACTCGAGGATAGACTACAAAATAACAGACGACAGCATACCGTAAGCTCTATCCTCGACTCGAGGATAGACTACAATGATTCAAATGAGATCGTACCAGATTGGACAGCATAAATTTGGAACCACAGAAAATTCCGAGTACCCTCTCTTTTTGATTGCAGAAGTCCTGGAGTAGCTCCAAGTAAAACTCCATCCGTAATTCCGAGCCGTGGACGGAGAATTCTGCCTCCAGATACTTATTCTTCTCTTTGTAGAAGAACGTATCTGGTGCAGAGTAGAACGGCCTCACTCTGTTGATGAGTACGGAAGCCAGGGGATGACTCTTCTTCACTAAGAAGAGTAGGTTAACATCCGTAACCTTAGCCCTGGACGTCCCGTAGTACAGGCGCTCATTCGCTGACGAAAGATACGCCGAGGAGACGGGCGAATACCGGGCCATTCGCTTCTCGGCAAACTTTGCCGCTTGCAACGCACGATTGGCAGAGGAGGTGATCCAGACCCAAACATGAGGAGTGCTCATGTTTGGGGTACTCTTTTGCAACGTCATGGCATTCATGAAGTCTGCAAAGTATGGTTCGTCCAAGGAGTCGTCCTTGGACAGCCATCCGGGTACCTCACGGAGGTCGAGAAGTCCCAGTGTAAACTCCTTAGAATCATCTGGAGGGGTGAAGTAATCACCAAACTCCAGCTTCTCTGCATTAAACTCGCGGAGTTTCACATATCCGTCGTGCGGGGTGAACTGGTTCTTCAAATGTAGAAATTTCTTGAAAAACGGAAGAACGTTCGGGAACTTCTCCAGGAGATGAGAAGCTCGTTTCAGCTTCCCCGCATTGGTCAACCTCATCGACCAGAACTCCTTGTCGGGTTGACAGAGGAGCATGTTGTAAGTAGCAGAAGATACACGGTGTTTCTCCTTCCACATTGCGTCGTCGATCGACCCATTCGGAAGTAAGAACAATAAGGATGGGTCGATGTGCACCAGCTCCTGCATGACGACGCGCTTCTTCTTCCTTCGATCAGCCCACTCCTCGTAGTGGTAGCACGATCCATGTACCACACCAGTCCTACGAAGCGTGACCTTCGGATATCCTTGCCCGCGATCACTGTCAACCAGGTAAGTGAACAAATCTCTTAAATCCTGGTCAGACAGATGACCCAACCTTTTAAAAAACTCACGGTGGATTGGGGAAGGCTTGAAACCCCGAGCGTCCTTGTATGGACAAGTTGTGTCGGGGTTTACGATGACTCCGCGGCTGTGCTGATCGAGGAATTCTTCCCAGAGGTTGAAAATGTCATCTGGAAGAGTGATGACCTTAATCTCATTGGTAAGGTCTGATGACTTGTTCACTTGCTTTCCTTCCCTCGTGGGATCGATGTTCTGGAAGCGCGTGACAATCAACTTCGCAAACAACTGCATCACAATACAGACAACATTAGAAAACTTTATCTTGGATACCACATGGAAGAGTATCCTCGGCTCGAGGATACTTTGACAAGATGCATATAATAAATCAACTAGCGGGAGCACATAAAAGCCATGAAAGATTATCCTCGAGTCGAGGATACTTCGGGAACTGGAACCTTACCAAATACTTCTCTTGGTCAAAGTTGGCACCATTCATTCGCAAGTCGCCCTCGTCGTGTTGGTAGCTGGGTCTACCAGAGTTAAGCCAGATTCTCCTGCAGCTTGAAATCTGGTTCCCCCATGTAGGCTGGGCATGATCAAGGTAGTTTGTATCGTTGTAGAACTTTGAAATCCGTTGCAACTTCAGAGGATCCGTTGTCCAGACAACATATGCATCCCATTCGCACAGGTCTCGTTTTCGTTGCTCCCCGCATTGTTCAACACGTTGAAGTCTTCTGGAAGCTTCGACGCTGTGTTGGCCGTTGATCAGCATGAACTTCCCACCCTTGATATCGTCCCAGGAATTTGGACGATTCGTTGTCGGTTCTCCAGCGTCATCGATCGGGCAGATGCAAATTTTCTGACGCTGGTTTACTTCTCCAAGTTGGACAAGAAAGTCCATGGAGTTCCGGACAATGCCCTCCTCCATCCCACGAATCACGAACTGGGCTTTTGCGGGCACACACTGTTCGATGTTTACTGTGAATGTGGACTCGAACGGAAAGCATGATTTGCACTCCTCCCAAAACAATCTCTGGGACTCTGTTATCTTTTCAAAGTCTACTTGGGGATCATTGCGCGATTTGGCCGGAGTTGCAGCCCTCGTAACAGTCGAGGTCGAACTCCCACCGGCCGCAGTAGTCTTCTTCCATTTTGATGGTTCCCCTAGGTTTGAGGCCATCTCAGAAGCCCTCCGGGGTGCACCACGACTCGTGCTTCAAGTCGCATCTGCCGCTTCTGTGGTAACCTCGCCGGCTGTTGCGCTCTTCTACTTGGGCCGACGTCGTGGAGGTGGAGCGACCGGAACCGGACGGGCCTCAAAGTTCGATAGGAGTTGGTGAATACGTACCAGTCTCCTGTTAACCTTCTCAGCGTCGTCGTTTGACCACGGACTGTATTTTTCAAACGCCTGACGCAGCGCCCCCTGTCCATTCTTATCGGCACTCTCAAGCAATTCGTTGAAGTCAAATTGTCCGAAAGTGTCACCGACTTTTACAACAATCGAGTGAAAGTGAGGTAGGTCTTTCCCAGCATCGTCCACGGCCTGGATACCGAGAACGATGTAATCACGACGGCGTTGCTCCATGAATGTCACTCTCTCGTTTCTGTTCAGTGGAACATACAGAATTTCCTCTTTCAGTTTGAACGATAGATGAACGTTCTTTCCCGACCTGAAGAGGGTCCATCCTAAGATGTCGGGGTTGAATGACCACAGCTTGCCGTAGTTCTCGACGACATCGTCGATGAAAGGCAGCGGGGCAAAGGGATTTTCGAACTCTGTGATGAAGTACATTGACCCCGAGTAGTCGTAGCCGTCGGTGGGATCCATTGTGATGAGGTTGTCTGCGAGGACTCATTCGCAAAACGAGTTAGATGATAACATTTATTATTATCCTCGAGTCGAGGATACTTATCAACTGATTCTGACTTAGATAATATATATTCTGAACACATCCTCGGCTAAAGTATGTGAGCATTATTTTCATTGTGAAATGCAACGAAGTTTTTATGGTTAGTGTCAGAGGTTGAATTGTATCCTCGACTCAAGGATACTGTGATAATTCGTTACAGAAATTTTTGATATTTTTTTGTGCATCAGTCCTAATTCATCCTTGTTAGATTATTTTCTTAATATATGCTTTTAATCTTGATTGGAACATAGACTAATCACCTTGGGACTCGCAAGTATCTTCGAGTCGAGGATAATTCTATTAATTACGAAGGGGTTCTGAGTTAGAATATATCATTCATCAGATTAATACAACCTATTAATGGTGAGTATTCTGATGTGTCAAATTATTTTATAAGCAAGATAGATTTGTTTGCAAAAGACTTACACTTATTCTCGACTCGAGGACACCTAATACTGAGATGTAGAAATTTGTAGAACATTTTAATTCAGCGGAATTGATATTTAAGTTATTTATTATTTTATTATTTTGTTTACTTATTTTATCCTCGACTCGAGGATAAAATGTAATCAAAGGATGGACTCTTATCCTCGACTCGAGCATAAGTTGCTAGACGAAAGTCTATAACGTATCCTCGAGTCGAGGATAAGCTGTGATATTTGGTGATCCTAGTACCCTAAGTCCATAAATTACCGGTAATATTTTTACATTAGATTGAACTAGTTAATCAGCATTGCAACTCAAGTAATCTTAGAAGTGAGTACCTTGCGAAATGATTTGAAGTCTGCTGTGTGATTGTGATCAACTGAATTGTATACAATGCAGTTGAGGAATACTGTAATGTGCACAATCGTAAACAACACAGAATGATGCACAATGTAATACAAAGCACGTGGAAATATGAACACAGCAAACTCCACAAAGAAATGTCTCTGTTGTAGAAACCCTAAACCCTCACGAAATCTTGCACTATGCTTTATTGTGAAATACTCTAAATTGAAACCCTGAACTCACTATCTTACCCTAAGTGCACCTAAACAATCACAGTAACTAATCCCTCTCAAGTATACACTTCACACAAACCTCACACGAGCCACACACAAATCTCACACGAACCTCACAAAAACCTCACACAAATCTTACACCAACCTCTCACACACAACGCACACAAACCTCACACACACACTCCTCACATACACACCTCACACACACACACACACCTCACACACGCACGTCAGACAAACCTCACATACACACCTCACACACGCACACTTCCAACACACAAACCCTACACACAAACCTCACACATACAAACACTACTCCAGCACCTCACACACACAAACCCTACACACAAACCTCACACACTCAAACACTACTTACGCAGCTCACACACACAAACCCTAGACGCGCACCTCACACACACAAAACCTACACACCTTCACACGCACCTCACAGAAACCTCACACATCTCACAGTTGGGGAGGGTTTGAAGTGGAAGAGATAATGGATAGGGTTTGAAGAAGAAGAGGAAATGGGGAGGTTTGGAGTGGAAGAGGGAAAGCCGCGGGAGTGCGCAAAGAGAAGGTGAAGAGAGAATGGGGAGAGAGGTGAGAGAGTCGCGGTGGTTCACCGCGCCGCCAAATGCCGTTTCGGGCAGCGGGCAGCGGGCAGGGGAATCGGGCAGCGGGCAGCACGGGAACGGGCAGCGGGCATAGAACAAAAAGAAAAGAAAAACAAACGGAGACCTTTACTGCAAAAGGGACTTTTCAATCCAAAATTTTTACACCATTTCTTGTAATTGAAATGTTAACTAAATTTTCTATAGTACACTACAATAAATTTACTACTTTGGATTTACATTTACTAAATATTTACTAATTTTACATTTACTAATTTTTGGCTTCATTTACATTTACTAAATTTTTATATAATTTGCGATTTACTATTTCAACTAAATTTTTTATTTACTGTAGTATTTTTCCTACTTCTTGTAAATTTGCACGAGGAATGTTTGAAAAAAAAAGAACGTAGATATGGAACAAATGAAAAATCCCAAAAATTAGAGAACATAAATTGTTCAGAAGGAGAAAATTTGAAATTAGAACTACAAGATCAACAAAATTTGAAAATTGATTAGAAGAGACGAGGAAAAATAAAAGAAATTTTCAAAACAAAACAAACATAAATATCTCATAAAAATAGATATTTACATATCATACTCAATACATATTTATTAAATATGCATCAAATATTCATTGAAAATTTTATTAATATTCAAATACACATTACATATACATTAAAAAATTTATTAGCAATTCATTAAATGTTCCTTTTAATGCAAATATACATTAGATATTTTAATCATCCTAGGAAAAATAAATATAAAACTCTTAAAACTTATTTAAAACTATTGACGTGTTTCCTAAATGATCTTTAAATATAATAATATACAATAAGTATTCGTTAAATATACATATGTAGAATAAATATTATTCAAACATATTGGGATACCTAACATATACAAATATTCCTTAAATATTTGTATATGTTTTTTTTAATATTCCTAAAAAGATACAAAGATACATTAACTATGCTTGATTCTTTGTAGATTGCAATATACATTAAATATTCTTGAAACAATCATTCAAAAATCATCTCTTTTTTCTTCAATATAGAAATATACTTTCAATACTCTTGAAATATTCATTCAAACTCATCTATGCATTTATAAAATATAAAAACATGCATTGAATATTCTTGAAACATTCATTCTAGAATCATCCTTTTTTTTGTAAAATGTAGAAATATACATTTAATATTAGTTGGATATTCATGTTTTAATTCAAAGAATGCATGATATGTGAATTGGGATAGTTACAAATGGGAGGATAACGAGATGTGGTTGTTGACAAGATGGGCGTTTCATATGCATGGCGGCCAATAGGCGGTTGATTGGGGGCTAACACTATTTGTCAACTTGTTCCAAATTTTGGTGGGTGGTTGATTGAGGCAAATACAACACGTATTAGGGTAGGTGCAGGACTGAAAGATAATATTAATGACAATGGGGGCTAACAGTACTTGGTAATTTCTTAACAAATATTGTACAAGAGTAAATACACAATTCGTATCATTACAGTAAAAGCCATCTTGAGTATAGTGGCAATGCGTGAAAAATCTTTTACCATGGATAAAATGCATTTTTTTGCTACAGACAAAAATTGATTATGGACAATATATAAGAAAATGTATACAACTTACTAGTGTTGAAAATCTCAAATATAGTAGTGTGTCCTTGAAAAAAAAATCGGAGTTGCCGGAAGTGCTAGTAAATAAACGAATTTTCAGAAATAGAGTATACACTTTCATTGGAATCCAAATTGATAGAGCATGCTAAGGTTCAATTCTTTTTTTTTCAAACTACATGGAGTACTTTGTGCACATTCAGAAAACTAGTGTAACAAGTAAATAAAAATCAATGGAGAAATCAGTATACATATGTACTTGGAAATGGAGAAATGAATCAAACTTTATTAAACCCTAAACAAACCATTCATATCAAAAAAGCCAAAAAAAAGCATGCAATGTGGATTTCATTCCTTTATAACACCAAGGGAATTGAAGCAAATGTACAATATAGGTCTAATTGATTATATTTAATGGTATTGAATTCTGATTTTTAAAATGTTCTTGTTCACTTAATAAAGAAATTAATACTATCCAGAAATAATATTCACATAAGTACAAAGAAGTTACTTTTAAATGTGTTGTTGACTGTAATAAACTTTATGGATGATTCTGATAATTTAGAGTACTCAATTACAACTTCATTTCAATAATAATTTATAATTTATACTTATGCACTAAAATGTATGTACGTGAATATGTATAGTCATGCGCATAACAGGGAAATGGGAACCTAAAGGTGCGCATTGTGATCAAATTATTTGTCCCTAGGACAGCAAATAGAAAATTGTGCAAAATAATTCAAGAAATAAAGAAACTATGTTCCTTCATGAGTTTTATTTAAAATAATAAACATGATATTCCATTTGCAAATTCATGCATGAAAATGAAAATGAAATTTGACATTTTTACTATAAAGATATTCATAAATAATAATATATATAAATTGACATGTACAAGCCGATTATTGGTTTTGCCATGGAATCCATGATCAAATATACAGTGGTCAGCAGAAGTGTTCGGACAGGACGCTTCCACTTCCAATATGAGCTAGTTTTCTTACGTAACTCACATTCAAGTTGTAAAAATTTAAACATACAATCACATAGTTACAAAAAACATGTAACATAACATTCATAATAAAAAATGTCAATCAAGAAATCAATCAAAAATAAAACACATGATGTGGGTGTCCAATTCTTTATGCAAAAAGTGAAGTGGTTATCTATTTACATTGGAAACAAAGCCATGAGCTACAAAATCAAGCTAAAAACTTGAATGTAGAATCATGAGGACTACCTAAAAACTTGAATGTACAATCATAATGACTACCATCGTGTATAGCCACCTTTTGCTTGATAAACATCTGCAGCTCTCTCAGGCATAGACATGATCAATTTCCTCACGGTATCAATCTCAATGCTATACCAAATTTCTTGCAATTTCTCCCACAAATCCTTCTTGTTAGTGGGTTTCTTCTTTGACATTCTCATACGACGATCTACTTCATTCCAAAGGTGTTCTATAGGATTCAAGTCAGGAGATTGAGCCGGATGCCAAATTAGTTGAAACTTCTGTGCTAACAACCAATCTGTAACATACTTAGAAGTATGTTTGGGATCGTTGTCGTGCTGAAAAATAACATTCTCCTCTCCTAAATCATACATGTGTATAGTATTCATGAGCTCCATCTCCAAAATTTCACGATACACAAACTTATCCATGTTTCCTTCTATAAGACGAAGGTTGCCAATTCCCTCCCAAGTCATACATCCCCAAACCATAATGTTTCCACCTCCAAATTTGATAGTAGGTTGCACATGCTGATCTAAAAGATGCTCTCCTCTCTTCCTCCAACAATACTGCCTCCCATCTGAGCCAAACAAATTGAATTTTGACTCATCTGAAAAAACCACATAACTCCAGTCCATCCAACTTGCAAGCCTACACTTCTTTGCCCATGCATATCGACGTGCTTTGTGTTTCTTTGACAAGAATGGCTTCTTAGTTTTCACTCGTGCTCTCAATCCTTGCCTCTGAAGACATCTTCTAATTGTATCATCACTCAAATCCAATCCTTGAGATCGCATTTCTCTACCCACTGCTGCAGCTGTACCATTAGATGGTGCATTCAACAACCTTACAACCTCACGATCACCACGTTCATCAAGAATTCGAGGTCTCCCTTGTGAAGGAGCATCTCTCAAATGACCTCTCATTGTAAACCTCCGCACAATAGCATGGCAAGTGCTTCGAGAGATGCCTAGAACCGCTGAAATTTCGGAGTACGAATTCCCTCTCTCATGCATCTGAAGAACTAACTTACGTTCAGCAAGAGTCCTTCTAGGAGCCATAGCTAATCAAGAGCAATCTTATTCAATCACAATGTGTCTTGAAATGCAAGAGGTCTCCATAAATACATGTCGATTCTCAAGATTTTTCAGATGCACAACTTGTGTGCATAATGAATTGGACACCCATGATTGACACATCATGAACTGCAGCCCATGCAAGTGGCTCAATGTGAATGATGGTACTCTTTCTAGTTTACAAGTGGCTCTTTAGTTATAATTAGCTGAAAAAATCAGCACCTACCTACCAAACTCGACAAGTGTTACTATTAAATTGAGATTGTAATTACTGTCCGAACACTTCTGCTGACCACTGTAAATGTTAAAACTACTTACTTTTTCTTGGCAAGCAAAAGTAACATGAAGAGAAATTTAAATGCAAGCAAATAATTTGATCATACACCACATAGCAACTTGTAATATCCAAAGCTCCAAATATTTTTGTAAATTACTCATATAAATAAAACCCTAAACTATGTTCTTAAAAATGAACTATTAAATTCAATTCATATTAGTTAAATGTGTGTCTAAGACACACATACATAGACTCACACATAAAACACACACACTCACACACACTCACACACACTGAATTTAAGTTGAGAAATGAGAAGAAGAATGGATTTCAATTAGAGTAAATTTGTCAATTTCTAAATAAAGATTGCAACGTTGTTTTTTTTAAAACCAAAGAATGCCACTTCTAAAAGTAACTTATCTAGTACTATGTGAATATTATTTGTGGGTAGCATTCGAATAACACCAAGTGCAAAATATTCACCAATGTTGATTCAAATGGAATATATTCACCAATGGGTATTCAAGTGGAATATATTCACCAATGTGGATTCAAGTAGAATTGACGTGGATATATATCTTTATAACACCAAGTGAATTTGGATTTCAATTAAAGTGTATATTCCATTTATATTTAATTTTTATTGGGGGCTTTTCCATCAACTCCCAAAACTTTTGCCAAGACACAGTACTATATTTTAGATTTTCAACACTAGGTTAAGTTTAATACATTGTTTTTTATATGGTCCCGAATCTTATATAGTCCGTAGTGAAAAAATGCATTTTATCCCACTCAAATATTTTCACAAAATCCACAAATAGTCAGCCAAGGATGTAGAAAAACATAATTCTATTCTACATATAATTTTGTCACTTTATAATTTTTCACTATGTATTAGTTCTATTACAAGACGTGGTCTAATCCTTCTTAGTGACCGTGGGGAAAGCATACTTTGTTCCCAAATTATTAAGTGAAATGGCATCATTCCAACCTCCACTCCTTGCACAATTTTTTCAAATATTACCACCTCTTCTATTACAAGACGTGGTCTAATCCTTCCAAGTTCTATTACATGACGTGGTCTAATCCTTCTTAGTGACCGTGTTAGGGGTTGGGAGCATACTTTTAGTTAACACTTAGGCACTAGTAACACTTAACACTTATAGAGAGTGATGCCGATGATTTATAACACTTATAAAAAATAACACTCATAAGAATTAAAAAGGTAAATACATAACATTTATAGAAAAAATTGGTGAAATTACAAAACATTGATTCATTATTCATCTAAGTCTGTTGAAAGAATGAATCAATAGTACTTTGGCAAGTTTCTTCTACACGCCAAGCTTCTACTTTCTTTTCTAGTGCTTCAATATACCTCATAGATAACATGGTGTCTTTAGGTCTTTGCTCCAAAAACTTCTTCAAAGTTTGAAGAGCACTACCTACATCTTTAAAGCCTACAACTTCTTCTACTCTATCGTGAGGATTAGCTTCATCCGGATCACTATCTTCATGTTCACTACCTTGTTGTTGAGATGGAAGCATTTAAATAAATTTCTTCATCAGTGGGCTGATAAGGATTATTCAAATCAAACTCCATCTCATAATTTACTACAAGAACTGAAAGAATCCCCGTGTGTCTTCAACAATTTCGAATTGTTGTTGGAGTCACTCCGTTACGCCCAGCCTTCTCAACCATGGTCACATCTTGGTACACATCAATCGCCAAACTCTTGCGAGTTGAAATATAATCTATTTGATGTTGAATTAATAACTTCGTATATTGAGCTTTGAATGATGCAATGATCCTTGCATCCATAGGCTAGAAACGACTAGTTGTAACTGGAGGCAAAAACTCTAAATTTTGTGTCACCTTCAATCTTGAACCGACATTAAGCACTTGATGTCCAGAAAAATTATCCACCTACAAAAGTACTTTCTCCTTCTCGGCACTTACCATCCTCCTCTCAAAATATAACATAAATTGTTCAAAAATCTGTGTTGTCATCCATGCTTTTTTATTAGCATGGCATTGTATACCTAGATTTTTTGGGTTTAGAATGTGCGTGCTTGTAAAAGCTCGAGGCATCAAATATTGATTGATAACCAATGGAGGAAGAATGATGCTTCCATCAGCATTTGCGGTAAGTGCCACCATGATGCGCTCCTTCTGCTTTTTTTTTCCAGATAACCTTTACATAGCTAATGTATGATTTGGTTCCAACCTGTAAAAAAGACCAGTTTCATCCATATTGAAAACATCACTACTCCTGTAATGAGATTCAACTGTTTTGATGTCTTCCATTTTCTTAAAAAACCTCAGATTCACAAATGTCAACTGATGCATCTTCTCCATGACGGGTATAGCCCTTGATATTATATATCTTCTTGAAATTTTGGACCCATCCATGAGAAAATTGAAGCTTCTTCTCGTTAGCACCTCTAGGGAGTACTGCAGACGCCACCACAAGGTCATCAGATAAAACAACATTCTTTTTCTGCATTATCGTAAACCAAGTAAAAGTGGCTTCCTCCACTTCTGGGCATTGGGACTTTTGTAAGCGCTTGGAATCACCGAGGTACCCAACGTCAAGTCCACTAATGTGTTCTTTTTGCTTTACTATTCTTCCAATATTCATCTCAGACGCGTTTACTTGAAAGTGTGCATTGGCCCACGCAATTAATGCTCTATTGGTAATCTTTCCACTGCTAGCTAACAGAGTCTCACGATATTGAATAATCTCTTGTATTTGCTCTAACGTGAACTCATGACCCTTTGCCATTGCAAATTGTAGGAAATTTTCTTGAACAATATATCTTCTATTGATGAATTTGCAATACAAATGAAAACTCTAACAACATATATTCTATGAACGAGTTCACAACACAAATAATAATTCTATAGCCTTCAGTCTCTTCTTATAGTCTTTGCCGCCTTGCCTAGTTGCCTTTCATTATTAAGTTTTTAAACAAAAAAGTACACTTATCCTTTACTTTATGAGCTTAAAAATATATGATCTATTAGTTTATGAACTTAATAATACATCTACCTATCAATTTGTTTCTAGAATGGACATCTAGAGTCACTTTGCAACAAGAAACTATTACTTTACCTCAAAATTATCTCCCCGCAAGCAATGGCTCTTACAAAAAGTCTTTTTTTGGAAACTTATCATTTACCGAGGTAAATTCAACAAAGTTGGGAGCGCGACATTGCATAATACTTAACACATAACACTTACTAGTTTTAATTTTAAGGGAGCGGAAATCTCCATAACACATCTAGAGTTTTAACACTTATTGAGGTAACACATATCGAGGTTTGACTGTACAAGGTCTAAATCTTTTACCATTGTCTTAAGCGTGATGTTTCACATACATTTCCCAACATACCAATTTTTAGAGGTAAAAAAGGGGTGTAGCATATTCAAAACAAGTGTGCAAGGAGGGGAGGTTCAAAATTGATATTTCACATATATTTTGGTGAACTACGTATGTTTTCGAATGATAATATAAACGGTCAATAAGAAGGTTTTCACCACATTTTTTTTTTGAAAAAATAAATGTGAAAAACATGAAGATCTCTAGGTTTTATGTAGAAAAGATGAAGTTTTTTTCCCCGTTGCCCGGCAATGTGTGAAAATGTTTGAGTTGGGATAAAATTCCTTTTTCCACTAAAGACAATAACTATTTTAGAAAATTTCAAGTGAAGAAAATATTTGTTATTTGTGTGATAAATCTCAATGTCAATAGAAACTATTGTCAAATATTTTGGAGCTGCCTGGAGTCCCCGTTTTTTTACTTTGAGTGGTACTTACATTTAAACCGCAAAACTAATATGTAAAAAAAAAAACCTCTTAGTAGCTCTTATTAAAGGCAATCTACTGATGAGGTTATCTTTAAAAATTAAATTTTGGTCAAATTTTAGGTACATGCCCGAAAACCAATTTCATCCCAGGGGGACAGTTGATCATTTAGGGGTTAAAGGGGATAAATTTGTGTCATCACTTATCTTTTTATTTATTTATTTATTATTATTATTGTTATTTTTTTTTCTGTGACACAAGTAAAGAGAGCCTTTACTGCACAGAAAGGAAGGATTATTGCACAGAAAGGAAGGCATGATTATCCAATGCATCACTTTTTTAATGCATGCGTGGATTCCGGGCTAGTGGCTTACTGCAATTAGTGCGTATGTCAAACCCGAAATAGGACATCGACAGCTAAGAAGTAGGACTGTGGATACCATTTCCCGCCCCCAAATCCTGGAGCCGTTGGAATAAAGTTTTCCCGCCTAGCGCCACCTTTTGTGCTCCGCCACGCAGAAGACTACCGTATGCTCATTTTCAGAAGTTCATTTTCTACTCTTGCACCTGCTGCATCCTCTTTTCTCTCTCTCTACTCCGCTCAGTGTCTTGCTTGTTTTGAGAACATTCACAGTAGTCGTCAATAATATGTCTGAGTTTATCTGAAGTATGTTTGAATTTCTTTTTCATTTGCGCATCCTTGTAGAGAGCTCGATTTCCTCTCAAGGGTACTTCAAGATCAAGAGATTGTTGTCTGAGGCTTAGCTGTGATTATTCGACCCTAAACCTGACCCGAGCCCGTAGGCCGTCCGCATCACGGCTGTTTGTTCAAAGTATGTGTATTTCTTTCATTGTCGATATCATTATTCTCGGTGTAGTACTTCTAATGCACCGTAGAATTTGTTTGCAATTAAAAGGAAGTGTGCTGTGAATGCTCCAACGCTACTCATGATCACTGTAGCATATCACATTACTATTTAAAACTAACCATTTATCCTCGGGTCGAGGATAAAATTGATTCTTGCTAGTTCAGGTGTTGATCAATAAATCCTATGAATGAGATCCTCATTCCATTTATCCTCGGGTCGAGGATATCACTGACTCTTCCTAGTTCATCAGTCGACCAACCTGACCTATGAGAGGATCCTCATTTTATTTATCTTCGGGTCGAGGATACCACTGACTCTCGCTTGTACAGCAGTCGATCAACGAGTCCTATGAGTGAGATAGTCATCAAATTTATCCTCGGTTCGAGGATAATACTGCCTTTTGCTAGTTTGGCTGTCGATCAACAAATTCTATAAATGAGATCCTTATTTAAGGACTGAATCGTTTCGTCGCTTAAGTTTCACTATAGAGTACTTCAAATTATTAGTAGTCGGCTATCCTCGACCCGAGGATAATCCCATAATATCCATAAAGGACTGCCAATCTAAATTTTAATCAACTCCTCTTGTTTACTTAAAAGAAGAGATCGTCTACACTTCATTTTTTCTCGAGTCCGTACTGAACTTTTACTCGTCGATGACCGACCTACTTAATTCTACTCGTCTTCATTATATCTTAACGAGTACTTAAATGTCTGTTGATATTTTTTGAGACCGCTAGGATGTCGTTCTCTCCATTGGAATCATAATATTAGCATCCTCAAATCGAGGATACTGTTTAAATAAATAGTCATGTGTATTTCTAATTTCTCTCATTCATATCCTTGAGCGGAGGATACTCAGTTGCGTTTTTGGATTTTGCCTTTGTGCCTAAATGCACTTGTCCAAATTTATATTGCTTTGGATTCAAGGTGCTTATTATTTTTCATATTTCAATGAACATCATTTCTGAACTAAAGCCACATCAAATGGATTTTTTGTAGATGGAAGGAGACTCATTTGATGTCAGAGATCGAGCTCCTCCAACCTTGCCTTCCGATGTTGTTCCTTGTGAGGGTATTCCTCGCGCTGCCTGGTTTTCGAAGCGCGTTATCCTTCGAAACACATCAGGGAATAACGCTGGAATCGGACTATGTCAGAGTGTTGATTCCAGTTTAATTCCTGAAACTGGAGGCCGGCCACTTGGAGATGACCATGTCGCGATTCTTATTGCTGAATCCTTAAATGAGGATGATATTCCCTTGAATTGGATGTTTGCTCTCCGAGCATGGCCAATTCGACAGGTCTTTCTTCGTAATGTGAGTTTGTACGACCAAGAGCAAACTAGCATTTACAATGCCGCTTTGAAGGTATTCCGTCGGGGTCCAAGAATTGGTCTTCGACAGTATGAGAGTAATCGGTCAAGTCGAGTGCTGCCTTCCCCACCAAAGAAGGAAATACTCTTTTCTGCACAATCGATCAACCTTGTTGCGAGCATTGTTTGTTGTCCAAGAAATTGTACGCAACGCTTTCCGCGCAGTTTAATTTCTGTACTTCGAACGCAAGTTCACAATGACATTGGAGGTGTATACTTTCGGAAACATGTTTTGCTTGATGTGCATAGGCAAATGCACATTGACTCCAATGGCAACCATGTGGTGACGCTCGATGGAATTGATGTATGCCAAGATGCATGGTGTACAATCATGGGGGTTAGCCGAGCCACATTCTACCGATACAAAAGTGATGCGAAGGATGAAGTGCGAGCGATGGCACACAGCAATTCTGGGACTAAGAAGCCTCGCACCCATACTCTCCAAGCAATTGCTACATTGCACGACCTACTTGACGATGCTGCTGATAGTAGTCCTAACAAGACTACTACTCTTGGCACTGGGGAGAAGGTTGTTTCGAAACATCTTCCTTCCTCCTTTCAATGGAGTGCAGTGTTGCCCAAAGTGAATGAGGTGAATTTAAGATTTGGGCTCAAACCAATATCTTTGTCTGGTCTTAGCCGAATTCGGAGCTCAGAATTTGAACATTTTTCCACTAAAAAGCCGGGTGACAACTTTGCTCGCTACGGTAGATGCGACCAATTGAAGCAATTGAGGAAGGCTAGTACACGAGGGTCCTCCGCATTCAATACGTGGGATACCAAATTGAAGTTGCATCAGGCCTCCCAACAGACTCATCGTATTTTATATTATGGGAAGCGGAAGAATTCGGAGGATAGACCAGATGACGTTGTTTGCATCATCCATGATAAAATGGATCACAGCAAAACAGCATCTCCCCATTTTTCTCACAAGAATAAGGCGACGGAGTCCTTCATGAAACTCCCTGTAGATGTGGCTGGAATGATTGCTCATGGACATGGAGATGTCCGTTATGCGCATTATAGTCTTGACATCTTCCCCACCGACTCGAATCACACAGTTGGATCCATTGCTAAGTTGCTTCGGGACTTAGAGAGTCCACCGGTGTATTCTTCTCGTGATTTATTTGCAAGAGGGAGAGCTTCTCCACTGTCTGAGGCTGTGCTTGCTAATGCCAATGTGTGCCTTGGATCCCTTGCGGCTCCACCGGTTGAACTTGTTCCTGCAAGGCACTTACCACCAATTCTACAAATGCAATTGGATAATGCCACAGGGGACAATAAGAATAGATTTGTGTTTGCTTTCTTCTCCCTACTTGTTCATTTGGGTATTTTCCGAGAAGTACACGTGAACTTCTTACTTGTTGGTCATACTCACGAGGATATTGATGCAATGTTTGGGAGATGGAGTACCAAACTTAAGTCAAACAGCTATCCAACGATTCCACTCTTGATGAAGTCATTCATGGATGCTGAAGAGAAGCCAGTTATTCCACATCTTATTGAAGAGGTGCCCGACTTCAAGGGCTTTCTTAATGGATATTTGTGCATCGGCAATGAGGCCCTCACAGGTCATACAAAGGGCCAGCAGTTCAAATTTTACAAGGATTCTGATGGTTTGCCAAAGATGCAGTACAAAATTCTTTGTACAGATAGGGATTGGTTGCCCGAGGAGAATGGAGGAATTCAGTTGTGGAAAATGACGGCAGATGGTAGACCAATATTGCCTCATGGGCAGCCACTTCCTCTCAATCCGCGACGTCATGAGAATTATGACGAGGTTATGGAGGGTATTTCTGGATTTCTAAGTCTTTGGGGAATCCATGGCAAATGAGGATATCTCAGGTGAATACAAGAGGAAGAATGAGCATATCATGTATTATTGGAGAGGTGTAAAGGCTGCTCTTGAGGTGCCACTCGAAGAATCGAGTTCTCTACGAGAGGGATTTTGGCCACTATCTAGATATGCTCCATCTATGGTGGATGAGTACGATATAGATGGTACATTGAGGGAGGAGTATGCCGAAGACCCTCCATTCATTGGACAACGACGTCATTGTCCGCCTCCATCGTTCCGGGTTGGTAGAGATGTATATGAGGGCTATGTACTTGCGATGCGTTCCGCTGATGGGGATTTGCGCCCATTTTGGATCGCCTTGGCATTGACTAATCCATATCCAGATCGTGAACATTCTCATGAGATTAAAGTGCAATACTACAAACCTGCATCTCAACGTCATGTGGACTTAGAAACATACCAAGGGTGGGATTCTAGTAATGGGAACAATTGGGTAGAAGAATCTGAATCTGAACCAATCTGGGTATATACAGATTGCATTGTAACAGCTTGGAAGCCTAGGTTCCATGGGAACATTAGTTCTTCAAGGCTCAAAATTCCAAAATCACAGGTAGAAATAATCAAGGCATCTTTAGCTGAATATTAGATTTCAATAGGTTTTTTGTTTTTTGATGGCAACAGTTATCCTAGTAATTCGAAATAGGTGGGGGTGCATGTTCTTATTTGAACTTGTGTTGTTTTGGACTAGATATTGTACTAAGTATGTACTGAACATGGGGGTCTGTCGTGGAATTGAGACTTTGAATGTTCGCGTAGCATATTTGTAGAGAATATTAGATTAGAATTTGTAGTTTCATATAGTGATGTATTGTGTTGCTTCAATATCATTAAACGTTGCCGTTTGTTTATAAAGTTATTGATGGATAAATTGTGGTTCACATTGTGTGTTTGATTAATTGTGCATTTATCCTTGATGCATGGATACTTTCTATTAATATAAATATTTGAATGTAATCTAGAGTATGTGCTAAATTTTTAGTGATTGGTATTTTAATGACCTTGTTGTTTGAAACACGTACCACTTCTTGAAATTGGTAATTTTTATTTCCCTTTAAATTGAGAAGACATGCATTTTGGGTGGCTTATAAATGAGTGTAAATGTCTTATTTTAGTTTAATTTTGAGCCCTGCTAGGGATGCTCAAATTTATATCCGCTCAAATTTTTAAGAAGTATTTTTATTCTTGCTATGATAATTTTTTAGGATGTAGTACTTGGCAATTTCAATTGAGCTTAAGTCTCAATTTAATAAATAGTCTCAAATTAATGAAACATAAAATTCACTATAATTAGACACCATGATAAATTGAGACTCTGAAATGTCTCATTTTAATGAATATCACGTTTCCAAACCCTAACGGCCAGTAGTTAGAAAACCGTAAGAGAGAGAGAGAGAAAGAGAGAGAGAAAATGCAGGAGCAGAACCTCATCACGCGAGGAGGAAATGAAGAAGAAAGAGTTTCCCCCCCGAACCCCAGCCTTAAGTAGTCTGGCCGTTAGTACGGCATCATGATGACAGTTGATGGTGATAGCTCCGATTGACGGTTCCGGATATCTCACTGCCCCGGATTTCGCTAACTGCTCCGGCTCCATTTTTTACAGCTTTAGGCTTAATTAGGGTTTTCAGTCAAGCCCATCCTACTATATTCTTACATCAATACTACAGGCTGAATTCTAGCACAAACTATCGTAACTGCCTAACTAATTTTTTTGTTTTGGCCGGAATTTAAGTTTAACTTCCGGCACCATGTAGGGACGGAGTCCCACATCAATCAACACCTCAACGACAGCACCTCCCTGATATACGCCATCATGGGGGAGCTCTAGATTGAGAATTCGGAGGAGATCATGCCACGATTGAAGAACCTCGGGGAGAGCAACTTCCGGATGAAACAGATGGAAGCGCAACATCAAACCCTTCTCCAAGCCTGGGCGAAAATGCAACAGGATCTGTCGAAGGCGGATGCAGCACTGGAAGAAGCCCAAGAAGCCCGGAAGAGAGGAGAAGACGAAGCCGTCGCATTGGCTCAAGCCCTAGGCGAGGTCCGGGAAGCGCTTAGTTTCCCGGTTGACACTGTCAGCCACAGTATCCTCTTCAACGAGCGCCTAGAGAAGGAGGGTAAGGTGAACTGGGGTCAGATTATCCGGTTCCTTCTGGACCACGCCCGAAAGATGGAGAAGAGTCGAAGACGTGGGGACAGATGCAACTGCTGGACAGCAACGCGGCAAACATCGTCGTTCCAAAGAAGCTGGAGACCCCAAACCCCACCATCGACCTTACCTCGTCCCCGGATGCATCCGCACCCTCACAACAGGCACCTGAACTCTCCGGGAAAGGTAAGCAACCTATGGACGAGGCGATGGACACACCGGCCACTACTTCTCCCGGACCGTGTAGCAAGGCGCCTCCCAACAGTCCAGAGACGGCTAAGAAGACCCCCTTCCGTCAACGCTGTTCTAGGAGACTCCTGCCACCTTCCAGATAACGCTTTCTCCACCTACCTCCAGTCGCCGGAAGAAGACTTCTCCCGTATCTAGGGGCCATCCAGACACCATCACCAGCCCGAAGACAGCACATGGAACCCCACCAGCACGGCAGAGAAGGCCACACATGCGGCACCTTCAACCGACCAACCGGAACCGGAAACTCCAGCTTCCGGAAGTGGACCTGTACCGGATCCAACTCCGGACAGGGCCGGTGGCCGAAAGCAGACAGTGGAAGCATCTCCGATACGCCGGAGTAGACGGCACAAGAGGACCCCTTAGTTGAATTTAGTAAGTGACGATTAGTTAGTTTCGGTTGTTAGGTTTGTTGTAGCCATTAACGATGGAGCTCGCAATTGCACCCGACTACTAGCCTATCTATAACCGGAAACTTGATCTGTTGACCGGCGGAAATTCTGGATCTGAGATCCATAATTTTCGGATCTCAGGTTTGAAATCCTGGACCTTTAGGGATAAGATTTCTTCAGAATAGGATTTTCCGGATTTCTTGCAGATTAGGTAATACTATGATTAGGTAGATTAGCTACTACTTAGTAAAATGAGTCCTCTTGACTCATGGCCTTGTTTTTCCTTCACGTTGAATATATTTCGGAGCTGTTACTAGATTTGCTACCTAGTTCTTGTAACGAGAGTTGTTTTCTTTGTAAGGTACAAGGTCCGTTGTTTTAGTACTTGTTGTGCAAGTTACTTTGAAGAGAAGGAACCGGTTTGGATTTCCAGCAGGGGAGCGCCCGAAAGAGCTGGAGGGGATTGCAGAGGTGTTCCTGGTCACCTACAGAGTCCGGAAGAATCCAGGAGGGGAGGAGATATATTGCAGAGGTGTTCCTGGTAGTCTCTAGGGCACGGAAGAATCCGTGTGAACCTGGACTCCGGTCAAAAGCCGGAGTTAACCCCCACGAAAGGAAAAAGCCTGCTATGTGAGTCTAGAAGTAGTCCTCCCCAGTAAACTATATCACTTTCTTTGGAGGGCTACAAAAGTCCTACCGGAACCTCGTTGTAGTTCGGACTTGCCTCTGTGTGACCGCATGCGGAAGGCCTTCCGGATGTCGTGAGAGTTTAAGTCCAGTAGCAACACCATATCACCGTTTACTAGAGTAGGGAGAGTGATTGTCCGGTCACTATAAACTCTGGGGCAGTGGGTGTCTAGCCACTTAAAGTCACAAGGCAGTGGGGAATCTGGCCACTTACACAAAATAGGATCAGTGGCCTTCTGGTCACTCATTTAAACCTTCCGGAAGACGCTCTGAGGAGGAACATAGGAAAATCAAACTACCCTCCAGATTTCCTGAAATCATTTCCGGAAACAACTGTATACAACGTCCGGAAACTAGTTCCGACAAGTTCTGTATGAGTTCCGGAACCCGGAAGAATCTGGAGATGTTACGGAATAGAATGACTAACCTAGAAGATCAATAGCTTATTTGTTTTTTTGATAGTCTGAATGGATCAAAAGATCTCTATGGGAACAAAACCGGAGTGGTTTACTTTGGAAGTACTTAGTGACGATTGAGTGCATTCCGGAGGAATACTAACTCTACAAATTACGACATCCAGACCTACCCTACAATGCCTATGGTTTGATACCTACTAACCTTATTTGCTACTACACGAGCTTTTGGCCTCATACTGTATGACCAAGACCTAAGCAGTACAGTCATGTATAGAAACTGCCCAATTCCGGGATGTTATGAGAAAAAGAATCTCTATCTCTCTCTCGCTCTCTCTCAATTTGTTGTATACTTTTATACGCAATAATATGAAACTACCGTTGAAACACTCATACTTGTGTATGTTCTTTTAGCTGAACCTACCTTCAGTGTTCACCTTGATGCACAGCTAGATTCCAGATTTTCATTCAGACAATTGGCTTCATCGTACGTGTTTGAAGAGGACACAGGAGGTCCATCTACAATATTTGCGGAGCTCTGCATACTCAGAAAGAACGAATACGTACCACATATATGGGTTTATACCAAATACTACAAGGTTACAAGTATTTTCCTACATACACCAAATCCAGAGTCAAGTAATGTGGTGATTCTTCTATCTACCACTAAGGCAGTTCAACTACCTCAACTTCATACATCCTTATAAGTAACCGCCACCTATCTAGCAAATTTAATAGCTACATCGAAGACAATATTTCTCATACCTTGAGATCTTATTTGTGTGGATGTTAGGGACGTTGATTACAATAATTCTCATATCTTGAGATCTCATTTGTGCGGGTGATGGTGACATTGATGACTATATCTCGCACATCTTGAGATCTGATCTGTAAGGTATACATACCTCACCACCATGAGGTGTTTCACTCCATTTGCTTTAGTCTATACATGACGAAGTTCTTTGCCTGTCAAGACCATGTCACTTTGAGTGGACGGTGACTTTTCGTTTTCCAAGCAGCTCGTTTGACTCAGGTGTGCCAAAATTTCCCAATTACTACAGGTTTCTCTGATTTGTCTTACCGCTTCTATTACTTTTTAAGCAAATGTCTACTTGAAAGTGCATCAATTATATTCTGTGATCGTTGCCTTTCTGTCTTCCTTTGTTTTGTTTTTCTTCATGTGAGTTTTTTTCACGGAAACGAACGTTACGGGTCGAGCTCTCTACAACTGCATGCCGAACCTTTACTACTTTGCTTGTGATCTATGATCTGTGTGTTTCGTCGTTCTCTTTTTCTTTTTCCTTATGACGTGTTCTTTTCATGGAAAAGGACGTCATGTGTCAGCACCAGCTTTCTACAGTTGCATGTTGTAATGAGACCCCTATTGCAATCCCTGATGTTCAGTACTTAATTACTGAATTGCATGCAACCAATGTTTGTTCCCTTTGTATTTGGTATTTGTCATAACTGAAATACTGCATGTACTACGACTGCAGAACCTACAGTGATACCAACTTTTGTCTACAGTGAAACCTACTTTTGGACTCTCGACCGAAGTACCGCATGTGATCGGCTACGGCTATAACTGCAGACGAGGGGTCGTCTTATGTTCTTATGTGTAGTACACTGTTGTATTCTACAACATGAGTACCAGCGAGGCTACTATTACTACTGAAAAGGTTCATGAGTACTATTGATATGTAAGAACGTCGTTGGCATTTGAGTTTTTTCTCTTGACGTATTGATGTTGTATAAACTCTAAATCTGTGATTTTGATAACAAGATGTTGCCATGCTGAAGACACCTTGCATACGGTTTTAAACTGACTACCTGTTTGTTTGAATCCATGGGTGCAGGTGAGGCGTGGCAACCTCAGACGTAGAGTTTCTTCAATCTTCACTCCACCTTTTTTTGTGTCTACCTTACAAAATCTAATCCTTTGTATAGCTTGATTTTGCTCACTGAAGTTTGGTTCACAGTGTCTATCTCATGGATCTCATGAGAGTCTCTCTCCTCTGTAGCACCTTGATAAGGTGCTTGATATATTACCTTATGAAACCCTCCTACCTTCCCTACTAAGCTTGTCTGTTTACTCGTGTCCATCACTCTTATTTGCTTTCAGATGTTGGTTATGCCATCACGTCAATATCTTGCAAACTAAAGCAGTTTTAACTCAGTTTCTAGTATTGATATATAGTCTGTTTCATGACTTTATCGCTTCAAAGTTCTTCTTGTACTTCGTTCTATACAACTTGAGCAGCTCACCTTCTGCTTCACTTGTTTAATTTTGTTACCAGAGTGTTTTCTCTGAGAACCTGTCCGTTTGCTCTCCCTTTACTATGTCACATCTGATATGGACTCAATAGGTCCTGTCATGAATAGAATTTTCCCAATTTTTGGGGTGTCTAAGTAACGCCCTCTCTCTCTCTCTCTCTCTATCTCTCTCTCTCTCTCTCTTTCTCTCTCTCTCTCTCGTCAAGGGTTGTGTCTTCATACCATTGTTGAATTTTGTTCTTTGAAAACAACTTGCTTGCCTTTTCACATACCCGGCTATGAACTATTCTAAGCCTTCTATGTACTTACAGCTACACACCTGGACTGATGCACCCACTATGAAGTGCAATGAACGAGACATCCACATAGATGAGAATTGCCCGAACAAGTCATCCGCATAGATATGGTTGTATCCTCAAGAACGGAACTTAAAGTACTGTCATTGGAATGACCACAATCGTCATTTCCAAATCTGCGAGTACACTCCCCAATATTCTCACTAAATAGTAAATATTGGCGTCTATTTATCACTACACCTCTTTACGTGAGGTTAACTCATGGGTACACAAGTACCACCAACTACCGTTTCATGACTGAATACACCTTGTGGCGCTCCTACCTGACAACACATTTAGGAGAACTCAATGCATACTGTTCAACTATTGTTCCTTTATGCACATACAAGTTCCATCACAACTACTCATGCTTCTAATCAGCAGGAGTTGCACTGGGAAGGCTCAACACACACGTGAACCAAGCTCTCTTCGGAACATGTACTTCTGAACTGCAGTCGTTGCATGCGAGTTTTACACTTTTTGTTTTACCTTGTGCTTCTACTGCATGCATCGCAGTTCGACGCTCATAGCTAGCTTTCTTGTTCTGCCATGTTACGTGCAGATTTTTTATTCGCTTTGTGATACCTTAATGATGTCTGTTGCAATAGACTGCTATTTTCTTATGATCTCCAATTCTGCAGAAGCTATCTAAGTACACTTCCTACACGTCAATGTGGTATCTCTGCAACACTTGGACCATACGTCCTGTTTCAGATCATGAGCACCAGCGCACTTGACACCATGACGGAACAGGTCTAGCTAATGGACTTTTGTATTAAGAGACAGACTATAGGATACCCAAATTTTTCATGAATTTTTTGTGAGTTTGTTGAATGTTTCAAATCTGTGACAACGATAACAAGTATTTGCCATGCTATAGACACCTCGCGTACGACAATTAACACACTACTTGTCTGGCTTTTGTTATGGGCGCAGGTGAGGCGTGGCATCCTCAAATTTGGATCATACAGATCCTTTCTCACCTCTTTTTCATCTCCCTTGCTGCTTTAAAAGTTCCATGATTGAAACCTTTGCTACATGGTAATATGTAAAATTTGCGTTTCGTATGTTGGGAGCGTTCATTGCCCGCTACTTTTTTTCACCACCCTTCTTGTATGCTACGTATACCACACCCACCCTCCCGACTTCATGATGTTCTGTCCACGAACCATGTTGTCTCTACTTACGTCACGTTTTTTGCTTCTTGCTATTTTTTCTCAATTAAAAACCCCACCCCAAGGATGCCGTCTTTTACTTTCTTTTGACACCTTGTATCGTCAAGATGTCACCTTGACTTTACATCTCTAGTATACACCCTCCACCCCTCCACTTGCTTATTGAGATGCCAGCGTCATATTTTTATGACATGGTGTCTCTACAATAACAGCATACATAACCGTCTCTCTCTCTCTCTCTCTCTCTCTTTCACGTCCAGGATGGTGATGTTACACTAAACCTAGACTTTAGTCACTTAATGACAATTTACTTGTCATCAAAACAACTACATGGAACATACCTATCTATCTACACCGATCCATACTGATACACGATCAATACCAGTATTCTTACGATATGACTTTGATATACATATCAAGGCATACATATACATATACACTACATGAGACGCAGAAGGAATGACTAAATACTCCATATACTTAGGTATAATGGGATATATGGTCATTTTACAACATGACTCATATTGAAGTTACCATCAAGCATACTAGTGAAGAATGGCGTACATCCCCATTCCTTCCTTTAAAAAGACAAATTAGTGAGATTTGAAGTACGCATGGTTGTTTCTTAAAAAACTGCAGTTAGTACACACGTACCTACAACTGCGGCATATTTTCTGGTGAACGACAATATCATTCCCACTGTAGCCGCCACCTGAATTTAATACCAGGACGTTTACATAGCCCCCATACTCACACAGCTTGCACAGTGCTGTTGCTGGCGATTGAGTTCTTCTCACGACATTGGTGTCAACCTACGCACCTCAGCAAGCTACCTGCGACACAACAATTTGAGTGCGGGACAACCTGGATACTGCTTACCGCACGTATGCACGTCGTTCTTTATGCACGTCGTTCTGTATGCACGACGTTCTCTATGCACGTCGATATAGTTGCATGCCACTGTTGTACTGGTCACTGTAACTAGTAATCAAGGCAACAATACCAAGTATGAACGACACATTTCAGAATAGGCTCTACTTTGTTAACTCAATCGTGTGTAACGTATGCACGTTGTCAGGCACGTCGATATGTATGTATATCAGTGCTAATACTAGTCACTGCAGTTAACAATAACAGCGGCAACACCATGCACAGTCTACACACTTTAGAACAAGCTTTACGGGGTTTGTTCACTCGTGTGTAACATGCGTTTGTGTAGTCATCATCTCCTAATGAAAACTGAACTGGCTCTTGTTCTGAACCAGGATATACTTGTCGTAAGTTAGAAGGGATCATACTGATCACTGCCACACAACGTGGAATGTGTGGTACAAAACTGACGGTGATGTGCACTGACTGTTACTAAACGCCAAAAGCATACACGTCACTTTCAAGAATACCAACTTCGATTGGCAACATGACTGAACAGGTTCTTCGTGTACTGCTCTGACCAGAGAGACACCTAGTAGTATGATACTGTTTTTGAATGGTGATGTAATGTTTAAACTGTGACAACGATAACAAGTATTTGCCATGTTGTAGACACCTCGCGTACAACAATTAACACACTACTTGTCTATTTTTTGTTATGGGCGCAAGTGAGGTGTGGCATCCTCGGATTGGGACATTACAACCCTCCATCACTATAAACTAGTATCTTCTTCCCTCAACATGCTTGGTTAAAGTTTCAAATAGTGTAACTTACTTAGTGATTCTGTGATTACAATGCATCTGTTCAGTTTTCTCACACTAGTGAACCTAAACTATTGCTCTTCTAACGAGCATAAGTGCTCCAATCCTTTACGCCCAGACCCACCATACAAATATTATGGTGTGATATATACTAACCTGTTCCACTAATACACTAGTCTAGAGGAACTTGACCATGTGAGCAGTCGGTGAGCAGTCGGCGTGAGCGGTGAGCGGTGAGCATAGAAGTTGCTTTTATTTTTTGGTATTTTTTCAGTTTTGTTATCTTTGAGGGGCGAAAGACGTGGGTATTTCTCAAGTACAATAACTAATTTTTGTCTCATGATCCTATAACCGTGGTAGGATATTTACACTATACAGGAAAAATAGATATTGTTAGTTGAAGTATATATCCTATTGCCGTGGAATTAATCTCGGTCAAATGCAATTGAAAAGCCGAAGGTAGTCAAGTACAACAATGAAAATGATAAGAGATGCCCATTACCGTGGAAAAATCAAAATTGTGAGATGGTTTAGAAGTTCATTATTATCAATGCCTGTATTTAATTTAACCAGATGTTGCATTTAATTTCTTCTTACACATCCATCATGTGTATGTGGTATCACGTACAAAACAGGATTTTTAAAAATTGCCCTTAAACAAGATATTATGAAAGTTAAACATTTGCCATACAGTAATAGTGGCTAGGAAATCACAATACCGTGTATGATACCAAAGAACAAAGTATGAAATATATGAATAAGATAGTATAACAGTAGTAGCAAACTAAGGCCATATAAATGATCACAACTACAATAGAAAATCTATGTAGAAGAACTTTCACTACCCTCTAGTGCCTCAACATCTAGAAATTTATGAACATCGGGGTTGAAACCACGATGTCTTTGAACTAACGGCGGAGAATGCAATGAAGCATAGGCACAAGCAATAGTCTCTGCATATGATGGAAGAGTAAAAGACTTTGGCGGAGAATAGGCGGAGTCCATCAATCTGCCAAACAAAAAAATAGTTAAGAAATTATATTTTGTAAAATGATTGAAATATCGTTACGGCCAAAACACTGAAACAATGAACTTACTTACTTAAACGGTTCTTTTTTGCCACGCAGTGAATCGGGACTTCATCGTCATCAAAAGCATCAACTGGTGTAGGAGGAATTGATGAACTTGGTGACACTTGTCGAAGAGGACTAAGAAGGGCTTCAAAGATAAGTGGATCAGATTCAAAGCCAATTACATGCCGATGTAGCCTGCTTCCTACTTGAATAGAAGCGCCTGAACCAAGTCAAAAATATAGCAAGATTCAGAAAAATTGAAATACTAATGTGTTTAGAAAAATGACAATCACATCAAGTCATGAGTGTTGCACCTGTAGCAGCAGTGGCATCCAAAATCACTGAGCCTGGAGTTGTGAAGGCTTCAACAAACATCTGCAGAAATCCTTCATCCTTTTCACGAGCTCCTCTCCATGGTACTGGACCATTCATGGCTTGAGACTCAGAGGATGTATAGTTGAATAGAATGTCATCTTCCTTTAGATTAATACCAACCTTGGCTAGTTCAGGATCAACATGAATGGAGAAGGAACTTGCTGCCTTATCCTCACGGATGAAAAGAAAAATTCAAAACCGGCGGGTCTGAAATACAACATTCAAAATTTAATCAACAAATTTATAAACATGGATGCAAAACATACATGACAAGAATTAGAATATCCCTCACTTACAGTATTATCAGAACTAACTGGAGAGGTTAGCCGAAGCTCATTAACACCCCACCAATCCTTTAGAATCTTGAACTCGTATGATGCAGCATAAGTTCTCACATCTAACCTAATTGATGGAGATTCTGGGAGGAAAACCAAAAGACCTCCATCTTTGTGGAGAAATGCATCGGTAAACTCAAAAAACGCCTCAACATCCGATTTTTTATAAACATTCCAAGATGGAATGTCTGTAGATGAATCAGAAAGACCTGGAATCGGAAGGCCTTCTGGAACATCGAAGATTATAAAATCTAGACCACTGTGGGGACAAGCTCCTGATCGTGCAGGGCCTGCGGCATCACCCTTCCCCTACAAAATAGATAATAGTTAGTTACCCTAATGACTTATAACGAACTTAAATTTTGAATCAAACCAACACATTATCAATGCAATGACAGTTATATACCTCAATTACTAATGCATGCATTTTTGAAAGCACTGAATGAGAGGGCCCCGTCTCTAGAATCTCTGAGATAGAAGTCTGCTCCAACAAAATAGTTGACTACGGATGAAGAAAAGTAGAGGATGTAGGTTTCAGAATTCGGGATGTCTTCTTTGCTCTCACATGTTGTGAAGGCAATCTTGAAGGAGGTAATTGGCTTTGAACAACAGTAGTTGCTTGAGAAGGTTGAGGATAACTGACATTAGAAGACGAAGGCATAACCTCATTGATGTCAGCCAATTGCTCCACAAGCACAAGAGCCTCCACAACAGCAGTGTCTTTGGCATTCTTTGCAGACCGAGTCGAATTCCTTTTTGTCCCCTTTGTTTTCGAAATATTAGATGGAACTACTACTACGACTGGGACTTTTTGAATCCCAATCAATGATGGTTCAATGCAATCTCTGATTGGAATGTCAAAGCGTGGAGGCTTTGAAATGGGACAATCTAGATACCAGCCGCATCTCTCCCAGTGAGAGGAATTCCAGGACTTCTGGATATTATCAGATATCATGGTATCGTCGCTGTCCACATCCAACCAAGTGGCAAAAAAAGCTGGTGACTTGGAAATTGCCCGGGTAGGATAAAGGATATATTTAAAATAACGATAGAGCACACGCTGCATAGCAGGCATAAATCCCACTTGTTGATCAATCAAAAAGTTCTTGTGAATTCCTTTCTCAACTTTGAACTCATGGAAGAATGCAGAATCCCATAGTTGGATTCGCATTTGCTCAACATATTCGGAGATGGATGGAATGGGGTCCTCTCCATTTGGGTGATAGTCAATTGTGACTCCTAAATCCGCAACGGTTGTATCAAAAAGTCGCTCGGATTCCACTGCCAACTGAAAGGAAAAAAATAAGCAAATACAATTAGAAGTCATCACAAAAAATGGAAAAAATGACACTAGATCAGTCAATCATAATGAACACAAAGAATTGGAACTGACCTGGCTCCACCAAGTAGCCTTTCGAAGCCACTCTGGAAATTCAGCATCTCCAAAACGTGGTTTTGGAAATTTCAATTGAATACGAAGAGAAGGGGGTGAGTTCCACCTTTCAAGCCATTTGATTTTGATGTGAGACTCCATCACCGAGGTAGAAAACATCCATAGTTTCTCCTGAGTCATTTCAGGCACCTCGTTATTCTCATAATGAAGCTTGATTTGATGTAGAAAATCAGGTCCATGCTTGGGGTCGGCAATTGGCACTTGTTTCTTCAACTCAATGAAGCATTGTTTCTTGACTTTGTTCACAGCTGTCGATATGAAGTCAGCAGCCTTCTCTGAAGTCCAATAAGAAGGATCTGGATACTTTTCATGGAATCTGATTTGTGCGTTAGCTGCTGCCTCGCCCAACTCTTGCTATACAATTAAATAATTCAACCCAAAGTTAATGAATATTACAATATACAAATTCACAATTAAGATTGATAAACTTGATGATACCAAGGGATATTGAGGGAAGTTCATACCTGGTTCAGGACTTTATTAAGTCCATCCAAAGTAAGAGTATACCAAGTTCGTTGTTTCGATTTTTGCTTTGATTCAGCAAGTCCAATTTCATTTTGACTCACTTGACCTTGGAAGAAAGAAACGGGTTGTGCTCCAATACTATTAATTCTGTAGAGTTTGTGAACCAGATTGGTGGTCACATGCGATTTCTGATTCCTCCTGAAATTTATCATTGACATGTAACTATTAATTGCACCGAATATGAGATAAAGACCCCAAGAAATACAAATTAATAATAAAGGAAACATACCAATTCACTTGATGGAGTGCACTCAAAAGAGGACCAACTGCTCCATTAATATCCAGAATAATTGATTCCACGGCATAATGCCAGGCCGGGTCCTCAGAGTGATCTTCATTAATAATTGGAATCCAGGCTTGAAGGCGATGGTTCCCGTCCCACACGTGGAACATTATGTTGGAAAAACACTTCAAATCCTCATCTTCAAGAAGGTGTTTCTCAAAAGTTGCATTGGCCATCTCCCAGTGAGGGCTCCAAGTATCGGTTACATCTCTGGTCACAGGAACAACCTTACCTTCATGATTCTCCAAGGCGACATAGAAAACCCCATTGCCTTTCATATATCCATAACTCAGAAAATGGGAGGCCAGATTCATGACGTCGTTTTTCAAATATGGCCTGACAATAGGTAATGATATCATACGACAAAGTGGAATCTGTAACTTTGACTTTGTCCTTGGCTGAAACCTCAAATTGTCCAAACATGAAGCAATATTCACTGATTCCTTTGAGATCAAAGCCTTCATCTCCTTATTCAAGTCCTCCATTGAGATATTGTCCTCGTCAAGAGGATGACTGTCCATAGGGTCATCATCTGCGATCCATCAATGCATAAATAGTCAATAATAATTCTTGCCAATAACATGCGCATCCAACGGTGGTTAATGATATCTCAGCATCATACAACTATACAGAATCTAAGCCGGCACCATTGAACCCCCCGCCGGCACCGGCGGCCCCCTCCAAGCAAAAAAATACACTCCAAGGCGCAGGCATAAAATTTTCCCCGTCACCACAAAAAAACAAACATTGGTCTCCGAGGATAATACGTAACACGGGATGGTAGTCGACCCCTCAATACTAGTCGGATACTGCAGGGGAAGTACTGAACACCTACAGGATTGTTAGATATTGAAAGTTAGAACGTTTATAGGATCCGTTTCTAGGATCCCTAGTTCAAAACTTTGCCCATATAGTGCTGGCATCCATAAGTCAGAAGCCTCGAGTGAAAGTATCATGCCCAGCTCTATGAGGGTGGTGTTCAATATCAGGTGTCGATCAAGTGCTCTTCGGATCTCATGGGTAAGCACGTGGGCATGCCGACCGGTTTCCGAATGAGTTCTGATTTCCGATCAATCCCATCTTGCGGTCCAGTTCAACGGCCTTTCGCATCAAAGATATTACTCACGTCTTTACACAAAGGAGGTCTGGAATGATGGGCCCGAGCATAAGTGCCGTCACACACGAAACCTGGATTGTCAACCTTCGGGTCTGTGAACCAGAGGAACTCTAAGAACCTCTCCAATGAAAGTCCACACAATATAAAACCAGGATGCTCCACAAGGCACGATGAAGGCTCAAGAAATCAAGATGCGTTGCTGCATGCAAACCTCTCGCGTCATGCATGGGAACCAACCTAATTAAATCAGGTCCATTCCCTAAACCTCGTGGCCCATGGCAATGTGGGTCATGTCCGGACGCGCATGCAACCGTAAACCTTGAGCACAATACGGTGCCTTCTGAAAGCCGCAGCATAAGGTGAGCGGAAATATCAAAAATAAAAAATCACGAAGAAGACCCCGTCAGTACCAACCAACCCCGTCGAGTGATTTGAACATGTTTTCGATCCATGTGCACTGCGTAGACTTTTGCAACATACCTATAACTTGCTGTGATCATTATCAATTGGCGATCTAGATGGAGCACCCCCGCAGCATCATGCTAGTCGTTCAATAGAGAGATCAAAATCTGTTCGTAGTCTCAATATTCGCTTCAATATCCGGACGTGCATGCAGAGGGTCATGTCTGGACGTGAATGAATAAGGTCGCAGTATAAGGACGTGCATGCACATGTCTTTCACGTCGCATTGTAGAATCTTTGGTCCACAACCCACGCCGGCACCGGCAACACTTTTCATAGCGATCCTTGAGCTTAACAGCTTGCCATTAGGAGCATCACATATTCTCACCACCTCATTCTGGCGCTTTAATACCTCCACCAGCGTACATATAATTGACGGATCCACACTGCACAGCATCAAAAATGATTTTTAAAATGAATAAAACACGAAAAACAGTTCTTCAACTCGAAAAAATGTTCACGTAAATTTATGGATATGTGCACAGGTAGAGATGCGATGACGCATATTGCTGCAAGATCTAAGGCTGCTGAAAAGTGCATCAAGGAACAAGGCTTTACAAGCCCTGGATGCTCGCAAATCTCTTACCTCACGAGCGAGTGCTTGGCAGCCAGGTTGTCGTGGCATCTGGACACGACCCCTCCAATCTCATGTATTTGAGAAGCATGGGGGGACCTTCCCGACCCCCGCCGGCACCGGCGACACCTCCACTATATAATATTGAACCTGAAAACCAGGGTCTAAACCCCAGCCGGCACCGGCGACACCCCAGCCGGCACTGGCGACACCCCAACTGGTACCGGCGTCACCTTAACATCAACACTTCGACGTGCTTCAGACCGAAGTCATGCTAACACCGAAGTCCTCTCATGCTCGTGTTCTTGGAATCGTGGGAAGGCTCTCCAACACCCCAGCCGGTACCGGCGACACCTAGATTGAAGATTCGGCACCAATAAGAGACCCTATCTTCAGCCCTGAAACTCACCCCTCGAGCGAGGGTCTCTCAGTGTTGTGACCTTGCAATAATGCCGCAAACTCAGCATAAAGTCTACAATCGTACAGACAACGCAGAGAAAAAAACAATTCCTCTCGACCCACGCCTGCACCGGCAATCCTCGGCAGGGTCGACACTTCAACTTCGAAGACTGCCGGAAGAGTCAATTCTGCTGGCGCAGTCGGTCGACACCTCGTACCCGATACTCAACCCACGTGCTTCTGACGTGCTTCTGACCATATTCTGAACCCATGCTGAATTCGTGACCTCTCACATGAGTGTTCCAGAAATGTGAGAATATATTACCTCAACAGTATGGACATAAAATCGTTGAATCCAAGAATCGTTTGGAACAGGGAGGATATGATGATCGCTCCTTGCAGCTCTCACATCGTGTGTTTAAACCTCTGCAGAGCACAGAACCACGCAAGCGATGACAAAACATAGACCTACATGTTTTTTGATTTCTTCTTTAACAATCTACCAATGAATAATTCCTCAACTTTAACACCAACTAAACAACATCCAAATATGCCTCACCAATGTGAAAGGTGCCGAAAGAGAGAAGAAAAATGTACTCACTTGAGCCGGAATGTACTCACACTCACAGGCACAATGTCAAGCGGAATCAGGATCAGCGTATTAGACGTCCCACGAATACCCATGACCACACATTGCTGAGCATGGTACACTGCAATAAAATAGGCAGGTTGGTTAATGGCTGAAGTTGTCACCAGTCTAACATCTTGGTACACTAACTGAATTCACACAAAGCTCAAATAAAGCCAATGAAAAAGAAGCAAAAAGAAAATTCAGCATAAACCTCACTTCCACACCAACAACAAAAAAAACGACAACAACAACACCAATTCAGTCAAGCTGAAAATCACAACTTTAAACCTTAAAGCCGAGTGTGAGGCTGACTATCTGGCTTGTTAGGTGGTGTACTAGAGGGGAAAAAAAAGAGTCACAATCCCACTTGAATCAAGCGTTGATTAGGGATATAGCAACTAAATAGAACGTGAAAAGCACATTCTACCCCCGCCGGCACCGGCAAACCCCATCACAACAAATTTCAGCTAACCCACAAAGTAGAAAATGACCCTCGCCGGCACCGGCGAACCCCATCACCACAAATTTCAGCTAATCCACAAAGTAGAAAATGACCCTCGCCGGCACCGGCGGACCCCATTACAGCCAGATTCGGCGAACTGCATATCTCCATTTAAACCGTCGCCGGCACTGGCGACCCCTTGTGTGAATGTTTCTTTCAAGCGTGGAGGGCTCACTCCGACCCCCGCCGGCACCGGCGACCCCTCAATACCAAATTTCGGCGATCTCATTGATGTCTCTTTGAATCGTAGATTCAAATGTCCAGGACTCCCATCGGCACCGGCGTACCCCAACCGGCACACTCCGAGGGTTCACTCCGACCCCCGCCGGCACCGGCGTACACAAAATAGATGAATTCAATGGAACGATTGTTAGTTCCCAAGAAACTAAATTTTCCTTACTAAATTTTGAAGTTTCAATGAGAACACGTACCAAATGTCCAGAGTGATGATTGCCCTCGTCCTTCTCCTGGTCTGGCATGTTGACATCCATATGTTTTGTTGGCAATCCAGCAACCTCTCCAATACTTGGCAAACCTAAACTTGGACTGCTCTCAAAAGATAAGACACGTGGAGTATCTCCTAAGTCATCCTCTACAATCTGGGCCTTACGTTTTCCCATCCTTGCCTTCCTCAACTGCTTGCTACTTGAGAAGAGGAGTCCGCGTTTTCTCCTCTTCTTCTTTCCCTGAACTAAATGATCAGGTGTTGTGGGGACAACTTTTACGAGCATCTGCAATATATCTTATCTACTCAGTGAGAATATCACATGGCAGTACATTAATATAGTTGAACGACTGCACAGGTATCCCCTCCACTAAGACTAATAGATTACCGATTAATGGCATCCATTCAGAACTGTTTTCTTTCTACCCAGGACATCCACTAACTACTGAATAAATTTACGGAAGACATTAACTCAAAGCCCATATACGCACAAGTGTCAGAACATGCCTCATCAATCATAATGGGATATTTGACGCCGTGCAATTGTTGTTGTAGATTGGATATTGTCATACACCGCCGATTTGAATGACCAATAAGAGGAGGGAATTCAAACAACACAGTTATGAATTGTCAATGTTTCTATGTTTAACCTCAAAATCCAAAGATAGGCACATCATGTCCATCATACACATGATCATTTCTAATCATGCTTGCATTTTCTGTAAAACTTATATATGGATATTCATAATTAGAATTCCCGTTTGTGTAGGTGTTTGTTTGGTTTGAAATAAATAACAATGCAATTTTCAAATACCAAGGTTTGTTACCTTCAACTTGAAATGTGGACTACCTATTTTGACCACTTTGTAGAGTTGTTGCTATAGTACCCCTACAAATTCAAAATTCTACAACCTATAATTCTGGCCAATCATCTATTACTTATGCTGCTCATGTCAATCCGCAGTTATGCTTGAGTTGCCAATTCATAATCACTATTATGCTAAATTGATCATTTATATTATTTATGCTATACCATTTAGAATTAGATTTGACAATGTGCTGTAATTGTAAGTTACTTTTGATAACACTTTGAACTGACCGCTGGGCGCGGGTACCGGCGGTCCACTCCATGATCTAATTCAAAATGAAACTAGCCAATAATTTAGGTATAATTTATTGTTGGTGTCGTTCATTTCTCACGATTAGGATGCTCAATTCTATTTCTACCTAATAATTTTATTTTGTACCATAATTATATTGATTGTTTTCGTAGCCATCACATATTTAAGCCAATCATGTGTTTATCCATCCTTACACCACGACAACATGTATGTAACTTGAGAATGTAGCAAGAACATTGGTAGGAATTGTTTCTCTTTCTCGTTTCAGTCTTTCTAATGGCATCTCTTCGATTCCATGGTGTTGGTGTTCCACTAATTATCCCTCCAGCAGTTGATGGGTCATGCACTATCTTGGCATCAATACTTCGTGTTCGTTATGACCTAGATGTTATGACAATTCATATCGAGCAAGAGGTTCTAGATGATGCAGGTGTTATAGTCCAATACATCTTAATGCCTGATATTGTCGAAGGCGGCAACCGATTCTGGAGGCTATTGCCTGGTAGCTACAAAGTTAATGGTCTTAGAGTAGCGCAGATGGCAGCAAGCACTGAACTTGTCACGCCAGGATTGTCGACAACATCCACCGTTAATCCGATTGTTACTGTGAAGCTTGAACCTGGAACAGAGACTGTCATATTGTTGAGCGACGACGAGGAGCCTCCTTCAGTGGACCATTCCGTTTTGTCGCCACCTCGCGCTCCTTCTCAAGCCACCATCAACCTCGAAGCAGGAGCTGCTGGCACGAGCCAACCGAATTCTGGCACCTTCCAACCCAATTCCGCTTCGAAACCACCTCGCTTTCCAACTCCATCACGTCCTAGGAGCATTGTAGACTCCCTACGAAGACTCATCACAAGACCTGGTGGGCGAAATGTTCTGAAACGCCTTGATTTTAATTCAATTCCTGTCCATCGGGTAAATTTTCTCCCCCCCCCTTTACAATGGCGATGTGATTTTTGAGTTTGAGCCGACGGGACTTGAGAGAAAGCAAGCGGGTATGTTGGATGGTATGGACAAGCGGTTCGACGGCCATGCATGGTGCCGAACGAAGACTACAAATATCCAGAACGATATGGGTCTCACCTTCCGCTACTCGACATGCGCGGGGCACCTTCGCTGCACTAATCCGGATTGTGATTATCTTCAGCGGGAGCACCGATTGTACGAGGTTAATGAGATAGAGTGGGACGGATGCACCGAGAATCCCTTCAGAGTGGATGGAAGCCCACCAAAGAAGTCAACTTTGATCTGTGGAATATGTCGAACGCCTCCAATATGCATAGGTACGTGCGAGGCTCTTCTTTACTATGCTAGTGGACCCGGCGATATGACTCGTGCTTGCATTCATGTCGGAATGCACAACCATCCTGTGAAGGTTGGTGAATGTCGTGAATCTCTCCTCAAGGTAAAGTCTCTTTGTAGTGACCAGGTGTCTAGGATGCCAAGTGCTATCCATTCTAAGATTGTTCTAGAGGCTAGTAAGGAGTTTCTAGGTGAGTTTCTTCTTAGAAAAGACGGAGAGACAACGCAGCCGCTTACTGTGGATGAGTTATTCGAAGTTGCGGACAAATTTAAATCGTTTACGTCACCCAAACTACGACATACTGTGTCGGGTTTGAAAGCACTCCCCCGTCTGGGCCCAATCGAGGGAATCACTAATCTGGCTGGTCTAAGTAATTGGGCATACGTCCGAGAGAACAAGTTCCCGGGCCAGGGTAAACGAAAAGTTTTTGTATTCAAGATGTCGGAGGTTGGTCCTGGTTCTGGCCTTGATTTAGTAAGCCGAATGCAACCTGGTGGCGATTTACAAGACGCTTGGATGATGTTTGACCATGTCAAGCGTGTGAAGAATTGGACGACCATGGCATGCCACGTTTATGATCCGGTATACTCCAAGATCATGACAATCGCAGTCTGTGACATGCAGTCTGAGGACACTGAAGCGCAGACTCTCCTTTGGCACGGTCTGAATGGCGTCGTCATTGAGGCCGGACATCCAAAGCCAGTATTTAAAGGCTTTATGGCAGACAGCGCTCAGGCAAATTGGAACGCTATCCGCATCATATACGGGTCCGGAAGCGAGAAAGACAAGATGGTCGGCCAAGAACGAACTTGTCTATTTCATTGGACTAAATCAATGTCCGAGCACACTGACAGGCATATCAAGTCTGAACTCCGTGAGCAACACCGCGTACTCTGCAAGCAGTACAAGGACTCCACAACCCTCGCCGATGCAGAAGTTCGTTATCGTGCTATAAGAGAGTGGTGGATCTCAGCGAAGGCCGTAACTAGCGATAAAGACATCATGAAGCTAGACGAGTGGCTAGCATTTTGGCATTTTCGCTACCTTCAGTGGGGTGGAGCTATGACCTTGGTGAGCAATTCACTAATTATGATTGTCTAATTTGCTTCATGTACCATATCAGTTAGAGCATTTCTGTATTGGATGTTCGTGTAATTGATTCATGTTTCCACGATTTAACGGACGATGAGCGGGCAAGCATGCCAAGGTGCAACCTCGCTGAGACAATGCACAACAAATGGCTTCAGGCTTCTGGAAACAAGGGGAACGACCTCTTTGAGGCTACTTTGGATGATTATGTTAGGGCGTTCATGCAGGTTACTCATTACATTTCGTTCCTGAAGGGTGAACGTGGAGGTACTGGTCCTAGTAAGAACGAACTACGATTGAGAAGAGCCCAAGACACTAGAGATCGTAGGAAAATCAAGGCAGCGATGGAGAAATTCCGGAATTCAGCGGACATCCTGACACGCCCTCCTCATTTTGCAGGTGAGGAAATTTTTGGATCAACTAAACGCAAGCTCAATCTACCTCCAGGATCGGAGTTTGATTCGCACCGCCCGGAGAAGATCAATTTCTCCCGTCCTCGGGTAGAGACTAGGTCAGCCAAGGCCCAAAAGACTTCTAAAGTCACTGAAGAGGTTGATGAGGATGAAGATGTCGACGTCAGCGTTGACCTTGGAACAGACAACAAAGATTCTCTAATGGACAACCTTCATGTCCGCGAGACTCGACCTACACATGTTACCGGGGTGGAGGAATCTGATTGCGTTGTAACAGAATGGCATATCACCCGAGTACCAAAACATCGCACCGGTGTAGCTTGTTGGGCTTTCCAAGCTACCTCGAAGAAGGAGTGCACAAGGAAGATCATACTGATGAAAAAGGCCACTGCCTGTCCCACTTATACGGGGATTTGGACGAACTACCACACAGGTAAGAACCAAAGGCAGGAGTTTTATTTTTGCCAAGATGACATTCATCGTTGTGTATTGGGCACTTCAAAAAAGTGGGTTCTTACTCACCCGGGTAGTGTTCCCCAAATCTGGCCTGTTAAAAGGGGCACCAACCTGAAGCGGTCGGAGATCATTGCCCTCGAGCGCGCAGGTTTCCAACTTCCACAGAAACGAGAAGCGTCTCCCCGCCGCCACTTTCACGCAACCATAATTGATGGTGTTGACCTTGCTGCGTTCCCAATCCCAGAGGACGCTGACAAATATCCTACGACTCGTTTTAGTAAAGCGGTGAAGCGTCGTTTCGGCGGTCCAATCGCTGCACAGCTTCAGCGATGGGGGTCTGCCCTTACTCTCAAGGCAAAAATTCAAAAGCGCACAATGGTACCCTTCCCAGGATTTGGCTGCATTGTCAATTTGGAAGTTGACTCCTCCACTACTCATGTCCTCGAGCACTACATTCTTACGCTCAGTTCATTTCCGGCTTGCACATGCTTGGACTTTGTTACAATACAGGCAAAGGCCAACCGATCTGGTCGGTCTTGGGTTAATTGCAAGCATCTGTACTTTGTTTATGCAATCGTGTGCAAGCTTGACGAGATGGAGGACTTATTTGTCCATGCTCCAACACTTAGCTTCAACGAACTCATGCCCGTAGTACGAGCGATTCTTTCCTTCAAGCTTCTTTGAAACTTAAAGTAGATAATAAGTTACTCATTAAGTTTCTACAGACCTACGTATTTTAAGCCTAGGCAATATTGTTCTGTTGTTCTCTAATTCTAATTTCTATTATATTTGTATGTTTTTTGAATTATGAAGCTACATATTCAGTGTTCATTCCACTTCACTAATGTGATGATGCAAATCGCTCAGTCCCTTTATTTGTTCCAAATTTCAGACCAAACCCTAGTTTTTTTAACCCAAGAGAGTAATTTAGGATCTATAGAGGCTAATATTTACAGCCGTCAGAAACTGAAATTTGGCACTAGTTCCACGGTAATAGGACCCCAATTTCTTTAAAATTACAATGAGTTGAAATAACCTTTAACCATCATAAGGGAGCAGCTTCAAATTACTCCACGGTAATAGGTCCATAGTATATTCCAAATTTAGGCTTCCAAAAATCTTGAAACTAATCTCAGTATCCAAATTTAGAAAAAAAAATCTGCAGATTCTGTAAAATCCTAATTTTAGGTATCTAATCTCTGCTCACCGCTCACCGCTCACGGCGAACGCTCTCCAACCGCTCAGACGGTCTTGTCGTTGCACTAGTCTATGGCCTCGTACTCTATGACCAAGTCCTAACCAGTACAGTCATGTATAGAAACTGCCCAACCCTCTCTCTCTCTCTCTCTCTCTCTCTCTCTCTCTCTCTCTCTCTCTCTCTCTCTCTCTCTCTCTCTCTCTCTCTCTCTCTCTCTCTCTCTCTCTCTCTCTCTCTCTCTCTCTCTCTCTCTCTCTCTCTCTCTCTCTCTCTCTCTCTCTCTCTCTCTCTCTCTCTCTCTCTCTCTCTCTCTCTCTCTCTCTCTCTCTCTCTCTCTCTCTCTCTCTCTCTCTCTTGTGCGTGCGCTCTTTTCCAGGTCATTCTCTTCATCTTTTCTCCCCTCTCTCGTCGCTGGCTTCCCCTGTGCTCGTTACGGTCTGTAGTTGTAGTGTGTGCGAGAGTGTGTGAGTTGTGTCAACAAGTGTCTGTGGTGTATTTACGAGTGTATGTGTGAGTGTCTGTGAGGTGTGTGTGCGCTTGTGTGTGCATTGTGTGAGAGCGTGTGTGTAGGAGTGTGTGTGAGGTGTGTGTGAGGTGTGTGTGTGAGCGCGTGTGTGTGTGAGTGTTTGTGTGAGGTGCTTGAGGTGTGTATGTGAGTATAGGTGAGTGTATGAGCAGTAGGTGTGTATCTATGTGCACGTGAGTTTGTGATTGTCAGCACTTAGGATTTGAAAGTTTCTGGATTTAGTTTCACTTAAGCGAGGGTTTTGGTAGTGATTTGTAAAGTATTTCAACTGTTTAGGTTTTGGAGGTTTGGACTGTCTCAGCTAGGGTTTCGGTTGTCGTTGTGCAAGGGTTTTCTGAGGCTGTGTCGTGAACAAAACCCTAATTTCTTTAAGCTTCTCCACACATTGATTGTGCACGACGACTTTGATCAGATTCAGAGCTTACTGTTGGATTTTTTTCCATACACTCCAAGTAAGTTTATGATACCTTTCTCAATTCTGCATTCCGCGTTTCAAACTGCATCAAATTTTGTGTTTAAAACATTGTGAATATGTGTGGGTAGAGAAGTGCCTGAAACCATTGTTTGTGAGTTTGTTTTGATAATTTGTTTGTGTGTTTGTTGGGTTGTCTTCGTTTTTGTGTGCAATGAACAATTGATGGAACAAAACCAGCCATACCTAGGAACTGTTTATTCTCGAGCCGAGGATAAACTTATTGTCATGGTTCACTGGTCATATAAACGACGTTTGATTCACTAATTTTTCTTCGAATTTCAACCAATTTATCTTGGACCCGAGAATAAATACAAGAAGAAATCCGTGACAAGAAGCAAAGTATCCTCGAGCCGAGGATAAATTGGTAGAAATTCGTTGATAAAAAGCACTAAGGACCCAAAATCATACTTGTTGTAAAGCAGTCATAGAAATTTTATGTGAAAAATATGTTTGCCCGTTACAGGTCGATACCTGGCATCACAAATAAAACCATAATTTAAAAATGATTCTATGGCTATCCTCGAGTCAAGGATAGCTCGCTTCCAAACCACGTTACATTCGTCGACTTAAGAAATATGTGTCCTCGACTCGAGGATAAATAAATAATGAATCCATAAATTCCGCCCATTTTAGGTTAAGTTATCCTTGACTGGAGGATAACAACACTCACAATATCATTTGTCATGGAGAGGAATACCTATCCTCGACTCGAGGATAAGCCAAAAATTGATTTCTAATATCCATGTGGTCATGCATTCTGCAGATGGCCAATGACCCAATGGATATTGTGGACGACTACGACTATTCAGCGTTGGAGAAGTACTTGCCCTGGACAAACGACAATGCTGTAAAGATGAGTAGGCAATTAGTTCAAATTCATCAACTCCTTTCAGCATTTTGAAGCTCGGCCGGTTCTTGTCAAAGCGACTACATGTCGTCAACCTTACGCACTTGGTGCTGATGGAATTAATCCATTGGATTCATCTGCACCTCAAACTTCCAGTTGTGCTCCGCCTAGAAGGCCGTCGACAATGACTGCAACAGCTGGAGAGCCCTCCTCAAAGAAGAGGAAGTCCATTGTCGGAGGAATCTCCACCTCGACTGTAATGCAGACTGCAACTCCGAGCAAAGCACGAAACAATCCGTAGGTGGATTTTGAGGCGGTCACCGAATCGCAGCATTTGTTTTGGGAGGAATGCAAGGGATGCCTCCCGTTCAATAGTTCAACATATTTGGTTGGAATTGAGCACTGCATTGTCGCAAAAGCCCAATTTGTCATTCGGGGAATGGAGAAGGACATTGTGTTACGCACCATGGACTTCCTCATGCAACTTGGTGAAATTGATCAACGCCAAAAGATCTGTGTTTGCCCAGTCGATGGGGATGGTGAGCCTCTTTAGGGGAAGCCTACGTCTTGGGACGATATCAAAAAGGGCAAGTTCATGCTAATCAATGGACATCATAATGTGGAGGCCTCCAGGCGTCTGCAAAACATCGAAAAATGCGGGGAGAATCGAAGGAATGTTTTGCAACGTGGGGTGTGTATGTAGTTTGGTCAACAGATCCTCTGAAGTTGCAGAGGATTTCCAAATTCTACAACGACATCAACTACTTGGACCATGCTCAGCCGACTTGGGGGAACCAGATCTTAAGTTGCCAAAGAATTAAGCTCAACTCGGGACAACCGAGTTACCAGCAAGGAGAGTGCGCAACTCGCGGCAATGCCGTAGTTTTTGACCAGGAGAAATACTCGGTAAGCTTTCGTCTCTCGAAGCATCCTTGATTCAAGGATACTTCTTGAGAAGAAACAACATCCAGGATTCCCCTCATGCATGTCTTTATCATTTTGATTGTTATTGGTAAACATTTGACATGTATGGCTTTCCTGAATTGCAGTTGTTCTCCAAACTTATCATGAACCGCTTCCAAAACATCGACCCCACGAAGGAAGGGAAGCAGGTGAACAAGTCATCAAATATCATGAACGAAATCAAGGTAATCTCATTGCCTAATGACATTTTCAAGGTGATCTCATTGCTTGATGACAATTTCAAGTTGTGGGAAGATTTTCTCAAAAAACACACGAAGGCCAGATCATCAACCCGGACACGATGGTCATGTATAGTGAGGCTAGAGGTTTTAGAGCCTCTACCATCCATCGTGAATTTTTCAAGAGGTTGGGCCACCTCTCCGATAAGGACTTACGAGACCTGTTCACCTAAATGGTTGACAGTGAAGGCCCAAATGGGTACCCAAAAGTCACGCTCCGGCAGATAAGCGTGGTTTACGGGTCCTGCTATGACTACAAGGAGTGGGCAGATCGCCGAAAGAGGAAGCAAATTTTCCTTCAGGAATTGATCGCAATTGATCCTTCCTTGAAGTTTTTGATGCCAGACGGGTCCACAAATGACGAGGTGTGGAAGGTGTGGAAGCAAGAACACTACGTGTCTTCTGCAACGTACAATATGCTCTTTGTCCGGCCCGACAAGGATTTCTTCTCCATGAGGCTCACAAATGTCGGGAAGCTTAAGCGAGCATCTCAGTTGGTGGAGAAGTTTCTGAACATGTTTCCATTCTTTCGGAAGTTTTTGTATGTAAAGAGCCACATCGACCCGGTTGTTGGACTATCTAAGCTTTGCGATTTTAATGGGGAGAAAATGGAGTTCTCCGAACATTTTGATCCACCTGCGGAGGACAGAGAGTGGTCCCTTGGTCTCTTTGACCTTTGACAGGTCCCCGGGTGGTCTTCCAAGGAGGAATCATCTGAAGAGCCATACTTTCCTACGTTTTTGAAGACCTTAAAGACACAGAGAAATAAACCCACCCTAAATTCTCCAATTGTTTGGGTGTGGATAACCTCTTCTGAACAGCGAGCCGTGCAAGCTGAAAAGTATGCCAAGAGAAGGATGTCCAAAATATGTGTGCCTTCAGTCAAGGTACATGCCAACCGCACACGAGCGACTCAATTTGGGGACATCAAGGTCGAAGTGTTTTGAGGTTTACCCGCTATTCCTCAAAAGAGACGACCATCCCGAGTCTCATTTGCTATCGAAGATGGTTAATCTGAATTACTCTATCGTGGATACTCCATACTACACCGAGAAAAACAAGTATTTGGAGGCATGCTTTGCAGCTCACGGCTACGAGTTGGGGATGGAGTTCTACCTTGAGCTCCTATCAGCCTTTTGCAAGCCCGCGAGCAGAGTTTTTGGAGTTTATTGTCACTACAAGCTGGAGCTGGCGAGTAAGGTAATTGATCCCCTTCATTACAAAGTTTATCCTTGGGTCAAGGATAAACCCAATGTATCATCCATTCACATTATTTTGTATTCGGTTGTTTTGTATCTTGCCTCTTCATGTATCCATTAGTGTTGCAATTCGTAGAGACAGTATTCCTCCGAAATGCACTTAATCGTCACTAAATGCTTCCAAAGTAACCACTCCGGTTTCGTTCTCTCAGAGACCTAGTGTTCTTCTCCGAATATCCCACAAAACTAAACTTACCAATTCAATCATTCTTAGGTTAGCTATTCTATTTGCTTTTGTGTTCCGGATCAAGATCCTTCCAAAGTCCAAAATTTGTACAATGACTGCAGGAACTCATTTCCGGTCAACCGGTATGTAGTTTAATTATTCTCTGGTCCCCCTCAGAGAGTCTTCCGGAAGGTTTAAACAAGTGACCGGAAGGCCAATAATCATGTTTTGTGTAAGTGGCCGGATTCCTCACTGCCTTGTGACTTTAAGTGGCTAGACACCCACTGCCCTGGAACTAAAGTGGCTAGACACCCACTCTCCCTACTCCGCTACCCGGTGATTGATTGTTGCTTCTAGACGTATACTCTCACAACATCCGGATGGCCTTCCGGATGCGATGACGCAGAGACCGGACTACAACGACGTTCCGGTAGCACTGTTGTAATTCTCCGGAGAGAGTGGCACAGTTTACTAGAGAGGACTCCTTCTAGACTTACATAAAAGGCTTTTGCTTATCGTGGGGGTAAACTCCAGCCTTGATCGGAATCCGAGTTCACACGGATTTTTTTGTGCCCTAGAGATTACCAGGAACACCTCTGCATTTCATTTCTTCCCCTACTTGCTACTTTTGGACCCTGGAGACTACCAGGAACACCTTTGCAATAGTCCTCGAGCTCTCCCAGGCGATCTCCTGATGCGGATCCTAATCGGTTTCCCTCTAGCAAACAAGTTACCACTCTTCTCCGGAAGAATGATTACACAATCATACATACCCAAATGGATCCGTCTCTTTCAAAGACAACACTCCACACCCACGAGACAAAGTAGCAATTCTACTCAAATAAGTCTGGAGTATATTCAGCGCAAGAAAACAAGATGAGCAGTTTTTTCAAAACTCCACTACTAAGTACTAACTACATTCTTTCTAAACTTAGCCTTCCTCCCATTCGCTGGAAATCCGCAAGATCTTATCTATAAGATCCGAGAAATTCGGGAGAGTTCCAGATTAGATCTCAAATCCTATAATCTTGGAAGAGTTTCCGGACTCCGGATTTCCTATCCTAACTACAAAAACTTGGCTGTTGATTCCGCCAGCAGCCGGGTACACTAAAGCCCCATCGTTAATCGCTGCTGGTTCAAAATTTAAGCCCAAAATACTACACCTAAGCACTAACCTAAGTCAGGGCACCCGGTGCCCGATTTCTCCCACTTCTGTGCGAGGAAGAGATCTCCACCGGAACCCGCTGCATACCCCTTGCCTTCTTCGATGTTGCCAGCAAAGAGTTGCCCTTCCGGGTTGATGGTTTAGTTGCTAGAGAAACCCTTGCCGCCGGAGCTCTAGAATCCGGAGGAGGAGGTTGCTTTTCCGTTGCAGCTTCCGGAACTAAAGGTGTCGGTTGTTCCGGCTCGGAAGTGGGTTTGGCCTCCTAGACTAAGTCCTTGTAACTTCCGGAGGGACTCCCTAGTCCGGATGCCAGTCTCCTAGACACGGACTTGGGGGGTGCTTGGGGATCGGCTTCTTTAGGAGGATCCGGCACGCGTATAGTTGGTGACGTTAGCAGATCCGGAAGAGTCTTCAGTATCTCACTCGTGCTGTGGTTTCGGAGATACGATGCTTTCTGCAGGTGTTCGCGATGACGGAGTATGGAGGTCCTCCGGATTTGCTGAGGTACTTGGAGCTGCAGTCGGATAGGATTGTGGCGGATCCGAAGGAGCTGTGGTCCGATCCGGGGTCATGAAGTCTTCCGGTACCTAGACCGCCTGGTGTTCCAGTTCCACCGGAGTGATGTTGCTCACCAAAAGCTTCATCTGCTTCCATGTTTGGCCCATCTTCTCCGCTTGATAAAGGAGGTTCCAAAAGATGTTGGTCATGGGCACCTTCTTCTCCTTCTCCACCAGTTCGGTGAAGAGCTTGCTCCGATTGACCGTGTCCACCGGAAAGGTCAGAGCCTCTTGAAACTCCATCAAGGCGGATATTGATGCATTGGCTCTTGCCTCCGCCTATTTCTGGCCCACCACCACCAATATTGTCTCTTGGCGCAAGTGCACTACTTTCTTCTCCAACTCCATGCTGGATTTATACAAGGTCGTGACATGTAGGTGCACTGCCTTCAGGGGCATCTCCTTGCTCCGGAGATCCTCCACCCGGAGGATCGCGTCTTCCAGCTGGTCAACTCCCAGACTCCGGAAGACCTGTTCCATGCCGGTTGTTACGATGTAGTTCAGCTCCTTGAGAGCTGCCACTCTCCAGTTGAGACCGCCGAAGAGGTCATCAATCTCTTTCAATTGGCCCTTGGAGTCTTCCGGGTCGAGCTTCCTCCTCTTCCAGCTGACTTCTTCAGACGGCCCAGACTCGTCTTCGTTGGAAGATTCGGAGGAGCTACCGTTGTCCGGACTTTCCAGCACCGACTCCTTGCCTCAAGCCTGCTTCTAGGCCCTCCGGTCTTCTTCCGGAGTGTCCGCTGTTGCTGGTTCCGACCCTCGTTTGGTTGTCTCTCCGAAATCTTCTTCCGTCTCTTTTCCTCTATGCTTCTCGAGGTTGAGGACTTCGTCATACAATCTCAGCTCCGCTTGAGTGAGTTGTTCGTGGTGGCAGTAGAGATGCACCACATAGGAGGCCACCAGGGTCGCTAATTTCTTCACCTTTTAGAGGTTGGCCACCAGCCGGTTGATCATCTTGCTCATGAGCGTGCCCCAATCCACTAGTATCTTTCCCCGGAGTGCTCTGAGGAAAGTGCACGCCCACTTTGACACTAACCGCTTTGGCTTCTCTGGATGGAAGATAGGGTTTAGAAACCCTAGCACCGGCTTGGCATCGTGATGCTTCAATCGTGGAAGTTGTACCCCTCCTTTGTATCGGCCTTCCCTTCGAACTCCTCCACCAGGAACTCGTCACGCTGTTCTACCACCTTGGTGCGGCCGGCCCGGAAGTCGTACGCCTGTATCCATTCCGAAACTCCCCGGAGTTTCGGATGGGTCCGTAGCAATCCTTCGTACTTGGGATCCGGAGTGCCTATCAGCTCCCGGACGTATACCTCCTCCCGGATGCCCCAAGCAACTTTGAGAAATCCGTCGCAGCCCATGGTTTTCAAACTCTCCTTCAAGAGGTTGTATTCGTCAAGGTATGTGGAGATTTCTGGCAACACCCTCGTCAAGGGTAGGAGCGCAGCGGCCGGCTCTTCGTCTCGTTTTCCGAGCCCATCCCTGTCAGCCCTCTTCTTCTTAGCCATGGGGACCGTCTTCATTAGGTTTGCCTACTTCCTCACTTTCTCTCGATGTTGTCCCTGCACACACCGTCCTCACAAAAACCCTCCCTAACGGACACACGTCCGTTCTAACCGTCTAAACAAACATACTCTAAGGGCCAGCAGTTAAGAGAATGGAAGAGAGAGAGCGTTGGAGTAGAAACGCAACACGCAAAGAAGACAGAAAAAGAAAGAGGTTTCCCTCGGGCAACGGCCTTTCGTAGTTGGCCGTTTGTTCAGCTGATGGTGACAGCTCCTGATGACAGACTTTTCCGAAGTTCCGTCAACTACTCCGGCTGTCCGTTTAACAGCTTTAGGATCAATAAGGGATTTCAATCGGGAACATCCGCCTTTATTCTTAAAACTGACTATAAGTTTTATTCTAGCACAGACTACCGTAACTACTTAACTAATTTTTTTGTTTTTGCCGGATTTTTAGGTTAACTTTCGGCACCTTGTGGGTACGGATTACCACAATTAGTAGCTATTAATCCTCGTGTCGACGATAACTCTAATGCTTGCCTCTCTATTTCTGTTTTCTTTAGTTGTCGTGTTTAACTCATTTGTTTTGTCTTGTCTTTCGCAGATGTTCGGAACGTCATTTCCAATCAAGTGGACAAGGACTATCACATGTTATACAAACACAATACGAAAAAAATGAAAAGTATGATATAAACAACTTCCTCCATAAGGATTATGCATATGCTAGTCCCCTGCCGTCGGATTCCAATGCTCCGGAATCAGCACCATCCCAAAACACTTCAGATCGCAGGCCTTCAAGGACCGCTGGTGCTCGCACAAGCTCTGTCCAGAGGACTTTGGTGGCAGCAGCTGCAATGGCCTCAACCTCTGGAACCGAAGCTCCCATTCATCAGCCTAGAGCCAGGGCACCTTCTGGTGTTTGTCCGTCAAGCCGCGAACGAAGCAATCTTGTAGCACTAGAATCCGTCTCGATTCAGTCCGCATCGACGAAGTGCTTGCGGCGGATGCCGACCCTCCACTCTTGTGCCGATCTCCTCTTCCGCCAAATCCCCCGGAAAATTTCGACGAGGATACCCAAGAATTGGATACGTATGGGAGTAATATGGGTGTGAACCTCTTGTCCCTTGGACCCGATTTGGCTAGGCCATCTTCTCTATATGCTCATTCACCGGTATCATCATCCTCTGAAGACAACATTGAGGTGCTCCCTTGTGAGGTTCTGTCCTGAGATATTCCCAGTCCAGAAGGGGACGCCTCTGCTGTTTTAAAGCCTCCATCTCAGGAGGCACGAAGCGGGATGATGCCATCATCTTGCTTTCATATTCGAGTGACGACGAAGGCTCGAGATCTCCTGTGACTTGCCGATCAAATGTTGATACTCCCGGAGAAGAAGGTCCTTTGCTAGAGGTTCTGATTGAGGCTTCCGACTTCTTAATCAACGCTGCTAAAGAAGTCCCGCCCCCTGGAGAGGTTGTGAAGTACGAACTTGGTGGTGATTTTTATCAGGATCTGGCGTACAAACGCCGAATGGAGGAGAAAGACAAGCAGGATATGTTGGACCGCTTGGAAGAGTCCAAGCACAGGTAGGCAGAGATGGAGGTTGCTCTTAAAAAGAAGAGGAAGGAGTTTGCTTTGGAGAAGGAGTGCAACGTAGAGACTATCAGGGTTGAGCTTCAGCTTCAAATGAAGGCAGACCTGGCCCAGATGTATCTGAGGAGCCCTATGAATACGGTGGCAACATCGTCTGGTCCAACTCCCTCTGAGGTGCCTATGAACACGAGTTATCATCGCGTCAAAGATAACTCAGGTTCAGGGCTCTCTCCTCCATTGCAGCCTGCGGCTGCGTTACCTCAGAGTTCGCCATCTATTCTTGTTTTTCAACCTTCCTCTGCTGATCACCAGCAATCAATTCCAAAGAAAGCACCTGCGTACGCGGATGTTACCGAGGTGCCCTCTCTAAATAGATACTCTATGGAGTATCCTCGACCTAAGGATACGCCAGGTGTCTGCCTACACCAAAATCCGCTTCCACTCCTTGCTCCCCTTCAACAGTCTGAGTGCAACGTAGAGGCCCGCGTTGTCGACGTTCTTGTGGTGGGTGAGGATGTCAGTACGGTGGAGGAGGATCGAGTGGATTACGAGCGTCACCTGATGGACCTGGAAACAAAGCGTCTGATTCTGATAATGTAGGCTTTCTCTTTTTTTCCATTTTTATTTAGACTATTTTACGAGCTGTAGCCATGTATATTTTGAATGACTACTCATAGTCTCCAGTAGGTCTTATATGGGTGTGTTGGACTGCAGGCATCGGATCCATATGAGTTTTAATGTACATTAGGCGGAGCGTACATATTTGTAAAAGCATTTGGTTATAATTTATCAAATTGTTTAACAATTCAGTTTTCTTCAATTTTTTTCTCAGATGAGAATGGATGATATTGTTCATCGACCTCTTGCATTGAAGCCTCAAATTGGGAATGATTTACAGAAGTCGCTATGTAGGGGAGAAATCCTGCAATCTATGATAGTTCCTTTGCATATTGCTCAATGTGCATTTCATCAGGTAATTTCCATTGACTTTAGTGTGTATTCGTCATGTCCCACGACTGTCTGCGGAGGAGTTTGTCCGTTGTTCTCAACCAACGGCCACACAAGTGGCTAAATATTGTTCTGGATATTAATGGCATCATGTGCAAGACAGAGCATGCCCCCCGATTGTCTGGAGGCTTAGGGAGTTGGGCAGCGTATTCTTGCACCGTCCCTACGTACATAGGTCCCAAAGTTGTATATACTCCCCTGGAGTTCGTGCATTTTTTGCGGACATCCCAATTATCACGAACTCTATTGTCGTCTGGAGCTCGATGAAGAAGTCCACTGTAGTTGAAATCTCGAAGTATCTTTTTTTGGACATGCCTTCACCAGCTTTAGTTCTTGGTCAAGAGAGATGTGAGAGAATTGAAACCTCGCCCAATAAGTTCTTGATGGATTAGAATAATTTAAACAAGATGATATTTTTTAAAACCCTGTCATCAACTGTATTTAGGCGCCGACTTGAGTCGATGGTCCTAGATTTGGACAACAACCTTCTCATCGACGTCAGCCCGAAAAAGAGCGTCCGTAATCATACCGGAAATGCCATTTTTCTTCGTCCGTGGAGACATGCGGCTTGTGATGACCAGTTCCTTACTCAAGAACTTGTACCTTGGCTGCGACGTTTGGTTTCCGAATGCCTTGTTGGGCAATTACATGACTATGTACATAACAATCGCATAAGGGTTCCACCGTTGGTGCATAATAGTCCTTCTATGAAATACATTGATGATGGGATGGCGCTCTCAAACAAGAACGTTGGTTTTGTCTATGAAATTCTACATGGTTCTACTTCATTGGCTTCATAGTTTCAGGGGCTTCTATTTTGTACTATAATTGGCATTTAGTATTGACATTGTAAACACTCTTTTATATTCTGAATATAAAAATGTTTTACAACTTCGACAAGTTTTTTTGTAACTCATTTTCATTGTTTCGTGTTTTTCGTTTCCTAAGTGCTTCTATTCATCTTTCGGTCGGTTCTAGGATTTATCATTGTTTTCAGTATTTTTTTTATGCTCTGATCGAGATTACTGTTTTTATTGTGCAAACAAGTAAACTGTATTTTTTCGGGCCTAGTTTCATATTTATCTTCCGGTCGAGCATGCGTTGGATTGTTGTGAATGTTGTTATGTCCTACTCATCGCGTCTTTTATCACGTGTGTCTTTTGCAGGTTGTGAAGGCTACCATCCCTCCTCTATGTAGTAGTAAGCCGCTCTCCAATTGTGGCTTGTTTTATGAGTACTCTAGGTCTTTTCCTTGGAGGTTTTTCCCAATCCCACCATTCAAAGCCGTTTCTTATGTGCACTGCAACCGATGCTCTCTCTGCTATCATGGACTTTTCTATACAGAAGGTCGATGATGGTGTTGTAGATAGCCCTCTTGCGCGGAGGGCTGGAATTCCTTGTGTGGCATCTCCTTCGCCACTCAAGTGGATGTGTGCTTTTGTAGAGTCTATTGGCAATTGCACTCCTAAACGGCAGCTCTATGTTAATGGTGCAATTGGTGTAAACGAGGTGAAGGAATCTGTGCCTATCTCTTCCAATTTGATAATTCTGCCTTCGTTTATTCCTATCCAGCCTTCTCCTACCTCTGCTCAGCGGAGGCGGCTTCCAAGTTCAAGATCTCAAGGTATTGTAGGAGTTAATAATCCTCCCATACGTTCAATGGGATTGCATACTGAATCTCTGGGTTTAAAGCCTAGATCTTTGAGATCCGCATCTTCACAATTTCGTCGGAATTCACTATGCTTGAGTGGAGGTGGTGGTTCTGGGCTGATAGTGGTCAGTGCCATCAATCACGTCATTCACCTCTGCTGAAATCCGTGAATTATTCAGAAGTAGACGATTACTATAAACCCTATTCTCAGAGGAAGGAAATTATGATTGGGTATGCAAAAGTGAAAGCGCAGGAGGCCTTGCTTCAACAGACACAGAAGGTGGTTCAACCATTTCTTCTAGTGAAGGGGGTACTCCTAAGTAGAAACTGTTGTATATGCTTCAGGAGTTCTTCCATGTTTTGTTATAGAGATGATAGAATAGATCCTAGACTACTATAAATAGAAATTTGCTTGTGATTACCTATTCTGGTAAACAATGTCATGAAAATAAAAATTGAGTACTATTATTTTCCATTGTACTCACTACTCTTTGACTATGGATGGAATTATATTCTCTATGATGATCTATTAATAATATGTTTTGTGTAATGCAATTATGGAGCATGGCAATGATCATGTTGTTTTATTGTGGGATTTGGGATGTGTCTTGTATGTTACATGATGTATGCCTCCGTTTGCAACAACTTTTCACAATATCTGTTTCCAAAATAACAGGCTTTTAGTCTCAAATCTCACGTTTTGTCTCATTTTAATGAATATGGTATTAAACGCAGAAATAACATCCGCCGCCAACTTTGCACGCATTGCCACCAAATCCTACTCGATGGATGGAGCTGTCACTACCTATAACACCACCAACGATGGCATTGGCACCTTGACCTCCAACATACTACCCGCCAAGTGGAATACACCAGATGGTTGAAAATCTGGTGTCAAAAAGTCCACACCGGCAAATACCGGCTAGTGCAACACCTTACACGCCAAGGTGTGTACGGCATCTCCACTAGAAAAAACTGGCGGGACTGGGGTCGGAATGGCAGTAGAAGTCGCCGCATCCGCGATGTTGAACGAAAGAGGTAATCGGGACTAACCAATGGGGTCTGGCAATCCCGTGTTGCGTGGACGGCCACTATCCCCTAGCATAGAAAGAGAAGGTGTCACTGCTTGTGCGGTATTGCGAGCACAAGTGGCAACTATTGCCACCACCTCTCCCAAAGTGCCATACAAATAGCGATCTAGGGCTGAAGATGAGCCATGATCTGTCACCGGAGGTTGTGTATCCGCCACTTGCCTCAAAAAAACCATCGTGCTCATTTGCTTCCTCAGCTCCGCGATCTTGGCCTGAGGTTTTTTCGCAACCTCTAATTCAACAGCCAAAGACCCTGTGCGCTTCTCCGGATGAAGAGCAAAACAATTCTCATCATTGTGGCCAGTCTTGCCTCAATGAGAGCATGTCACAACCTTCTTCCCCTTGCCCCCAGCCTTCTCTACAGTCTTTGCCGCCTCGGTCTAGGGCTTGCCTTTACGGTGCATGCTCGCTTTATCTTAGAGCAATTGGGGTCCCCCTTGGTGTGATCCGCCTCCCCATAAGCCCATCAATGCCCAACATTTTCAGGGTGTACCTCCACCAAGCTACCAGTCACGGTGGCAAGCTTCTTGGGCTTAGGAGCGTCCATCAGCGCCGTGACCAAATCCGTGGCCTCGCTCACGCCCATCGCTCTATCAAGCGCCTCCACTTTCGCAAACGCTACCGCCAAAGTGGTGTTCCCGTGATACTGAAAAAGAAGATGTGTACTAATTAACTCCACCATCCCCTAATCCACCTTGGAGATGAAGATCTTCACCAGCTAGCGCTACGTGAACACATCATAGGCCTCCGCTCATAATCGTGCCAATCGGGAATACATGGAATGTGGGGTATTGTCCTTCTCCTGGTGGAAATCCTGGATGCGTTGCATCTGATCACGCTTGAACCCCCAGTACTCCACCTCCAAGTGCGTCATGAATTGCCTCAAAGAATCAAAGGTTGGCGGATCACCAACCGCCATCAGTGTCGTATGTTTAGCCACGGCCAAACGTGACATAGCCCCTACAGTAGACCATTCGGCCACAACGGCAATGCCCTTGCCTCTGGAGTCTTCACTGAGGAAACTTTCTTCCACGTTGGGCTCTTAGGTAGAGGTCGAGAGTTGGGCAACCGCACTTTCTTTTAACACAGTTATCAACTCCACACGCTGGCGCTAGTACTCCTGGACGGAGCACAATCGTGCGTCATGCTGCATTGTCCATCTCCCGTATGACTAAAGGGCCTCCAACTCCAAATGATAAGGCAAGAGCTTGAACGCATACCAATCGTTAAACGACGGCATCCGCTGGCGCATCTCCTTCATCCACATCTGGAATCGGAGTGGCCAATTGGGCAGGGAGATGCCCCAAGCCCATTCCGAAAACCTATCTTGTACGACATGACAGAGATCGTCCTCCATGTTGTCAAATGTGCCCACGCCCCAGAACTGAAGCCTGCGATCAGCATCCAACGCCGAAATATACTCGGAAGTCTCGTCGGTATCCGCCCCTGGCCCAAAGTCTGTGGTAGAAGCACTCTCCGAGTGGTCTAATGAGGCGGAGCGGTAATACTCATTCCTTGTACTTATCATAAACAACAACCAACTCGGGACTTATCTACGAGTACCAGCTAAATGGTAAGAGTACGAACGGGCAACCTGCACCTACAAAAGCACCAAACTTTGTGGTTAACCGGTCATCACCTCTAGCTAGTACAAGTCCAACCACAATATCCCATATAGAAAGGTCTTGCCGGCCATAAATTTGACTTCACTCCTACGGTACCCTATCACGATCTAGTACAACGAGAAATGGGGCCACCGGGAAACACCGGCAACAAGCTTGCAACACTGGGGAGGAAGCGTACAAGAATCCAGAAATCAAAACCGGATCCTCTCCTCCAACAACAAAGAAGCAAGAAAGACAAGGGGTCAGAGCCACTCTCACACGTTAGTAGTAAATGGCCCAAATTGCAAACCTGCAATACAAAAAGAAACACTCGAAAGAATTTCTTCAAGTCTCAAAACTTGAAGTTCTGTGGAAATTTATGGAAGTTGGTGTTTAAAAACACAATTCAGCTTTTTTAAATCATCATTCATGACTAAAGATCAACTCCAAATGCCAATTTAATAATGTTGATGGATTGCTTGGCAAATTTTACATGATGTGAGCGCAAATTTTGCTCAAATCCGAGCTAAATTGCCTCCATAAATGAACTTCAAAGATTAAACTTTTACTTTTACTTTTTATTAACACCCACAAAAATGTGGTTTTTGAAAAACTTTTTAATCAAAAGTTTTTCTTTCACTCAAGGTAGAAACCCCTTAAAAAGCTCGAATCCGAAGTCAAAATCCAAAAAATATATTTATTTTCGAAGATATTAACTCACGGTTAATTAAATCTGCTCAAAACTATAAGTTCACCTGTAGTGGGTGAAAACTACGATCGCAGATGAAAAATTGCCTAGCAGATTAAAAAAATATTAAATGGATGAGCAAAATTCCGATGGATGAAAAATTGCAAATTGGATGAAACTTTCGGCAGCAAGTCCAACAGCTGTCGTTATTCACTCCAAACTTTTACCGCCAACAATTTCCTCAAAAATCATTAGATTGAAGCGCCGTTTATTGCATTGAAATCGTCTAAAGGTGCTCTACAACTGTTTCTCACATTTTCTAGCTCAAAAATAAGAAATCCAGTAGGTGGAAATAGAAGTTCTTTGTCAAGTGAATAGATAGCAAATTACTAAGTTGTCAAGCGTCTCGCACGCTACAAAGGAAGAATCAATGAGTGCAAGTACTAACAGAAGAATGTGGAGCCTGCACTAATGAAATCACATCACTTACAAGCAAAGGAACTCATTAACACTCTCTAACTCACTCACAAAGCTTGACTTGACGAAGACGTCAAGCCAAGGACGTGTGCGGCGCTATACGCACACGCATACAACCCTAAGTGGATGGAAATCATCCACCGATGCATGCCGCGCGCCGCCATTTGTCCCTAAATACACGTAGACTAGTAACAAACTAATCTACGCTAAAACTACAATTCGGAAAGGCCCTCAACGCCACGTCCTATGACATAGAAAACAACATTTTACATGCTTAAGGATGTTGTGAATGCTATATAATGTCTAGTTGGAAAAAAAATAAAAGACTGTATTTTGTTTTCTACTTCATGCATCTTACAACCAAACAAAGATACATTTTTTTCAAACCACATTTTGATTTAGTACTTCATGAAATAAACACATATACATCCACAATTCTCTTATAATAAACAAGATTCTATACAATTTTTAGTCGTTATCATTCATCATGTTCTTTCTTACATGTGAAATTCTAGGGGATCTATGACGAGGCATGGGGTGTTGACCATCCATGGTGTAAACCTTCTTATTGACCGTTAAGATTATAATTCCAAAACATATTAAAAAAAAAAAATTTAAATTTGTGAATGACAATTCTTGAACCTCCACTCCTTGCACACTTGTTTTGAATATGCTCCACCCCTTTTCTACCTCTAAAAATTGTTGTATACGGAATTAACAACATGGTCAACACAATGGTAAAAGATTAAGACCTTGTGTAGTGCAAAAAATGATACCAAGTGAAGTCAAAGTCTGCTGATCCACTCAACGCAGAGAGTAAATGAACCATTTTCTTGACTTCAAACACTACAATCTTTCAATCATTGCGGTCAAAGTGTATGAAATTTTGCAAGTATCTTACTTAGTAAGACTTTATGGAGATCCTACGATCAAAAAGAAAAATATAAGGTTTATTTCCTTCCTTACTCATTGCACTAGAATCAACAATTTTGAAGTGTTTTTGGTTTGAAATTGTCACGGGCTTTTAGGGGCTAAAATCCAAGTAGAAAAGCGGATTGTATAGGGAAGGAGGTATTGTTTTCCCTAAAATTATTCCTTTTCCACGATACGTAATTGGAATAAGCATGAACAACGGAAGTGCATTTTTTTGTTACTTCATCTCATAATATCTTTATGATTGATTTCAAAATGCTCTTGAAAATTACAGGAACAGTGTAATTTTTTTAAATGATAAAGTGGTGATTATTTGGCATGAAATTAACATATTTCGAACACATAAATAAAAATCACTACAAAATTTAGCACAAAATCAAGCACGACAGACGTACTCAGTGCTCATAGCACAATAATCATCACAAAAATGAATCATCAGTGGGTATTGACTTCATAAATGAATCATCAAGGGCACATCCCATGTGCACCACATAAATGAAGGCACATGTCAAAAATAAATATTATAAAACATCACGCGGCACGAGGCTTAGAACTAGAGGCATGTCTGGTTTAAAAAAAACATTTCGGCATAGCGACATCGTGCAGCGCATTTTCTTGAAGTGGCCGCTTGTAAAGTGAAGCTCGTCTCCACGTGGCTAAGCTGCCGTTTCCCCGGCCCATCCTTTCCCCGCTTCAGGTACACGCCCTCCCTCCTCAACCCTCAAAACTAAAATACAATCACATGGACAAACACACTATTACAAACCCTATTAAACTTACAAAATCCACTTGAAAGACATGTTCATACCTCGCACCCATACACAAAATTTCTCGAAGAAAACCAAAGTAGTATAAATCACGGGAACTCAATATATAAAGAATTATACAACTTTTTACATAGCCAAACCATACCACCCTCAAGCAACACAATAAATCAAAAATTTCCCTATCTCTCTAATAATCTAATTACCGAGACACTAAAATGTTTCGACCCCATAGAAGAATATACCCACCCACCCCCTCCCCCCATAGAACCAAAAAATCAATACAAACAACAAAAACACAAACATCGTTACATGGAATGCGTCATCTCTAAACACTGTTTTCCCCGCCTTACAAGCATTGACCACATATGGAGAAACACCACCGGCCCTCATAGTCATCCAAGAAACAAAAATATCCACCACAAAATCTACTAAATACATACAAAACATATTCCATGACTATAAACTTATTCTTAATAACACACATGCACTTACAAGATGCATCCAACAACGGAGACCATATACACCGGGCCACGGTGGCCTCCTTACTCTAATACACAAAAAATATGCCTTCCCGGGCAACATCCAAAAAATCCCTCCTCCAATGCACATATCCCCCAACCTTCAAATAATAAGAATCACAAATCAACCACTACAACCATGGTTGATCTTTTACATATATATGCCATCCCACCTCGAAGATACCTGATTTATTGTAGATATACAAAACACTGTTACATCTCAAATAAATCAAAACCCAAATCATACCTACTTGTTGTGAAGAGATTTCAACATAAACGTCGCATTAATTGGTAGACAAAACAGAAATCATAACCACCCCCCGCAGACCATAGATTACCAATGGCACTACTTCACAGAAAATCTAAACTTCACCTACATAAATATTGATACACAATACTCAAGGCAAGGCGGCTACAACTATAATGACTGGAGCCTAATAGACGGCTTCTATATAAACACAAATAATAATACACAATATACTTCCACAACAAACACAGACATTATTCTCAATTCAGATCACTCGCCCATACAACTTCACATCCCAAATAACATATTAATAAGTCATACCTCCATAATCATAAACAATATAACTAATCGCATACTTAACCCCATCTCAAAAGATAATTTAGAAAAATTCAACACAAAGTTCTTTGAAGAAAATTCCATGCAAATTGACTCTCTCATAAACATCCTTGAAAATAACCACCAGCTCTCTCAAACACAATGGCAAGAAACATGTCACACCCTAGATACAGTTATCAACAATATCTCTAATACATTGGAACAAACTTGCAAAGCCCAACCAATACCACAAATGACAAACCGTACAACACAACAAAGAGACTATTTACACCGCAAACTTTCAAAAATATGGAAACAACACCTAGCTACATACCATATAATACGCAAAACTATTAAAACCGTAAACAATAACCCACAATGTCGTAACCATCCCATATGTAACGAACTACTAACTCTACACCATACCCAAATTCCCGCCCCACCTCCCTTGGACCTACTCCATGATACATGGATAAAAGACATTGCACTAATAGCAAAAAATGCCAATATACAAGCCCGGAAAGTAACTACAAAATACTCAAAAGATAATATTAAAAAAGGCATTTCAAAATATAGACAATTATACAAAATTAGCCCTAAGAAAATAAATAGAAAAGTTTTCAAAAAACTAGAATCCCACTACTAGATTGTATCACTGACCAATATAATAACATTCTAACTAGCCCGGAAGACATTGCAAATGAAATATTCAACCAACAGACAAAAAATAATAGATCCACTGTACCAACATGCAACTACCAACCACAACACACAATCGAATGCACATGTGCAGTACGCCAATACCCATGGCATGATCTAGACGGATTTACACTAGATTAAAGAGGCGAACCTGAAACCCCATTACATACATACTTCAACACAGCCACATATGACGCATGCCTATGTAACCTGAGAAATAACAAAGCCCCAGGGCCAGACCGTATACCGAATTCAATACTAAAAAACATGCCCCCAAGATTTCATAAACTACTATTCCTATTCTTCTCTCACTGCTACAAACAAAAACAAATATCAGTCTCATGGAAAACAAGTACGACGATTTTACTATATACAAAAGGAGATCCTTCAATACTACCAAATCATAGACCAATAGCATTAGCCAACACAATATATAAACTATACACCAGTACACTCACTTCAATACTATCCTCATACGGTGAAAGGCTTAAAATCATACACGATAGTCAAGAAGGATTTAGAGCAGAAAGAAGTACTTCTAGACAAATACAAACCATAATAGCGGCACTAGAAGACGCACGATTCACAAATCAAGATATATATCTTTTATATGTAGACTTTAAAAACGCCTTTGGCTCTACAGATCACGCTCGACTATTAGCGATAATGACTGATATTGGGTACCCGAAAGACGCAACTACACTAGTTGAAAATATCTACTCCCAATCATCTACCTACTACACCGGTGAACACTTTGGCAAAACTAAGCCTATCCCATTTATAGAGGAACTATACAAGGAGACACCCTTAGCCCATATCTATTCATTATATTTTTAGAACCACTACTGAGATGGCTAGAGCGAGGCAATAATGGATATACTTTTGGTACATCACAAATCACCATAAACTCCGCCGCCTACGCCGATGACCTTGCCACCATAACCAACAAAATAAAATCACTACAAACACAAATCGATAAAATCGATAGATATTGTAAATGGACCGGAATGGACGTAGGTGTCCCAAAATGCACTGCTAATGGTTGTCCAAACAAATCCAAAATGAACCCAACTACATTTAAAGCCCTAATGCAGGCTTCTAACATCAACTACCGTGGCCAACCAATCCCCATACTACAACAAAATGAATCATATGTATACTTAGGCACAAATCTTGTCCCCTGCCTAAAATGGAAAATCCAAATTCACACTACGACCACAAAACTCATAAAACAATGCAAAGAACTAACAACATGCCCGGCCACTATGAAACAAAAAATTAAAATGGTTGATACTGTTATACGCCCAGGAGTAGCATATAGCTTCTACACCATACCATACTCTATGCGAGCTATCAAAAAACTAGATCAAAAGATTATAGCCATACAAAAAACAATTTGTGGCATGCCAAAATGCATGTCAAATGCAATAATCCAACTCCCACATAACCTATTTGGACTGGAAGCTTTCTCCCTCAAAAATGCTTATCTCCGATGTATAGGAGAACAATTACAAAATGCCCTAAATGACAAAGGTAGGCTCGGAAAAATATATATACTGGGCGAACGCAATATGTACTTGTCCAATATGGAGGTGCCAAAAATATACCTAGAATTAAAAAAACGGATTGCATAAGATCACCAATGACTCGTACATTTTTCTTATTAAAACGCGTAGCAAAAGTTCACCTTAGGAGTACACTTCCAAACTTCTTCTCTGATCTTACACCGTTAGAAACCTTATGGAGGCAAGAATCACGGAGCCATAACACACTCAACGCCCAACTCTCCCAAAAGCTTTTACAAAAACTCCTCTCAAAAAATATTTTTGAATTAAAACAAATTACTTTACCAAACGGCACACACATCATGAACAATGAAGACTTCAAAAACTTCCACTTCACTCCATCCAAACTAATCAAGAGTACCCTAAATGTTGCCAAACAACTTTTTTGCCACACAACATGCTCCACCACATGTGCGATCCCATGCAACATACACCAATACTCCCACACACTCAAAGACCCATTCACCACCATCAACAACACCCTCCCAAGAACTATCCTATCACCAATCTACCCTCCCCACCCCTTACACCCACACCACCCCTGTCCCCCAAAATACATCCTCAAAAAACCCACCATACACCCCATTAACAACAACATACGACATGAAAATATACAACATCTAGATTCCAACAACATACAAAATACCTATACAAAATACCTATGCCAATGGCAATACAACAACAATACATTCAACAAATGGCTTCTATAAAGAAACCTCTTCCCAAGACATGACAGTAATACCTCCACATATAACACCGAAAAATTAAAACAATACTACCAACAAATTAGAAATAAATTCTACTCGGAAATCATTCAAGCCCACCACCCTCAAGAACATTTACAAGACTCAAGATCCGTAACTCCACCTATAATCATCCCAATTCTAAACATCTATACCACGGAATGTAACCCCAAAAACGAAATTCTCACATCCTAGAACACAGTTAAAATAGAGAACAATCAAGCCCATCTATATGAAGAAGATGGCCGACATTTATACAATATTACTACTACTAGACTCCAATGGCTATGGAACCAATCATGCCCCTAAAATCATAATCCCCGCAATGAACCACGCAGCGATCAATTGCGCAATCAACCGTGCAGTGAACTATAGGAGCGGTGCAGTCAACCGCGCAGTTAATTGCGTAGCCAACCGCGCAGTTAATTGCGTAGCCAACCGCGCATTGAATCATGTTACTTTTTTTTTTAATGTAGTTTGTAATATATAAAAATACATTAAAGTAATTGGACTTATGCATTGCAAAGCATTAGCTTGAGACTATATGAAACTACAAATATGAAACTACAAATATGAAACTATAAATATGAAACTACAAAATCCTACAAACATTGAACCAACAACCCAACCATTTGAAACCGAACTAATTTGGCTATATCAAAGATATAAATACCGCATCCAAAAAATAATCCCCTCGAAAGTGCACAATACCCACATCCATTCTAGACTCATTGATTTCAACCTTCAACATCAAACAATCATACTTCTCTTCCCCCGTCACATGTTCCACTAAATTAAAAAAAATTCTACTCACCCTTTGAAAGAGATTCAATATTTGGCTCCCCGGGAAAGGCCTTTCACTATAAATGGGCCGGAAATGGTATAGCTCACCCCCATAATGAGGAAGAAACTCGACAAGCAATACATTGGGCCCGTCTTGCTGCCAAAAATGACCCACATCACACATCTACACTCATTATTACACCGGATAAAAATTGGTACCAAAACCTTAACCAACTCTCAAACCCATTTTACAGACTCTCATATAATTGCACTATTTGAGGCAGACTCAATTCTATTCGAAGAACCCACTATTCCACCGGAGTTAGAAAAGCCCCGGATCGAACCATCCACATTACAAATAATATGTGTCCACCACCAAAATCAAACCATTGGCACTCTAGAACAGCTTGTAGAACTCACCTCCATAGCAGAAACTCTAAACATACACCGTCTACATACTAAAATGGCCCGCCATCAACTATACAAACCCCCATAAATCGAAGCAAAAAATGGTCAAAATCAAACTGCATCAATAATATGTTAGATTACCTTGCAATACCTCCACCCTTCCCAAAATACCAAACCCCAACCCTACCAAAATTTAACCCAACATATAGCTATTACACTGATGGCTCCTTCAAACCACCAGAACAAATTAGCCCTGAAAACTGGAGCAAAGAAAAAGCTGGCTATGGCATATATAATCCTATCAAAGAAATCAAACTAGCCAAAAGACTCCATGGACTACAAAATATCCCCAGAGCAGAACTTATGGCCATACACGAAGCACTACAAATCATCACAACAAAATACAACAATGAACCCGCACACATATTCACTAACTATATCAATGCACTTTATTTGCTAAACACCCAAATAACACACCCTACCCTCCACAATAGCCACCCCGATCAAACTATACTAATGTCAATGGTACAAATGTTACAAAACCGAACACAAATAACAACCCTTCACAAAGTTAGAGCCCATGCCAATATCGATGGAAACAAACAGGCAGATAAACTTGCAAAAGAAGGTCGCAAAAAATCTCATAAAAATGCCAAAGACTCATACAAACATGCCCATGCTATACCACACTACTTCCAAAAAGAAGATTGGCCTTTTAAAGAAGATACCCCCGAAAAAGGCCCGGTTAGATTCTTGAATAAATTTCTCAAGAAACAAGACCTCCATAACAACCTTGACACAATCGTAGAAAACTTCCCTAACATAGAAAAATGGACTGGCAACAACAAGATAGACAATGAACTCTCTACGAACTTCTGGAAAAATCCCATCATCTCCAACTCACAAATAACATGCCTCATCAAATTTCATACTGGTCAATATATGGGAAACGCTCGAAAACAACTATTCTTTGGAATAGAAAGATTCCCATCTATAACATGCCCAATATATACTTCCACGGACCCAGACACATGGCTCCATGTTCTACTTAAATGCCAAAACCATCACATACACTCCTTAATTGTCAAAAGACATAACAAAGCGGTATGGGAGATTCAAAAACTAATTACCTCCCATAACAAATCACGATGTTTTATCCTCATGAATGCTGGCACGTTTAATAACAACTCACAAGAAAACACGGCCCCCCTGGCTACTCCCATGCACATGTACAACTCAACGCTGTCATTGCAATACTAGACTCAAACGTACAATGTCCCCGCACCCGACCACGTTAACCAAGACTATATCATCCAATTCATCGAATTCCCATATTGTAATGATAAATTCTCCCCAGAAACAATAGAAAACAAAATAAACAAATACCAACCCCTCATTGATGACATCATGGCCCTGGGATGGAAAGTGGACCCCTTATTGAAATCACGGCCGACGCCCGTGCCACCACCTTTATTCCATCTATAAAAATCCTTGAAGATACCTTTAAAATCCCCATCAAAACAATTTCGCACACTTTCAGTAAAATTAACACCATCGCCATTCAACATGCCATGTCCATCCTCCTACACAAACGAATAATTAAAAACAATCAAGCCCTTCCCGACCCGCAAACCCTTCCATAAAGTTACCCTTCACTCACTTTCTCAAAAGCCTAAAAAATTTCCTACATTGAAAACACACTCCCCCCAAATCCCCCCCGGCTCTCCCTATCCTCCCCCGGGCTCTCCCTATCCTCCCCCTCTCCCCCCCTCCCCTCCTCCCCTCCCCTCCTCCCGTCGTGGATTCCGATCTTCTGAGATTATTGTACTAGCTTGTAGGGCAAGTCGGACCTCCTCCATATCACGTCGTTGCTGGTCAATAACAATGTTTTTGTTATTGAGTTCAACTCTCAACTTGCGAACCTCATCGCGCAATGACAATAGTTATGCCGTCTTCCCTTCCAATTGGTTCAGCAAGGTTTGGATAGTGCTAGCAAAAATAGCACCGGTAGAGGCTTCTTACGTTCGATCAACAACCACGGGGGATTGCATTTGAGCTACAACTTCATTAATGGTATCGTTAACGACGACGTTAACCTTCTGTTCCGCCCTCCTTCGTTTGGTGCGCGCTCGTGTCCTTTGGCTCCTTGTGATTGGAACGTGGGATCCGTCAGAGTCTGTATCCGTGTTTGAGGGATCGGTCTCGTACATGTCGACCGGTTCAGTCTTCGCCATCAATTTGCCCAATCCGCCTTCTGGATACCTCCGTGTCCCCATTGGAATCAATCCATTCGCCGGAGAAGGAACTTTTTTGCTATCTCCCATGGCTTTCAAGGTGGACCAATCCACCCTCTTGCCCAACTTTACCTCCGCGTGGACACCTCGCGCAAGGAAGAGATTTTCTTCATTGCGTTTGATATAAGGGATGCCGTACAAGACCCGGTAAACTTCAATGCATCGATTTTTGAACGCCTCGTCGGTGCACTTCCATAAATTTGCCTTGTGTAAGCGTCGGTGGTAATTGTGTCGCTTCTCCTGGAAAGCCTTGTCGATATGGCACCACTCGATGAAGTTTGCGCAATCCTCGAAACTCCATGGCTTCGGAACTTCTTCCCAACCTTTTAAAGCCAATTTAACAGGATTCCAAAGCACATGCAATCTCTTCCGCTGTTTGTTTCCTGATCGTAGTGGACTCTTGTCTCGTTCTTCTTTATTCATTTTTACCGGCCTGGCCATAGGTGGGAAAATCTGAAGAATGTATGTGATGCGAATGGATGAAGTCCTCACACGACGCCCACAACCAACTCAATTAAGAGGTGGATGAAGAGGGAGTATGTGAGGCGGGGACAATTAGGGGTGTGCACAATATTATATAGCTGATAGACGAAGCACTGGTCTAGAGTCCCCGAGCAGGGGCAGGGACGTCTCCGCGGCATGGGCAGGGACGTCTCCGCCCCTGCCCGTATGGGGCGGGGACGTCTTCTCCAAATGAACCCTACATCACATAAATAGGGGACTTTTGTCCTTATTCTCTGCCAAGTCCACTCCCTAGGCCTCACATGTCACTTTGCTTTGCGGCCTGAAAGTGAGTTTGGTGGGTGATCGGGCTTGGCCCATTTATTGTACCCAGACTCTTTGCGGTTTTTTTCAAAACCATCAACTTGGAAATTCGACCGCGGTAGGGAGTTGACTATCACATATGGCGGGAGAAGGAAGTAGGTCGATGGAGAAGCGCTCAGTATTTATGGACTTGGATGATGTTGATGAGACGGTGCTTCCGTCCACCAACACGGAGTTGACTTCGGGATCATTGAATCAGTCGTCATTGAGCGGGAAGAGGCGGAAGAAGTCACCAAATCCGGACATGCCTCCGCACGAATACATGGTTGAATGTAGAGGGATTGCCGTCGAGTTTTACAACCACCGGACGAGAGGGGCGTTGACGAGGAGCTATTTGGCGCACAACGAAGAGGGATACCACAAGTTGACAATTGACATGCGACACGAATTAATGTCAAACCTTGATTATTGGTTGCATTCGGAGTGGTTGGACACACAAGTGACCGCACTGACCACCAATATTGTTGCGATCTGGTGTTACGTAACGGGGAAGAAGGAGGATGAAAGCAACTGGAACCTGGAAGAGAACGCACTAGTGGCAAAGTTGAGGATGATCCAAGGCTTTGTTCAACAGTACTTTTCTTCCTGTGAGAAGAAACTAGCTCCTTGAAAAGCGACTATTGAGGAGCAAATTTTGGCTCACTGTGTTGGTGGAACTTTCAAGTGGCTTGAAAGTTGCGCTAAGGTGATTCCAATGCCAGGACTGAAAGCGGTGGGTGGCTATGGGGCTGTACGGAAGGTGATGATAACCAAATTGGAAAACATTCCAAGTTGGATTTACTTCGCCGGAAAGACTCTGACCAACACCAACGAGAGGGAGAAGCGCCGAGACATCATCAATGAGGCTGGAGGGTGTCCGGTAGTGCATCCAGGGATCATTAGACTTGCGTACATCCACCCAAAATCTATAGAAGGGTACACGCTCTGGTGGAATGGGGGATCTCTCCAGAGTTTTTGGTCCAAGTTTGACTCGAAAGTGGACAAAGCATTGCCGTTTGAACGGATTGAGATGCATCCGAATACCAGGTTGTCGATCCAATAGCTCCGGTGGATAAAAACTTACCGCCAAAATCGAGTGAACCTTGCGCTATTGTTGCTTGTCATTGTGGGCAAATGCCACGACACGAATTATATACACAATGACATCTCTCCATCGAATGTTTTGCTCCACTTTGATGAGTGGAAACCCAATACGGTGTACATCGGAATTTTGTGATTGGGGGCTTTCTAGTCGGGTTGTGGAGAATGAGCCATCAAGGTATGGTTATCAATTCAAGGACGAGCTTCAACAAGAAAGAGAGCGGCGACGGTTTGTGGCACCAGAACTGTTCTATGTTTTTGGGCTATGGGACTCTACCAACTCCCTTGAAGTGATGCAACGGTCACACCTCTACTCCAAGGCAGCTGATGCATTTGCGGTGGGTTGGATTTGTGAAAAAATTTGGAAAGAAGATTGGGACACTTCGTATTTCACCAGCAAAAACACGGAGCAATATGTAAACCTGAAGCTAAAATTTACAGTGTTGCAAAAACAACTGCTCGAAGAACTGTCTTCTGTGCCAGATGTTTTAGACACATTAATGAAACCCCCCCACAACTGGACTATGCCTCTATGTTGTTACCGACAATAGTTTTCTGTTAATTAGCTGCATTAGTTTCGCATGTGGTGGTTAAATAGGCAATACCGCATCTTCGTAGAAGAATATGTGTACTTGGCAATTGCCATACGTTATATTTTAATCAATATTGGATACGTCCAAATCTTAAATTTTTAATCTGAGATTTGCATTTGTTCAAGCACAAATAATTATTGATACACTATTGATACACTAAATGTGCACAAGTGAAAGAAATAAATTTATTATTTTTACAAAAATTGATACATAGTGTAGTAAATGGCATTCAGTGTCTGGTTATGTCACTACACTAAGTGCCTCATTTGCAATTGGTGTGTGGGTTCACATTTAGTGTATACTACAGTAAACATAAATTTAAATTTACCAACATAGTGTTAATAGTTAAACACTATTAACTAACTCATGAAGGGGCGGAGACGTCCCCGCCCCTACACTAGTAGAGGCGGAGACGTCCCCGCCCCTTTATGGGCAGGGGTGGGGACGTCCCCACCCCATACGGGCAGGGCGGAGACGTCTCTGACCCTGCCTGTGTGGAGGCGGAGACGTCCCCGCCCCATATGGGGCAAGGGCGGAGACATCTCCGCCCCTGCCCAGGTTAGACGGGGACATCTCCGCCCCACCTCCCTCTTGCCATTAGTCCCCGATCCTACTCAAACTTGACCTTCTCCTACGTGGCAGCTATGTGGTGCCAACATGGCTGCCATGTTGCCTGTTTTTTACCTAGCGGGTAAGTCAACCCTCGGTTGACTGTATCGGACGGGCGAGAGCTCTACCGGACGGGCGTACGAGACGTCCATCCTGTATGACAACCCTGGTCGAAGAAGAGTCAATTCCGCGAACGTGATATCGATATCGACGCCAAGCCAACACCCAGTAGGAACAACTTCAATGACAATGGCATGTCCAACAACGCCATGTCCAGGGTAGCATAGTAAAGCACTCATGCCCGGTTCATATCGGTTACGCTCGTCATTGGCTTCAACATCAGGGTTAACGCTCGTAGAATCAGTAAACTCATCGCCCGGTCCGCAACTTGAAGACATCGAAGGCAACCGGAGAGAAAATGATCCAATAAACCTTCGATCAGCCCTGGTCTTCATTCTCCTAATGAATATAAAATCGTAAGAGACAAATCAACAGATCAAGCCTGTTGACACTAGATCGTAAGATCCTACGATGAACCATGATTTCATGCTCACCCTTGATTTCCAGGTTCTGCGATCACCCAGAGTATCAACAAATCGATCGTAAGGTGCTAGGATTGTTTGGTAACTCCTAAACGATCCTAGGCAGTAGTAAGATCCTACGATCATCTGAGATTATCTGCAACATCCACAGTCCTCGTTGGGTACCGAACTATAGAGATTGTAAGATCCTACAATCATTCCAGAATCCGAGTTCGATCCTCGGTGATAGTAAGATCCTACGATCTTCCAGAATACTCGGCTACACTCAAAGCCCGTTTTCATCCACCACAAAATAGATCGTTGGATCATACGATCTTAACAGGACCCTTGATTGATCCTCAAGGATAGTACTATCCTACGATCATCCGATATTATCATAGGACCACCCAAGATCGTTCGATCATTATGACTGTATGGAAAGTATGTTTACGAACACAGTAATAGCTACTGAACTAGTTCATTTAAGCAATGGCAACAGTTGTTTCCACCACAAGTATGAGTAGTTTACAGAATATGATATAGACTAATGCCCAATTCAACTATTTCTGGACTATGAGGTGAATTCTGGACTAAGGACTAAAAGAAAGATCCAGAGATGTGCCTCATAAAAGATAGTGAAGCATAAAAGTCGAGGAGTTTAGAGTACATTTCAAGCATTAAATGCATCACCAATGACACTTATGAAGGAAGAAATGGCTCGAGCGACCAAATTTGAATTTAGACAATACGTGAGTCCGCAAATTGCAGTTGGATATCTCCGGGTGAATATCAAAGTGGAATTCAGAAGAAGAACCGGGTCCTGAAAACAGAAATTGATGGACATAATGTACATCACAAATGTGTGGTTGGGAAAAATAAGGTAGGGCAAAATGGGACAGAGATGCGGACAGAAATTACTCGCAACTGATCGAACATGTAACCGGATAACTCCGGATGTGATCAGAGTAAGAGTCCAGTACTAAACTGTTTCATTTTTTAAAAGTGTCATACAATAAATAAAGGGTTGCCGTTGCTGAGAGGCGCGTATAATCTACGGGAAATCGATTCAACTATTCTAATTTAAGTGCTTTACAGAGGCCCTCTATCCGTCCTGTATGGTGTCTCCCATAAGTTAGATAATAGACTATAGCCTTTCTAGGATTCTTGAATGGATCTAGATCTGCAACAACACAATTAGGCTACAAATAATGCCTTGTTCTAGGATTAAATGAGGCCTTCTTAAAGATGTGGAGAAACCTAACATAGCTAGGCCTTTGAGTCTGTTTGCTGGCATAGCAGAAAAAAACATCTGATAAGATGTCTGGGGGCAATAACACTTGGGCCGCCTCCATGAGCCTATCTGGACGCATAGGAGACCAGATCCCGACATTGAAATACCGCAGAAGTATTCGAATAACATCAGCCGTGTCATCAAAGGAAGGCAGCTATGCGGAGCGGGACTTGGCCGAGTCAAGGACCTCGTCCGAGTAGAGAGGACCGCGGAGAGATATGATTATGACCTGCGAATAAGATGGAACGACCATACAATTAGAAATTGAACATTGAAACAAAGAGAAAATAAGGAAGGAGGAATTCAAGTGACATCCTCGACCGGAGATCTCTGGGTGCCCCTCGTAGACCATCACTCCGCAGTCAAAATTGTCAGGAGAATACTCAATAGTGTTCAAAGATATTGTAGGGTGAAGTTTGGGGGCGAGACACTAACAATAACAAATCAAAAGAAAGACGTCAACAAATAACGATATTGACAACATTTATCTTCAAAATTGAAAGGTAAAAATCCCACAGACATGCTTGACTTAACATTTACAAAGCGTAGAGTTTATAATATCCAGTATACTTCATTGTTCTAAGGCGCCGAAATTATGCCCTTCACCACGGAGCGGGCCTCAAGGGAATTTATGTCTACTAGATCACTGGCAAACCTCAATGGATTCCGTCTAACAAAGTCGGGAACATCCTCATTTGACGCTAGCAGTCCGGAGAGCCATGGGAGAAACATGGTGGTCAACCAGGTTTCATCCGAAAACCCAGTCCATGATGGCGGATGAACTGCGCTAAAAGGATCGTTAAAGACGTTCTTTAGTGGGGTATCGTCCACAAGCAAGACATCCTTAGGAGACGTCATCGACGCTTTGCTGTTACAAACTATCAGGTCCTTTAGGAAAATTGGCTTCTTTGGATGAGATGGAAGCATATATGATGTTTTTGTGCAATCGGCCTGCGTCAGGATTCTGGCGCCTTCCGGAATGGTAGCACCTTTCTTGCGCAACTCCTTGATGATATCCACAATATTCTTTTCCATTACACTGCTCCAGAATGAGACAGTAGCCTTCTCTCCCACAAAGTTCAGGAGTTCAGTGGAACCAGGCCTTACTTTGATGTCTCTCGGTTGTCCCTGTTAAAATTCCCCCCTGTGCATAAGAACTCCATTTAAGTCAAACACGACATGATAGACCCGTTGTTTTGTTACCTGATCCTCGGTTGGAGGCTCTCGGACGATCGTAGTAAACTTCTTCAGACCTGAACCCAAAATACGAGTACGTAGACTGAGATGTGGAAGTAGTTTAACACAGAGAAATTGCAATCATACATATAGAAGTGTTCCCTACTCACAATCCTGAGATGCTCGGTGGTAAATAGAAGCACTGAATAGATGATGTCAAGTAAGTATGAATGTAAATATTAGGCACCTGGGACAGTAGGTGGAGTAACCCTAGAGGTCTGAGCTATACCATCGACTTGAGCAGTTTGGGCGGGGTTTCTAACACCGACATCCTTCGACTGTGTTGATCCTGCCGACACCTGAATACCAGTAATGAAGTGGTAAGAATAAGGTCTGCATTGAGGGAACTGTCTTTAGAACAATGAAGAAGGTTTGATGGACAAGTAACTATTCACCTTATCTTTCTGGGCCCTTGTCCAAATTGAAGTTGGAGGAGGAGGAACTTTTGCCCCAGGATTCTTCACAATTGCTTTTTTCTTCTCTTTTTGAGCCAGCTGCCCGTGGCTCCGCGGAGGGTTGCGCAGAGGGCTCATAGCATGTAATTCACGCAATGTTTGCTGTGCCGATGCCTCATCCATCGTCTGATCAATGTCACGCAACGACAAGTCCTCGGCACTCTTGAATACAACCTCCACTTCAGGACGCGTCCTCGAAGGGCCGTCCAGCGGAAGATCTTTGGCTGCTCTGTGAGTGTCGTCGAACTCCAGGAGATTGGACATTGGTGTGTCATCGTCCAGATCTGGCGGAGGAGAACGTGGCATTCCGGAATGCCAACTGGTTTCCTTTTGAGAGGTACCCAGTCTAGCATCCGGAGTAGAGTTGCTTGTCGAACTAGTCGAGGCGAGCCTGATAGGAAGAGGTGGTTCATCAACGTTTATCTACATGGGGTCAATTGGGGTGCCCGCACCGATGATCCGCGCAGTAGTGGCCAAGGATTGGAGTCTAATGTTGGGAGCCACTGATGAACTCGGTTCATACAACACATCAGCTTCAATCATTGTGGCATCAGGCGTCTGCGTCACATTGACGAAGTCAGTGTAAAAAACATTAGGATGCAATACAAAAAAAAACGATATCATACACCCGGAAATCCCGGTTCAAAGTAATCCTTGTCTACCGGGCGAACTAAAATTGAGCATGGCCATGATAAAGAAGAGGCCTAAAATATGGAGGGCATCCTAAAGGTATGAACAGCCAGAGATCTCCGGGTCATGTAGTTTTCTTAGGCGTTATACCTCGCTGGTGTAGTTCATCCTCGATATTGCCCATGTTTGAACCCCAACACCTGGGGTTGACCTAGTGTTGGCAGTCTCCTCTGCCTCCTCGGCAACGGCGTCGGTACGTCGGCTAATATATTCAAGTGGTACTTGAATATTTCTTCTGCGCAGGATTCTGCCTTGAGTTCGGCTTCTTCGCTATTCACAATCTCGAGGACCCGTGCGTCGTGAGTCTGCAAGAAAAAACCTGCGTAAGGCGTCATCCAAACATATAAATGAATTCGGACCACAAATCTTTGACGTTGAAGTGCTTGGGAAGGATGTCTTGCTTACCAAGACGAGGTATGTTAAATGTGGTCCACCATGGACATTGACAACCACCATACCCTGTCTAATGAACCCCGTGAACAACAAATCGAGGACCGAGATCCTCAGCTGTGGGACACCGGTTTGCTTCTAGCGCTGGATGGTTTCTTCATGTTGAGCAGCTGAAAAGAAGGCTGGCATTTTGTCCGCGTGGACTTTGTATAGCCTCTTGAATGACAGAGCAGGCGTCTCGCTCGAGTCGTATTCATACAGGAATACACAGTACACTACCTCCTCGACCCCGATTACTGGGGTCAGAAACCAATCACCTGGGTGGGGGAAGTAGTAGACCACATGCGTCGCCCACAATTTCACCTTGCCCCTAGACTCTCTCTGCCGAAGACTGATGTACCTCTTCAATTCAACGAATCCCACGACATCGGTGATAAGAACGGACGGTGATCTGACCCTCGTCCTCCCGTCCTTCGTGTCCACTTCTAGATGGTCGAAAATGGTTCTGAAGTCCAACGCATCCAGGACCTCTGCACGGCATATGTCTTCTTTCATGCGATAGAGGAAAAAGAAGTAAAAGTGAGGGTCATTGACGTTACGCCACTCCTGAATGTCCAGCATGATAAGTACTTCGGCGATCTCGCCTCCTCTCTCTTGCATAACCCTACAGGTGTATTTGGAATCGAACAGGGACGTGTCATCCGTGGATGTGGCCTCGGCAGCATCTTCAACGATGTGTTGACTCCAGATGGACACAAGGACGTCTAGGGTGGGGTCGGTCTCCTTGTTAATTGCCTTCATTGACCCTCAAGCCAAGCTTTACCCTTGGCAGAGTGATTAGCGGCGTCCACCCAGGACTCGAGCTGGACCCGTCCAATATCCCACTCATCCACAAAGGCGTCCCACTGCTCCTTCGTATAAGGGACGAAGTCAGCAGCCTTCGAGGGAAGGGGGTGCGACTTGTAATTTAACATCAATTCATTCTTCATTGCCCGGATTCTCTTCTCCCTGTTTGCCGCGTTTTTGAGAGTCTCGGCCTGCCCTTTCATAGTACCTTGGTTTGCTGCTTTGGAGGACTTCACACAGACCTTCTTCGCAAGCTCTAACTCCGCGAGGTTGTCCAGGTCTTCAGCGCGCATTTTGTAGAGTGGCTTGAAGACGTTCTGCACTAGAGGTTTCCGCTTCAGCTTAGCTGGGTCGCCCATCTTCCCGTTCGAGTCTGGTAGGAGTCCAACGACGAACATCCTATCGATTCGGATCCACTTCTGGACCACCGCGTCATCCATCTCGAATAGAAGAGGGACCTTTGCGTCTTTTGGGTCAGTTTTGCCGAGGTGAGTGAAAACGGTCGGCACCACTTGCCGTTGAAACGTCTGCAATAATATATAACTCAGTGTGTGAGCACCCGGAGATCTCCGGTAGATTGGATTGGTTGCTTTGAAGAATGAGTGCATTGATAATATTGAAATTTATTGAAGCGGAGCATGTAAGCTTACTGAGAATTCGTCAGATTGTGGACGACTATACAGTTGGGGGGCAGGTTTTCCGAACTCAAACCACTTCACTCTGCACGTTTGCAGCTGCTCTGTGAAAATCTGCTCCTTCCGCAGACCCGTCAGATCTTGGTTGAAAGCGCGCGAGAGTTGTAGCACGGTCATGTCTTTGGGGTCCGGTTTGGTCCAAACCGGGATGATAGAGAAGTGCGAGATTCCTCCGAGCGTCCACGTTGTTGGCAGTTCGTTCGACAAGATCTTGTGCGCCTCCGCAATTTGCTGACCACCAATAATGTGAAAGTGTGTTGAGTCCCTTAGGCAGTCCTCCTTCGTCGGCTTGGTCGCGAAGAACTCCACCTTACTTCCTTCAGGTTTCTTCTTCAGTGGCAGGACTCGAATGTGAATCTCAGGTGCCGTGGCCTTCGAGGATGCGCGAACTGCTTTGATGATTACTTCAAGCCATTCTTTCTGGATGCCCCTGTACACTAATCCTCCAGGGGGGGCCCTGTGCAGGTTATTGAAATGAACGAGCTTCACGACATCCTTCTTTGTGACAGGGTCTTCTACTGTCAAAGGCTTATTCTTGAGTATGTAAATGTTTTTGAACGCGTCGTCAAGAACCTTGCCAATTGCTTCAACTTCAGTTCGCTTCATTTTGGCGAGGTCAGCCTGTGTCAAGTTCAGGCACTGTTCGATCGGGAAGCCGGGCTCATCGGCCTTCGCTTTCTTTCCCTTCTCCGCCCGCGACGAGGGACTTGGGGTCGAAGTTTTCAAGGTGGTCTTGCATTTTCTTCCCGGGGTTGATTCTGGTGTCAGAGACATTATGGGAGTCGGGTCCGGAACGGGCTTTCGGGACTTCTCTTGTGCTTTTGCCATCCACTTCCACTGCTCATTAACGTACTCCGGCATCCAAGTATCACTCGTGGGAGGGCCATACAAGAAGTTCTCATTCTGGCATGTCTGTGCCATCGCATCCGAAATCTTAGATGTCTCCAGGATCAAGCCGTATATGAGAGGCTCGGTGGATGAGTCCACGTTCTCCTGGACGACGAGGAGGCAAACCTCGTCATCAAGACCCTGCATCTCCAGAACCTCGAGTCCAATGTCGGGGTGTCCCCGTTTGCCAATCCGAAGTTGAGGGACGAATTCCCAGGCTTCTTCAGGGATTTTCACGAGCTTCATGCCCCACTGGCTAATGCTCTTTCGGCATGTGTAGACGTAGCCGACATTGTGAATCCCTCTGTAGACAATCTGAAAGAGCCAATACTCTACAAACGCCCCAAGCTTCCCGGGACGACATTCAGCCGGAAGTGTGGTTGTCCACGAATCCCTGTAAGATGATTTCGAAGAACTCACAGGCAGTTAGAAATCACTGCAATGAACCGGTAATCTATGGGGAGTCCGTAACTCAAAACCGAATGTGTTCCTAGGGATGGAATCCATGGAACGAGCTTCTAAATCAATTTAACACTGCCACAGCTAGGGGAGGTCTTCGCACAATTAACAGATCTACAGACACTCGAATGATCTCAAATCGCTTGAAGTATCTTGCATGCGCTTAGCCGGAGATCTCCGGTTCGGCAGGCAAGATCTATAGTCCTCATGAGGGGGTATCGAAACTTACTTAAAATGTCCAGAGATCTCCAGCTCTATTTCGGATTTTGAACAGCAATGGGGTTCGTTTTCGTTCAAGCCCATCGCGAAAGTATCCGGAGATCTCCGACTGATTTGTGGAAGTCGAGTGCATCTGTCCACGAACGATTCGGTGAGGATCAGACGAATCCATTTTTGTCCTGAACCGGAGATCTCCGAATGATGACCACAATGAAGAGTTTCACGAGATTCACATCTTCATCCGCGCGTAAATGCACTGCTTCGTAACGTCCGGAGATCTCCGGCTATTTCCGAGATTTACTAAATCGTGGATATATATTTTAAGACTCATGAGACCTCGTCATTATCCGGAGATCTCCGGCTGATAATTGGAACTCCGTATTCCGTTCGGGATGCAACCGGAGATCTCCGGCTGTAGCAAGTACGACATTACATTGCACTAATCGCTACTGACCATCACGCGTATATTCACAATCATTCACAGAGAAGTTTGACATTCTACTCTGGAAGTTTGACATACTCAAAATACATGTTTCAAAATAGAAAACACAAAGAAACATATCAAATGCTCACACAATGCTTTCAAAAACCGACCTTACACGCAGGAAATTGAATCTGCAAATGTTTCGATGGAACGCCAAATGTGACGTTTGTACATGGATTACTCTTCTCACATTGAATCGGACCGGACTCGAAAGACTCAGTATGGACAAGCACATTCAAACATTCGTACAATACCATAATCACACGCATATACATGAATTGAAACACACTTCTGTTTAGGGGACAACAAAAAATCAATCGACTATAGCCTAACAGACATCTGAATTCTAGTACTCAACTTCTGAGGTTTCTCTTCATCATTCAAGTGTTCCTCATTGTCATACATCCGCTCGAAAACAAAAGAACAAATTTGAATCACACTCAAATAAAGAATCCACACACGGTCGCTCGGACACAGTGTAAACAGTTCAATGTTGTGGACTTACCGGTCTCCTTGCCATGATGTCTCACTTGATGTTCCAGCTCCACTCGCCATTTCCCAACCTCCTCGAGGAACTGCTTTGGATCAAAGCGAATTCACAGCTCTGAATAACATCAACATTCAACAACTCAGCTTCACAAACTCTACAATTTCTCATATGCCCTAGAATTTAAGGTCCAGATCTGATTGACAAGATTTCCACGAAATAAATTTCAACACTCCATAACATGCTCATTTACGGACCTTCTAAACTGAATGCACAGAACACCAGAACCCTATACCCTAAGCCCTACAATTCCGCTTAAACGTCTAACAACAGCAGAATCACTCGAGTCTCTTGAACCCTAATGGCGCTTACCGAACCCTACACCTACCCAGTGCCGATTCTAAGCAGTCCTGAGCAACTACGATATTTGATGACACTGAAATTTAATCTTTGAGACAGTACATACCTCTTCACTGGCCGAATCGGCGCACCCGTTCGTCGTGGTCGTTCGTGAAGACGCCACCCTCAACCGCAACGTCGTTTCCGCTTCGCTGGTGAACCAAGGCGCTCGCTAAATTTGAATGCCTATTTCAATCGCTCTCTTCCAGTCCTGCTCTCCGACCTTCAGTCTATATCCAGAAACAACCAATCGACGATAAGCTCAATGTCCCTCACTTATATCAACACTCACCTCGCACACGAACAGCCTCTCACAGCGCACACCGCCCTAACCAAATGCGTTGACGCCTATTGCGCAAACCACGAAAAAAAACCCCTCCCGCCACTTCCGCTCACTACCTACGACATTACAAAGACAAAACCCATAAAAAACAAGAAAGGTTTGATGCTTGGAGTTCCCCTAACCCCAAAAGGACAAGCTGGACGGCTCAAGGGTGTGACGGCTCATGATGACAGTGGATTAACTAAAAAATCAGCTCTAATCACGTACATAAACAACGTGTACATTTCACAATCATGACATTGTCAATGTCGTGAGCATGCGTGACAAGATGTATTGATACCCGGATTCCTGGATATTATATATGACTACAGTAGATATTCGGGTTCACCGGGTATTAAAGTAATCATTATACTTGAATTTAAAACGTCATAAGTGAAAAAGCTTAATCTCCCTCTCCGTTACTCTCTCTCCCTTCTTTCCCTCACTTGTTTTTCTTATTTATGTTTTACTCTCCCCTCCTTCTCCATCTCCATCTCATTTTTAATCTTGATTCTAATAATTTTTAGACTCCCCGTGATTTCAATAATTACACATTCTTAAATTAACCTACTATTCTAAAAATAAATCCCTTACTCTCCCTCTCTTATTCTTCCTCTCCCTTACTCTCCCTCCACATTTCTTTTTTACATTTGATTTTCTTTTTAGATTCCTCTTATTACATACTCTAAAAATATAAACTACTCTAAAAATGAATCCCTCAAGTCTCTACCTCTCTTACTCTCCCTCTCTTCCTTACTCTCCCTCCCTTACTCTCCCTCCTACTTGTTTTTAATTTATTATACTTTTACTCTCCTCTCCTTCTCCATCTCCATCTCTATTTTCCTTTTGGATTTCCCTTCTTTCAATAAATTCACATTCTAAAGTTAATTAACTACTCTAAAAAACAATCCCGCACTCTTCCTCGCTTACTCTCCCTCGCTATCCCTTATTCTCCCTCACTTCCTTACTCTCCCTCTCCATCTCTTTTCTAATTTTGATTTTTTTTTATTCCCTAAATTCCCCTTGTGGCATATTCTAAAAATATAAACTACTTTAAAATAAATCCCTCCCTTACTCTCCCTCTCTTACTCTCCCTCTCTTCCTTACTCTCCCTCCCTTACTCTCCCTGCTACTTGTTTTTAATTTATTATACTTTTACTCTCCTCTCCTTCTCCATCTCCATCTCCATCTTCATTTTCCTTTTGAATTTTAATTTTTTGGTTTTCCCTTCTTTCAATAAATTCACATTCTAAAATTAATTAAATACTATAAAAAACAATCCCGCATTCTTCCTCACTTACTCTCCCTCCCTTCTTTACACTCCCTCTCTACTCTCCCTATCCCTTATTCTCCCTCACTTCCTTACTCTCCCTCTCTATCTTTCTTTCTTACTTTGATTTTTTTTAGATTCCCCTTATTACATACTCTAAAAATATAAACTACTCTAAAAATGAATCCCTCAAGTCTCTGCCTCTCTTACTCTCCTTCTTCATTACTCTCCTTCCCTTACTCTCCCTCTTCCTTGATTTTAATTTATTTTACTTTTACTTTCCCCTCCTACTCAATATCCATCCTTGGTTAATAATATTGTACTATTGTAATAGTATAATTATTTTTTTTGTTCTATTCTATTACATTATTTAATCATGCATAGGTTTCAAAGAGATATATACTTTGTTGTTACCTTTCTTCTTAAATATTTTGGGATATTAAAACTACATTAATGGATGAACTAATGCGTTGCAAAGCAAGCGCCAACTCCTAGCCATACTACTAAAATCATAATTTGCGCAATAATCCACGGAGTGAACTATCGCGTAGTCAACCATGCTGTGAACTACAAAAACACTACAGTGAACCGTGGTGTCAACAGTATAGTGAATCATTCCACCTTTCATTTTTTCGTATTTTTAAATATTAAAAATACATAAAAATGGTTGAGCTAATGCATTGCAAAGCAAGCACCAACAGCTAGTCTACTCTAAAATTAAATCCATTATCCTCCCTCTCTTCTTTATTCTCCCTCTAACTAAATTATAATGTATCAAAGTCTTAAATAGTTATTGTTCAATTATCGGTAAATTTCCTTACACTCTATTGTATCCAGTTTTTTTAAAAGTTACAGTTATCGATAAATTTAAGGTTATAGTTCATAGTATCAAAATAATTTTAATTTATAAATTTAAAGGTGATATAAGCCCTCGACCTTCATGAACCCAGAACCTTCCACGGAGAACCGTGAACCCTTAACCCTTAACCTTCAACCCCAAACCGTGAAGTAGAAATCCTAAACCCTAAACCCTAAACCCTGATGCACAATCCAGCCTGACCACGGAAGCTGTACCCGAATTCATAGGATCGTGTTGCTGTACTTCTAAAAGCTCAGTTATTTATTTCTGCACATATCTTCAAAAGCAACCAAATAGCTTCTGTCAAACTAGGAAATTTTGGAGATAATTCAAATTGGTAACGAATGTCGACGTTCTACTTGTGTCCTGTAGTGCGAGTTGAACAATACTAGTGGGCAACTGAAGGCTGACTGTTTTCCATGGATAGGGTATAATTTCATTTACAATGGTGAGTACGAGAAGTTTAATACGATTATATTATACTGTGACTTAGTCCATGACGTGATATGGCCCTAGTAAACACAAAGATACACCATGGGGCATACTTCATCTTCCGTTTTCTAATTTGCAGCACCCTGGGAACTAGATGGATTCCTTACAATACGGTCATCCCAAGAGTACGAGCCTTTCATTTATCATGGGTGGAATGTGGCCTTGGTCGTGGGCACGTCAAAGAATGCGCACTATGATGATGGTGTACAGCAGTTACAATGATAGAGTATACATGCCCAAGATTTGTTTCAAATTTGAGCACGTGAATTTTCCCACGAGGAGGTGATGAGGAGGTTGATAAGAGTATCCTTCAACTCAGCTCTCATCCTTTTTTGCTCTAGAGGTTTGGGATACTATGGGAGCTGAGCCAGTCAGTGAGAGTGTTTGCGTGCGCGACATTGTGCTAGAATTCTGCACGGAAACAATTTGACAGTATTCCTGGAGTGTTAGGTTTGTTTCCTCGTAAAATTCCATATCCGGATTGAATTTGAGAGGAATGGTGTAGATTATGTTGCATTCTGCCCTTGAAGTCGATCGGGAGCTGTCGTGTAGTGATTCAGTAACTAATTTGTCTCCTAACATACAATCAAATCCCGAGCGCCTAATATATTTCGACTCGAGAAGTAAGATGATGTGAGTGATTGGGGTGTGAATCCGAACAGTTCTCAGGGATTGGCGACTGAATCTTTCTGCCATACCCTCGAATATTCCGTACGGCAGATGTTTCGATGACGACATAAAATCAAACCGGAGATCTCCGCCTGTTCTAGCCGTGATAGTCTGGATTCTGCCATGCTCGCTTGCAGACCACGGCAACTATCCCAAAAAAATCTAGCTGTCCCATTTTACGAGCCCAGGGTACCCGGAGATCTCCGGCTATTCAAGTGCGAAATGACTATTGAAAGTTATCACTGCAAGCTGGTTCGGATTAACCAGAGATCTCCGGTTAGATACGAATGGAACTTGTAGCTCCACCCTTCTCATCCTCACTTACACAAGAAGTCGTCGTTGTTGATCATTATCTAGTCATCCAGAGATCTCCAGCTAGATATACCCTACAATTTTGACCTTGGTTATTCAGTTCGAATCCACTTCCACTCATTCATTTACTAAGGCCATCGGCCACCAGCCGAACATCCACCGACGGAGGCCGGGAGAATGTCTGACTCTGATTGGTGGGAGAGTGACTCGGACAATCTTGCCATGGTCGCAGCTCAGTGCCTCGATTTCGGACCAATGGATTACACGGAAGAAGATGATCCATCCCAAGAGTCTACTCGAAGGTCGGAGGTTTTGTGGTCAGGATTGTCCGTGAACCTTATGAGGCCAGGTTCAGGCGAAATTGGAGAAGCGTCAATTGTCGAGGTTCACCCCGTCGGTCAATGGCTTGGAGTTGACATACCAGTCGGTTGCAGTGAGTTTGTATTACTTAGACCAACGGCCATAACGTCCTTGGCGGAAGAATTTCCACTCATACCTTTGCAACGCGGATACGGTTCACTTGTTCACACACTTTGGCGGATGGTCTTGTGGAGAAGGGCGAATGTCAAGATTCCAACCGGAGATCTCCGGTCCGATGAGTCCCCTTTCGTACCACGAGAGCGATGGGTTGGACTTGAAGTGAAGGGGTTGGACGGGAATGGGTTGGTACTCTGTTCTGGAAGAATCATGGCCGCATTACCAGCGGATCATTTCCGTAGTGGATGCATAGAAGAAGATAATATTGGTGTAACTGTCCTCGACGTTTTTGTGGGGGACACGGAGAGAATTATGAGTCATGAATCGTGGCCCATCCTTGAATGATGTTTTACTTCAGGGCGGTCTTTGAAAAGCACAATAGATCATTTCGCATCCCTGCCTTTACAACTTGATTCTGATGCTCATTTGGGGGGTCGTGCAAAGGAGCCTTACCGCTTCATTTTCTGACAGCAAGACCTCAACAAGAAAGAATCTTTGTACACCAAGAGGACTATGGATGACAAAATTCGCAAAGTCAGCTCGGAAAGGTGCTGTCCCAAACGATGCTGCCAATATTTTCAACAATCCCAGACTCTTTCTATTAGACAAAAATTCTATGACAAATCCTTTGAAGACCGAACGGAGTATGCGATCTTTAAAACCCCACGGCCGCTCCCAAAATCCAAAACAGTCCATTCTCTTTTGGTCCGCGTCCACCACGTTCCGATCGCTTTCGGATTTAGGAATCATCGGAACCATAGTCCGGAGATTCACGATTGCCTCAGTCGCCGCCCTGCTGCTAGTCGCCTTCTTAAGCGTCATCTTCGCAACCCTCGACTGAATTCAAACCCTTGCTTTTCCCAAGATCCGCAAACGAATTTGCACTCAAACCCTAATCCACATTTCTTGATTCCCAACCCACACACGGCAGCAATCCTGGCTACAAACGCTCTCACGCACAAATCCTAGCTGCCCGCGCTGACTTGCTTGCCGCAAACCAACCCAAAACTTACCAAGAAAGATAAGAGGAAGAATCCTAGGATTAACTATTTATTCCCAGTCCGATAATCAATACGTGAATTTGAACCCACATCAAATTATAGTCGTTGGACTCGCTTATAGTTCTGATTGTTAGATCCTGATCCTCGTTATAACCGTTCGAGCTCGATTTCTAGTCAGCGATATCCGGATTCTTCCTTAGCAGTTTCAGGATTTTTGATTTAAGGCAACGAGGACTTACAATAGTTTTTAGTAATCCATCCATTTGCAATGGAGGTGTTTCTAATTTCCAAAAAACACCTCCCATTTTTCCTTTGACCTATGCTAAAACGACATTTTTTTGAAAAGTAGGTTTCAAAAGGGTGCATTCTTGAGGGCAAATGTATGTAACTTCCAATGATAGGGTTGATCTCTCCCATCCTGATCAACTCCCCAAAATGTAGTCTTCACTTGATCATCCACCATCAATGGTAACTAGTGGTAACCAGACCGCAAATCTAGAGTACTATATACTCTAGTGTGGCCCATCCTATCAAATAATTCTTCCGGCGCGGGCATGGGATACCGGTCTGACTTGGTCTTGCCATTGACAGACCTATAATCCCCACACATTCGCTTCTCCGTCCAATTGCCATAGATATCCTTCTTGGATGGCATAACCGTGGCACAAGTGTACTCGCCATTAGAGAGCTCAATGAGGATGGCGGCCAACAACTCCTGACAACGAGTCTGAAGTCCAACTTTCTTTGAGAGACTAAGCTTATACGGTCGTCAGAAGATTGGTGGTCGTCTTCCAACTGAATGTGAATCAATTTGCCTCTGTAGCCTTTGAAATCATGGAGACTAAAGGCAAAACAACTACGATACAAATGTATAGAGGCTCGTATCCTTTGTGCCTCGGCATCGATAAGATGTGGTCCCAAATCCAAATGCCAATCATCAAACTCCGTGGTTTCTTTCTCCATCGTAGAAGACTCACCGCATATCAGCACGACTGACGATTGTTGCTTTATAGCAGAGAGAGCATTAATAACCCCAGACTCTTCACTTATGGGATCCACATAAAGTCCCGTGTCTTGATGAAAAAACTCGGAAAACATATCCCGGGCATCCTCTCAACCAAAGTCCTCGGCCAAGGCTGCAAAGATACGCTGAGCATGAAGCCCCACAGGTGCATGCCTCTTCAAACAAAAAAACAACTCGGTTTCTTCAATCTCTGTGAGATGTGGCAGCGCTGCCACCAGACCATCAGAGTCATCAGAATCATCAGAGACCATCAGACCCCCAGACCAACATGCGTGGATGGTCACTCAAACGGCGCTGAATGGCAAAACAAAGGCCACAAATCCAAACAAGGGTGTTGAGGTCTATAGTTTGACCCAACAAATAATGACGTTGACCCTCAGAGAGATCCGGTGCGGCGGTGGTGCCTGTTAAAATGCCCATCATCCGCTCCTTCTCAATGATACAAGGCTCCTTGTAAGTTTGGGAAGAAGAATCCCAAACCATGTTCGGTGTGGGAATTCGTTCCCACAAGGTTTCGGAAATAACCTTGAAAATCCGATAAAGAAAGGTGAAAATTTTAAAAATTAATGAATAGAGTAGTGCAGACTAGTATAACTAGATAGAAATAAGAAATAAGGATACTCTGCTAAAACAAAATTGTTAAACAATGTTATCTTCAGCACCTTTCCGGTAACCGGATGTCCGGATAGCTGGAAAATGACTGGGGTATTCCAGATTATATCTGGAAGCCGGTAACATCATCATGAGTTTTTGGAAACAACATTCCGACTCAGACGGCAGCTATGGATGACCGTACGTTGTGTCTATTGATAAAGGGGTAAAAAAAAGGCAGAGTTGTCTATTGTGTCAAGACGGCGACCAAATCCGTCACAATGTCACGATGTCACGACACAATGACGGCATGACGTTGTGACGGATCGTGACGTTACCATGACGAGGCTATTTTTACATCCGAATATTCAATATTTACATTTACCTCCACAGAGACACTTCGGATACACAAAGAAATCCACATGCCACATATGCAGACATGTCATCAAGTAGGGTAATTACATGGGTGGTAATTTACAACATTGATGACCATCCCATCCGAGCCCAATCCGCGCCCAGTCCTTGCTCCGTCCGTGCTCCGTCCGCATCCAATTTGCGGCCCATCCGCGCATAGTGCGCGTTGCGCCCGCGCCTCATCTGTACCCATTCGTCCTATTTGACCAGAAATATAGCAATTTCCCTTCAGAAGTTTCACTAAAATTTATTATATTTAGTAATTTTTTAGCCGTCGGGGAGACGTCGAGACAATTAGGAAAAACTTTACCAAAACTAGTGGTGAACCCGATTGACACGTCATAGGTTTGTGCCACATTGGATAGACAACGTGGCAAAGGGGTAGAAATATTACCCATCCTAGGGTTCAGAGCCTAGTTTGACCCTAGTTTGACCCTATTGAGTCGTGACGAGGGGGTCCGTCATGACACGTCACGTCGTGACGGCATGTCATCATCACTTTGTCACGATAGACAACCCTCGAAAAAGGGACTCTTTATAGTTTGTCTTTTTCTGCTTTCTCTCTCTCTCTCGTTTTCTACTCCCTCCAATTTTTGTTTGCTTTTCAACATCGGAAAGTATATTGTATAGCAAGTTTTTGGTTATCCATGGCTGGAGGTGAAGAGCAAGCCGAAAGACCGCCAAAGGTGAAGAACACGACCTCCGGAGGGCAGCCAATCATAAGGGTGACTTTAGAGTACCCTGTAGAAGAGAAGGACGTGCAGACCTTGTATCACTACCTGGAGGAGATGGGGTGCGCCGGACTCATAGAGGTGGCGTGGGCCATGAAAGAAGAAGGTCTAGTAACGGTGTTGATCGGAGCGTCCGACAACCAATACGATGGCAATCTCCGAGCTCATCTAGAGAGGTAGATAGCGGCCGAGTGGAAGCTCACGTGTATCTTCCGGGGTGGAGAAGTCAAGGTGTCGGAGAAAAACGACGAATTTGTTGATGTGGATTTCAATTGTCACGTTGACCCGAAACAGGGCTTCACAACGAGTGACCTCAGCGATCTCGAGGCGCGGATAGTTATAGGGTTTTTAAACCCGATATTCCATCTGGAAAAGCCCAAGCGGTTGGTGTCCAAGTGGGCGAGCACTTTCTTAGGCGCCATGCGAGGAAAGATCACCGTCGACCGGGCATCGCGGATGCATGACCTTGTGGAGAGGTTGGTCAAGAGCCTCCACCAAACAAAGCAGGATGGATCGCCGCATCTGTCTTACATGACCCACCTCTACAAGCTCTACGTGAAGCACGAGTTGACACACCGGTGGAGTAGGACAGGTATAAGTGCTAAACATATAGAAATAAGGCACACCGGAAACCGACGTGGAAGACGAGACCAAAATAGCGGAGCTGCCTCCGGTCGAAATTCCTCAAAACCGGAAGCAGAGTCGATGGATACAGCTAGAGGCAAAGCTAGCGGCAGCTCAATCAACCTAGATTGAGAAAACCTCCGCTACTCCAGCGTCGGCAGGCCCATCCAGACGATTGGAACAAGTACCTGAGGCGGATCATCTGTTACTCAACGGAAGACCGACGGAGGATATTATGGAGTTGCTTAAACCAATGGCCTGGCTAACCTTGTTGCTCAACCAATTTATTGGGGATAGCACAAAGCTGATGCACAAGATCTTGACCGAGCTGAAGGTGGATGAGTTAATGGAGATTCTTTCCCAATTGAAGGACCTCCGTCACGTGAAAGTCCGGCTGATCGTATTGGAGGAGCAACAGGCCCCTTTGATCCAAGCACGTGCAAAGCTGCAGCAAGAGTTGGCGATGGTGGAAGTAGCAGTAGCGGAGGCATAAACAACGCGGAAAGAGGCGAAGAATAGAGCCACCGCATTGGCTCAAGCACTTGTAGAAGTCCAGGAGGCACTGAGTTTTCCAATTGACACGGTCAACTGAAGCCTCCTCTTCAACGAACGCTTGGAGATGGAAGGGAAGATGAACCAAGGATAGAGCATCCAATTTCTCATGGATCACGCTCGGAAAATGGAGAAGCCTTGGAGCCAAATGCAGCTCTTGGTCAACAACGTGGGCAACAATGTGGTGCGGAAGGAACCTGTGGCGCCAACTTACCAATCAACCTCGATTCCTCACTAAATGAAGCTGGACCGTCGAGCAGTGCACCGGGTGCTACTTGGAAAAGAGCAAAAGGAGAAGGAGATTTTGAGTACTCCCTGAATATGTCGTTGCCAATGAGTTGGAATAACCTCCATCTGCCTAGCACGGAGACCCTCAAGTCTTGAAAGGATACGCTTTCGACAGCGCTCTTCCAAGAGACCCCCAGTTTTTCGGCTTCCTTCTTCCTCTCCCTCCTCCACCCTCCGAAAGACGACCTCCCCATTGTCCAAGGGTGTGCAAGAGGAGATCTCTAGTGTAAAGGACATGATGGAAACCTTAGCCGGTACGACAGAGAAGGCAACGTAGGTTGTGCCACCTACAAACGACCAGGATCCAACTATTCCAGCTTCCGGAAGCAAGAGCCAGGTACCGGAACCGTCTCCAGAGAAGTGAGAGAAGGCGAGGGTCATTATGAAAGAATCTTCTAGGCGTAGGAGCAGTTGGAATAAGGGTGCTCAGAAAACTCCCAAGCTCAGGTCTAGATTTGAAGTTACGAATTGTTAATTACTTGGGTTTCATAGCGATTAAAGGATGGGGCTCGGGATTGCACCCGGCTGCCAAACCTTAGGCTAAAGAATTCTATAAACTACCTTACTACTTAGGAGAGGAAAAACCGGATCTTAGATCCATAAATTTCGGATCGGAGAGTAGATTTCCGGATTTTGGAAATAAAACCTTTGGACTATTAAAACAAAATTTTCCGGATTTCTTGCGGATAAGATAATCCTAATTTTATAAAACTAAGTTAGTATTAAATAGATAAGTTTCACGAAGCTCATCATCTCGTTTGTTTCACTATGAACGTTTTCAATCTATTATTATGTTGTTTATCAGAACTTGTGGTGATTAAGTGTGTTCTTGTGAAGAACGGATCCATTGTGGTTGAAGTACGGTGATTTAATTCTCTTGTGGTGAGTGTAGAGTGTTTGTATTTGAAGTAACCGGTTGGAACTTGCATTGGGAGAATGCCCGGAAGAGCTAGAGAAGAGATTAGGGAGAGCCCTGACATTCTTTAGGGTCCGGAGGAAACAAGTAGGGGAAGAGCCGTATTGCAGAGGTGTGCCAGGTAGTCTCTAGGGTTAGGAATATTGGGTAGAAGTCAGCTAGGATTACTCACTTTCGGGCAAAAAAAATATACCTGAAAATATATTTTTTCAGACAAAAAAACTTGTTTTGTCCAATTTAATGGAAAAAAAGGTTTTTCTTCAGAAAAAAATATGTTTCAAGATGGATCTATGCATGATGTATCTAATTGGATAAAAACCAAAGCAAAAATCAACACTGATCCCTATTTTAGGAGCCTTGAAGAAATTTCTTGTTTTCTAGCAATAAAAGTAAAAATAAGTTTCCGATCTAGAATTTTCAATTATAATATATGAACAAATTATGGCGTGAAAGTGTCCCAAAACTTCTGAAGTATTTAACTTCCTAGAACTTTCAAAATAAGTATATTTGGCAAATGCCATATACTTGTAACAGGGATATACTGATGAAAGATATACCTATATTGGCCAAACCATAAGCCAAAACTTAACATTTTTGGGGTTCCTAGACTTTAAATCAAGGCAATTATCACATTCCATTAATGGAATTTCAAGATCGGTTCCACATTTGTACTATGCAGCAAAAGAAGGTTTGTGATTCTCTTTAAAACCATTTGTGACATTATAAATATACCACCTTAGTGGAATTTCACCCTATCAATGAGAACCCAGATTCCGGTTAAGGCCGGAATCTCCCCCTACAAGAGGGAAAAAGTCCGATGTGTATGTCTAGAAAGAGATCCGCTTGCAAACTGTGAGAGTCACTCAATAGAACCACCATAGCACTGACCAGAATGTCGTTGAGGTTCGGATTTACCTATGCGTGACCGCGTCCGGATGGCCATCTGGGTGTTGTGAAGGCGTAGGTCCGGCTGCAACAATCGTCCACCGGATAGCGGAGTAAGGAGAGTGGGTGTCTAGCCACATTAAGTTACAAGACAGTGGAGAATCCAGCCACTTACACAAAACAAGATCAATGGCCTTCCAATCACTTGTTCAAATCGTCCAGAAGACTCTATGGGGAGGGACAAAGATTAAATCAAACTCTCTTCCGATTGTCTGGAAATTAGTTCCGAAAGCTATTGTAAGAACTCCGGAATTCAGATGGATCCGGATATTGAGCAAAGGAATGAGTAGGAAAGCTAATCTCTAGAGTAGTGTTTGGTAGTTTAGTTTTTTTTGTAGTTCATGAAAGAAAAAATAGGTCTGTGAGGGAACGACACCGAAGCGGTTTACTTTGGTTGTATTTGATGACAATTAAGTGCTAACCGGAGGAATACTAACCCGACGACTTGCAACACCCGGACCACGTGTCCTAAAGGCAAAAGAGCTCGGATAGCACATCAAGGTGGAAAATGCCCCCGAGTGAAACCATCGCGGTTGACCACGGCCAATGGTGGCTGATCATCTACAACACCCATGAGGCATGTTTTTTGTGAGTCTGTAATGTTAGGATTTTTCCAGAAGTTTGTGGAGATTTCTGTGTCAATGTTACCGTCATCTGTCCATTTAGCTATATTGGAGATTTGATTGGTAATTAAATCAAAGTTATTATTAAGGTCTAGCTTTTTGAGGTATTTGTCCAAGAAGCCCTTGACTGGCGTGGCTTCCATAGAGGGCCAGTCGTCTTTTTGGAAGAAATATGGAGTAGCATGTGAAAATTCGTGCAGATATTTGGCATTTCTATGGGATGGTTCTCTTTAAAGTTTGGCTAATTTGTCCACTTTGTCATTACCGACAATGTTGGCGTGGACTTGGACTTTATAAAGAGTTGTAGATTGTGTGCGGGCTTGTAATATTTTGACCATGGATGTCAAAGTAGTTTTGTTAGGGTGGTTGTTGTGTGTTGAAAAATGCATTATGTGTATATTTAGGAGATATAAAATATTTATGCAGTCAATGAATATATGTGCTAATTAGTTTGCATATTGGGTAGTAATAATTTTAAGAGCTTTGTGTAGGGCCATCACTAATGCTTGGATGATATTTGAGAGGCCATAGAGTCTTTTGAAATTTTTTATTCTTTGGTGGAATTGTAAATACCATAATTAACTTTTTCCCTATGCAAGTGTCCTTAGTTTATTGGGGTGGGCGGTTTGAAGGATCTCTTGGTGTGATAGTTGTATGCACGATCAAATTTTAGGGGAGTGGGATGTTGGTATGGGGGGAGGGGAGGTGGAGTGTAGAGGCAGTTTTGCGGGATATAAGAATTTTTTAGGAGGAACCATTTTTAAATGCGGTTGACCAAGGTGTTATGTGGTGTGGGGGGGCTATTTGTGTGTATATGTCTCTAATATTAAGTTTGTTGGCTATAAGGGAGAGGGAGTCAAGTTGTTCTATTGTTCCTAAGGAGTGGTTGTGGTGGTGGATGCATAGGATTTGTATGGAAGATGCTTCAGTTCTAGGATTACTTTTTAGTTCGGGTGGGAGTGTAGTTTCTCCTCGGTGATATCGATTCTGTTGGAAAGAGTGCTATAAGGTGTGAGTCTCGGAACGGGCTAGAGTAATTATTGAAATTGTGGTACCAATTTTCATCTCGGGTGATAATGAGGGTGATCGCGGAGTCTGGATTGTTTTTAGCGGCAAGGTGTGCCGAGTGTATTGCTTGTTGGGTATCCTCTTTTGTGTGGGGGTGTGCAATACCATTTCCATTCTATTTGTGCTCAATGGCAGTACCTATTGATTTAAATATTTTATTGCGTTCAAGTAGGGAGTAGAATTGAATAATTTTTGTGGAGCAACCTTTTGACATACATCACTCATTTTTCTTAAAACCTTTGACATACATCACTGATTTTTCTCAAAACCTTTGACATACATCACTCATTTTTCTCAAAACCTTTGACATACATCACTCATTTTTAGTTTGGGAATACAATATATATACCTTTGATATAACCAAACTATTTCAGTTTCCAGTGGTTGGGTTGTTGGTTCTATGTTAGTGGCAGTTTGGAGATTTTTGTCGTACTGGTTCCATAACCATAATAGTCTAGAGACAGGGATGGTGAATAGGTGGCTACCATTTCCATTCCATGTGTGGGGGTGTGCAATACCATTTCCATTTCATTTGTTCTTGGATGTCTGGAGCAGGATTGTCTATTGCAACATTGTAACAGTGACGCATCGCCATGACGCGTCGTGTTGTGACGGACACTCTCGTCACGACACAATCAGGTCAATGTAGGGTTAAAGACAGGCTTTACCCTTACAAGAGGTAACTTAGTTACCTCGAGGTCAACGAAGCCGTCCTAGGTGGCAATGACATCCTACGTGTATATCATCTCGTTTGTCTTTAGGGATGTAATATTAACTCTTCAGTGAAAATTTTGTGAGCTTGCATTTTTTGGCGGACAAGCGCGAATGGGGTGCGGACAAGGACTGCTGGAGGAACTGCGGATGGTGCGCAAATGGGACACGGATGGCACGCAGATGAGCCACGGATGGGGAGCAGTTGGGGGCGGGTGGGGACCACGGATTGAGGTGAATGGGGCCCAGAAGGGTGTGGATAGGGCGCGGATGGGGAGTGGACAAGGACTGCGGACACAAGTTTTGTGAATAATGTGCGGGTTGGAAGCGGATGGAGAGCGGGTGGGGAGCGGATGGGGGCGGGTGGGGACTGCAGATGAGGAGCAGGTGGGGAGCAAATGGAGCGGACAAGGTGTGCGGTAGAGAGCTGCGGATGGTGTGCGAATGGGGTGCGGATGGGGGCACGTGGGAATTGCGGATGGGGGCAGGTGGGAATTGCGGATGGGTGCAAATAGGATGCAGATGGGGAGCGGACATAGAGCGCAAATGGAAGCTGCAGATGGGGTGCGGACTGGGCGCAGACTGCGGTCGATGGGCCGCGAACTGGTGGCGGTTCAGGCGGTTGTTTGATTGTGGATTGAGTTAATCTATCTTTATTTGTGAGTTCTTGAAGGGCAGGATGGGAAGACAAAAACATCGTTTCATAAACACCTTGCCTTTATTCAAAACATCAGGGAAGTCCACGTAGGATTTCTCTTGTTACAAAAAGGGATTACAAAAGAAGTGTACACTTCACACCATTAACAACATCCAACATATTGAGAAAAATATAAGGTCTATGAAATCACAATATACTACTCATTGCGGAAGAAGTCCCATGGGATCTCCAGGTTGTAAGGCGGTCTTTTCAACATGTCTACTACATGCGTGACGGCGGATCGCTCTAGTGGATCAGGTTTCAACAACTCATGCATACTTTGCTTAAACCGACGCGACAATGAACTTGGATTTTTGTTCTTTTGGAACAAGTTTGAAGAGAAATCGCGGTTGTAAATCCTCCTTGCTGAGATACCCCACCGCATATGCCTCGTCTCTATGGTTGTGCTTATGCGTCATTCCCATTCTCCTCGGTGATATTGGCGTTCCAGGCTTGCCATACACATGGAATAGCTTGGGAGCCGCATGTAGGTATTTCCCTCTGTAAGCTTGCACCTCCTTGTTAGATGGTCCGCCGTAGTTTGACATCGTATCTTTGCCGTCCTAGGATACCATCCTCCAATCACACACCCCAATGTATTCTGCATGGGTTTTGTCCTTTGGAAAATAAAGCAGACCATTGTTGGGACACAAATCATTGTACAATAGCTGTTGAGAATGTATCACGTCCATGATGCACATGAGTGCCCATGCTAAATACGCTCGGTTTTTGCAATAAATGCACAAATCTAGACATGCATCGAGGTCAATTCCAACACTTCTTAGAATGTCATCCTCATGTTCCTCTCCGTACTTTGAATCAATTCTCCAAACGGACGCGAGTGAGCCTCTGTTCCACCATAGAGTATATAACTTGTTTGTTCTTCTATCAAGGAATTGAATCTTGATAACCCCCGCATGGTCCACCAGACAATTAGCGCCTCAATTGATTGTTTCTCCCTGTTCTTTGTCTTCGAATCCTCCTTCATTATCTTCCCTCCAAACTCTATACTTGGTGAAATGTAGCTCACACCTTCGATGCTCACACGTCGCTCAATTCCAAAGCCACCTTCATAGTTCATCCCATCCAGTCCTTTTATCTCCGCCGCTAATGGGAGCCACACCTCCCCTTCGCGACCTCTAGTTGCAATTCGCGCGGACAAATCACGTTCAATCCAAGGGACATTTTGGCTCGATCTCCCACGAGGCTTGACTTTCATTACCCCCTCCTTGAATTTCTCTAACTTCACCTTCAATTCTTCCCACCTAGATATTACACGACCTTCTTTTATTAATATCTTTGCTTGTACCTCCCAAAGTGTTACCACGGGGTTAAAAATGGCATTCTGAGCCTATTTTTTTATCCACTCTTTGTAAGAAAAATGGCGTCTATCTTCGGCAAATATTTCTTCATTTGCAACGCCCTTGACAATCGTTTTCAGTCTCTCCCCCAACGATTCCAATCCATTAGCACCTCGATTCAAGTAGCCTCTCTCCAGCTGACCTAGGTCATGGTCTTTATACCATGATAATAATTCGGCCACAACCTTGGTCCTCAGAGGCTTGCTCATCTGATCTAGATGAGAAGTCCTTTGCCTTTTCTTCCCACGTCCCGAGTCCTCCAAATCTGCAGGTTGTTTGCCTGTCCGCATCATGTTGCATCTGAAGATTTGCCGGAAACCAAAGAATCTGATGGCATTGGTACCACACTATGTGAAAGCGGTCATATTGATGAGGCTCCACGCTCGGGATCAACACTGGAGCCACCTAAACTACGATCCCCAACCAAACTTTGTGATCCTCGAGACCGCCTAGCTCCATGTCCCCCCGCTCACAGATCCTTGTGACCCAGCTAGAGATCCTCGTGTACCTTGTGAATGTGATTGTAATCCAGAAGAATTATTTCGTCCGAGAGCAAAAAATTCATGGTTCATTCTGATGCCTCGTCCGCCACCTCTCTCGCTTGGTCCACCTCTGCTGCCTTGGCTTCTTGCCAAGCTACCACCGCTGACATTGTTAGTAGCTGCAATAGCAGATGCAGTTTCTACATGATAAGCTTCATGGAGTTGCATGTCTGCATCTTGACAACCATTGTGTGAAAAAAGATTAACCGGTTATCGGGTGTGGAATGTTTATGTGAGTAAGTATGGAAAAAAATCTACAAGGATTTCTCCGCAATTCGACACTCGAAACTCCTGTACGGTCAAAACCCGTACAAAGTTGCTCACGCAATAAGGTCTCAAGTTCCCATTGGGCAAAGAATGGAGGGAAAAAAGTGAAATCGCCAATGGCCTCGTTGCCTTTATATAGGCCTCGACGGGTCGGGAACATTGGGAATTGTACAGTCGGGGAGCGGACAGGGCACGGATGGGCGCGGATTGGGAGCGGATGGGGATCGGTGAGAGCAAACGAGGCGCGGATGAAGAGCGGACGGGGATTGCAGTTGGGGGCAGCGAATGATAATTGCTGATGGGAAGCACGTATGGAGCGGATGGGGAGCATGTATGAAGCGGATGGATACGGATAGGGCGTGGATGGAGAGCGGACAGGGGTGCGGATGGGTGCGGATAGGGGATGGATGGAGAGCGGGCAGGGGGTGCGGATGGGAGCTGCAGATGGTGTGCGGGTGGGGAGTGGGTGGGGAGCGGGTGGGGAGCGGATGGGTGCGGATAGGCGCGGATGGGCAGCGGACAAGGACTACGGATGGGAGCTGTGGATGGGGAGCGGATGGAGGTGGGTGGGGAGCGGATGGATGCAAAGAGGCGCGGATGGGGAGCAAACAAGTATTGTGAATGGGAGCTGCAGATGGGAGCGGATGGGAGCAGGTGGGGCGGATGGGGGTGGATGGGGGGCAGAGAGGGCCGACGTGTTATAGAAGGCAGAGGAGTTCAATGTGGCCTCACTCTTTCTTACTCATCTAGATGCCCTGACGCACTTGCCTCTACGTTGATGGCGGATGTGCAGGATTTTTCAAGTGGGGAAATGGTTCTTTTGAGGTCCAAGATTCTTCCAAGGGGGGGAATTTTTGTCCTCAAACACAACTGAACAAGTACAAAAGACATCAGATATTCTAAGAAGGGTTTAGAATCTTAACACTCCCGGGTAGCACTATTTTGAAGTGCACGATTGGGACTTTATTTCAGCACTACTTTGAAAAGCAAGTAGTTGTTATAGTTGTTGTTATAGTTGTTGTTATAGTTGTTGTTATAGTAGTTTTAGTTGAGCAATCATTTAGAACTCTTGTATTACAATAGATAATATTGTCAAGATAATAGGTTCAAACATAATATCGTTTTGTGGTGTAGGAGCGTATAGAGGTTTCCAATAATTTTCCACGATGCATAGAACGGATATTCAACTAAATGTGGACTAATCGATTAATTATGGACCAAAAAAAACTTAGACCTGGGTTTCATTTCCTATATCATACAAAAATAAAAGCAAATATGGGCTAAATCCTAAGGATATACATTGGAAATTGCATTCCACCAAACATTGTGCCTCACAAAACTATAATAATTGCCGCATATCATTATAAAGTCTCTTCAAAACCAATTGAATCCTTAAAAATTGTTGGCGGTTTATCCACAAAATCTAAAGATTCTCCAAAAAACTACAGATTCTCCGTAGATCCTAAATATTCTTTCAGACCCTAAATATTCTCCTTGAACCCTAAAGATTCTCCATATGCCCAAAGGATTCTCGAAAACAGAATTAAAGGTCGGAAGCTAGCCGACAAAGAATGAGGAGGAATGAAAATCACCAAATTAATTTATCGAAGAAATCTCTTGCAAAACATATTAAGCAACAATCTCCAATGATCAAACAGGAAAGATAGTCAGCACTTTGGCAAAGCAAAGAACAGAAGTTATAAGAAAAGGCCTTATTCAGCAAATAACCGACAAAATTTTATTGAATCCAAAACACCATAATACACCAAAGAGTTAGGGGATTTGAAGTAAGGTCTTTTCTTTGAATACATACGTCAGCCAGTAGTCGACGGACAAAAGAGAGTATTGGACAGAGTCGTTTAGTGGATATCAAACAGAGAAGGCTCTTCGTAGGTAGCTCGCAAAAGTAGTAGCAGTTGTCAGAATTATTTTCTGAACAATTGCATGACCACTAAAGTAGAGGCCCGAGTGAGCTACGACAAACAAATGATCTTCCAACTCAAAATGAAAAGAGGTTTTTGGATGGCAGCCAACAAGAAGAACTTCAATGAATCAAAATGAGATCCTGTTCATAGAGTATTGTTAATTAAACATTCATCAGAGAAGTCCGGCAAAGTAAGTCACGGCATAAATGTGATCGTACTGAACTTGATAACAAAGTCAAGGAAGTGGGTTTCATACAAAAGAGGCTGCCAATTGGTGGCTCTGATAAACATATGACTTTCTACAATGTCTGGGAAGATAATACAATGATAGAAAAATTACTACAGAAGACAGCACATGGACAGAAGACTCTTGACCTCACATGACAAACAGAATTCTACTAAAAACACGATCTAAACTGAAAGAACAAAACGGGGTTTGCATTTGAAGAAGTACATCAAGGATGTGATCCGAATAGAGCACGATATTTTAGTAAGAAAGCAGGTTACATTTGGAGGAGCCCTATAGATGGCAGCAGCCTGGAAAATCGATCAGAGAAAAGCAACTGCAAGGTACTAATAAACTCAACTATACTTAACATCTACCACTTCTTCCGCCATTCCGAAGCATACATATTGGAGTCCACATCCGAACCGGTGTCGCATCCGGTTTCAAAAGGAGTACCCGTAAAGTCTGAAGATGATTCGGTGCCGACACCTTTAGTAGCCCATGAGCCCACCTTGTCCGATCCATTGCCACAACGGTCTTCCTCATCAAAGCACCCCCAATCAGCATCGACGTGGTGACCGCCATCTTTGTTGGACTCCTCATTGTTGTCGGACTCCCCTTCGTCAAATTCAACTTCTTTGTTCCAGGTCTCATCATGAACCTCACTCGATAAAATAGTGCTCTCCACAGTGTTTTCAAACACTACACTACTCTATGATTCTGCCTCCCTAGCAACTTTGGCCTCATTTGCCTCCTTCTCCTCCCTTGCCTCTCTTGCTCTCCGACCTAAGGCCATTTGCTGAGTCATAACCATGTCGTCGGCTAGAAACAGACTAAGAAAATGAGGAAACGAGCGCAGACAAAACAACCCAATCTAAAGCAAGTAAAATTCACGATACACGAAATCAAGTAAACACAAAGAGATGCTGCACATACGAATAATCCATGAATTTATCATTCAGTTGCCGCAAATTTTGCTTGTACAATAATTACTAACGTACAACGCCGCCATCTAATCGCCATTATGATATCGAGCAACACACGTACCACAAGTTTTGTCCTTCCTTCACACGCACGAAGACTTTGACCACAACAATTGGTTTGAACCTCAAACTCAAAATACAGAGGCTGTCGGCTGGCAGCCAACAAGAAAAACATCAACTATTCAAATTGAGATCACGTCAGATGAGTATCTTGTAAAAAATATCCATTGCCGAAGTTTGGCACATAGTATTGTTCCATGCAACATACAAACTGATCGATGGTGAATAAATTCCATAACGGTGAAATTCAATTCGTTGGCTAGCAGTCAACCAATAAAGCAATTAATCGACATTGCCATGGTCTGCGATGCCACCTGCCCCAAAACAAGCTATTGCAACGCTCGCTGCTTTAGGCGGGATATATTGGGTCTTCAACGGCCCACGCTTATTATGAGACGGTTAGCGATGCAAGAAGAGAACGATAGTACAGTTCTGAATATCTGGATCCGGTTGTTCCCGTTCCCACCGCCTATTCCAGTACTCCATCCCAATGATCTTTTTAGAATCTTTCTTAGTTGTGAGTGGAACCCACCATTTGACTCTAAAATTTCTGTAGGGATCCCCAGGAGTGTGGTTTACAAACTCCAGTACCCGGCCCATCCACACAGGAAGGTAATTGTCAGTGCAGGGTCAGCACAGGACAAAATCACTTAGAAGAACATCTCAAAACGGATTGAAGGACAATTTTTGACGGCTCAATTTTGGGTCGCTTTAAGGGTTTGGGTGAGGTTCATCTTCAAGAGTAACATTTGAGCTGGCATTAATTGCATTTGGCAGTGCCATTGCGCGAGCATGATCACGTATCCACTCCAATTTTGGCCAAAATCCTTCCCAGAGACAGTCGGGGGTCGGAGGAAATGGGCCACATATGAGCTGTAGAAGTCTCCCAATATGCAATGAAAGGAGCCATATCCTCAGCATATCTTTTGTCCCGAGTCATGTCGGTCATCCAGAACTCAATATACTTTGCAATATCGTTCTTAATAAAGGACTATTTTTTGTTGTTTCTAGTGGCCCTTGCAACCTCCTTCTCTTGGTTACGCTTTGATTTGTTGACTTGAACGTCACCCCAAAGGGACTTGAAGGGTATCGGTTTTTGATCACCGATCAGAAGGTTAGGATTCCTGAACTTATCTGCAGTCCACATCTTCACAGGCTTATCTGATAGTGAAATACAGAAAAGTGAAACCCAAACTAGAAAGCGATGACAAAGACTGAAAGTATTATAAAAGAAGCGATACAGTCAAGTCCATCGGCTGGCAGCCGACAGATAAGATACAATAGCAATGGCAAAACAAGAGGCATACTGAAAATCACCGAAAATCGAATGAGGCTTACCTAGAGGGAGCCATGATGAATCGGTTGCACTTCTCTTGTATCTCATGATCGGCCATCCCATGTCTTCACCTTCCTCTTCAACGTAAAATTTTAAAAGGTGCATCTCACCGAGACTGACAAGCTTATTCTTGTGGTTGTAATGATAAACAGCAATATAACTTTTTAAATCAGCAACCTCTTGAACAAGTTCAGGAATTAAGGCAACAGTCTTCTAAGAGTCCAAAATGGATTTCATGAGGTGAGCTAGGTAGTAGGTGTTTTTCCGTTTGATGAATTTAGAAAGGTAACTAAAATGAGCGTCAATGTTTTCATGAGTGTGGCCGAAAATCAAGAATCCCACAGTCACTTCCTTAAAAACTCGTCTGGCTGTGGGAAGCAAATAGAAGGCCATAACGAATCCGTTCTTGTTATCCTTTGCGGAGTTATAAAGTTGGAGATACAACTTCCGAGGAAGCTTACCTTCTGATTGAGCGAGCAAAGCCAGTGGAAGGGGATTGCTCCAAGATTCTCGAATCGACGAACTACATCTAGATTTTCCATGGAATAGAGCTGTGGGAATCCGTTCCCACAAGGTTCCGGAAGTTAATCTAAAAATCCGGCAAAAACAAAAAAAAATTAGTGTTAGAATGTTAGAATGATAGGTTTGAACCATAGAATAGATAAATAAGAAATAAGACAACCTAAGGGTACCCAAGATCCTTTAAAGCGCTTAAGAATTACCATAAATCCAAGGGATCCGGAACCGGAGAAAACACTCACATCCGGAACCGGAAGTAAACCGGAGCCGAAGGCACCCGGATCCGGAACCGGTCAGGAGCCGAAGGCACCCGGATCCGGAACCGGTCACGAGCCTGAACCGCCATCATGACCATAACGGCCCTCCGTACACCGCCGAAAGTATAAAAGCAAGAAGCTAAAATTGGCTTCCCTCACTTCTTGGGTTGCTCTTCTCCCTTGCTCTCTACTTTCGTGATTGCATTAGAACGGAAGTATTTCCACTCGTGAGGGTGTGTAGTAAGGACAGTGCGTGCAAGTGAAACCAGAGAGACTATGAGAGTTTTTGTAGACATGGCGGAAGGCGAACCTTCCCGGACTACCCGAGGTACGACGACCGAGCCAGCAGTACAGCGGGTGGTACCAATCATACCGACATATCCGGAGGAGAAGGCCACCCTCGAACATTACCTCACCAACATGGGCTGCCGCGGGCTGCTTGACGTTGCGTGGGGAGCGAAGGAGGCGAAGTTGGTGGTGGAGCTACTCGGTGCACCCGACAACTAGTACGACGGCACCATACGAGCTCACCCCGAGACATGGGGTATTCCGGAGTGGCAGCATACCTACTCTTTCAGTAGCCGAATCGTCAAGACAGGAGAGCGGAACGACGACATCCTTGGGGAGGACTTCACGAAGCAAGCCGACCCCAAGGAAGGCTATAGTACCAACGACCTCCGGCATCAGGATGCCCAGATTGTGGTAAGGTTCTTGAACCCAATCTTTCACCCGGAAAAACCCAAACGGGTGGTGTCTAAATGGGCCACCACAATTCTAGGTTCGATGAGGGAGAAGATTAGTATAGATTGGGCCTCGCTTATGAGCAAGATGGTCAACCGGATGGTGAGAGGGCTTCAGAAGTCGAAGAGGGCCGGCCCCCTCTTCCCTCGTACCTCATTCACCTCTACGCGCAACACGATGTGCTTACCCCGGACGAGCAAGATGCATACGATCTGCTGCTGGAGATCCAGAACTATGGTGGTCCAGAACCAGTAGACGACAACGAGACCATGGAAGATGCGGAAGCTTCCTTGCCGGAGGCTGTTCCCCAACCCCGAAAGCGGAGCCGATCCGTACCAAGAGAGTCGACACCGGGACCATCTACATCCATTCAGCCAACGGGTGGGCAACCTCCGCAAGACCCCAGGCAAGCTCCACTTGAAGGTCGCATTCCTCCGGCGGAGCCTCCACACCTCGTTGGGCTCGACGAGCCCGACCTACTGGAGCCCATTCAGCATGCAGGTTGGCGTGCGGCGATCGTGTGCCAATCCGAAGCACGATTACGAGAAGTCTTGGACGACATCTGGCGGGAGCTGGAGGTAGAGAGGGTCGTGGAGATACCGACAGCGATCCAAGAACTACAGAAGAACACGCTCCGACTCCAAGCCTTGGAGATCCTGTAGGCTGCTATCATCCGAAGTCGAGATCAATTCGTGGCCCAGTGCGATGAGGCGTATACGGCATTGACAGAGTCCCGGAAGAAGGTGAAGGAGGCCGAAGATCGAGCAAACGCGTCTGCCCAAGCCTTGAGCGAGGTACGTGAAGCACTGGCATTTCCGGTTGACACGGTCAACCGGAGTCTGCTTTTTACAGGTAAGCTGGAGCAGGAGGGCAAGCTGAACCGGATGCAGATTATACGCTTCCTGCACGATCACGGCAAGAAGATGGAGAAGACATGGATTCGCATGCAGGAGTTGGTAGCTAACATCACCCCGGAAGGACCAGAGGACTGGAGCACCCAAGCATCGGAGGACCTAGCATTTCCGGTCTGGATCCGGACGTCCCCAGACAAAGCCGGACCTTCAAGCATACACCCGGAGGCTTCCGAGAAGCAGAAAGAGATCTTAACTGAGCCGGAGCCTACTACGCACGGAAGCGGCAGTCCTACCGGCAATCCGAACACCGGTACCGGAAAACACTAGACGGATTTACTTGTAGAGGTAAGTCAGAACGAAACCCCTTCTCCGCTAAGACCGCAACCGACTCCTCCTTCATCAAGCCGCCGGAAGTCCATTCTCCCGCTTGCGAGGCGTTTGGCGACCGATCCCCCCAGTCCCAGAGCCCAGTTTCAAGGCTTCGCTGAAGCTCCAGAGACCATTGTGGTAGATTCTGCCTCCGAGCTAGCTCCACCGGCAGCATCACAGGTTCCAACATCCGGAGCCGGATCACAGGACATTCCGGCAGCTACTACCCCACCGCGTAGGAGGGCCAGCAAGACCAGGGCAGAGAATTCCACAAGGCGTACCAGTGCTCGATTCAAGAGCGTTGGATCACCTCCTTAGGTAGATTAAATTTAGTAGTATTAGTAGCTTAGTGATTGGAATTAAGTAGCGATTAATAATGGGGCCCAGAGTTGCACCCGGCTACTTAATCTGGAAACTAAGGCTTCCAGAAACTTGTAAACACTTCCGGAATTTTGCGTACTTTTTGAATGTCCAGAATCCGGACCCGGAAAAATAGGATCTGAGATTCTCTTTCCCGGATGTTTAGGGATAAGATCCTCTGGATTTCTTGTAGATAGGATAAGCCTTAAATTAGGAATAGTTCTTATACTTAGTAGACGGGTTTTGGAAAACTCATCACCTTTTTCTTTTCCTTTACGTTGAATATATTTCAGAGCTTTCACTGGATTTGCTACCTAGTACTTGTGAAGAGAGTTATTTTATGTGTGAGGTTCAAGGTCCGTTACTGTAGTACGTATTTGTGCAAGTTTCTTTGAAGAGAAGGCTGTTTTGTTGAGCTAAGGAGTGAACCGGCTTGGATCTTCAGCAGGGGAGTGTCCGGAATAACTGGAGGAGGTTGCAGAGGTGTTCCTGGTCACCTTCAGAAGACCGGAAGAACCAGGAGGGGAAGAGATCTATTGTAGAGGTGTTCCTGGTAGTCTCTAGGGCACGGACTAGTCCGTGTGAACCCGGATTCCGGTCCAAAACCGGAGTTTACCCCCACGACAGGAAAAACTTGCTATGTGAGTCTTGAAGGAGTCCTCCCCAGTGAAATTACATCACTATCTTCGTAGGGCTACGAAAGTGCTACCGGAACGTCGTTGTAGTCAAGGCGTACCTTTGTGTGACCGCATCCGGAAGGCCTTCCGGATGTCGTGAGAGTTACGTCTAGGATCAACACCATATCACCGGTTAGTAGATTAGGGGGAAAGTGATTGTCCGGTCACTATAAACACCGGGGCAGTGGATGTCTAGCCACTTAAAGTCACAAGGCAGTGGGGAATCCGGCCACTTACACAAAATAGGATCAGTGGCCTTCCGGTCACTCGTTTAAACCTTCCGGAAGCCGCTCTGAGGAGGAACAGAGGTAAATCAAACTACCCTCCTGGTTTCCGGAAACCATTTTCGGGAACAACTGTATATACCTTCCGGAAACTAATTCCGGAAAGTTTTGCTTGGGTTTCGGAATCCGGAAGGATCCAGAACTATTACTGAATAGATTAACTAACCTAGGTGATGAATAGAGTAGTGGTTTTTGGGATAATTTGAAAGGATAAATAGATCTCTGTGGGAACGAAACCCGAGTGGTTTACTTTGGAAGCACTTAGTGACAATTGAGCGCATTCCGGAGGAATACTGACTCTGCAAACTACGACAAGAGCTTCAAAGAACGGATTCTGAGGTGGACTTGTGAAAAGCTGCTTTGACTCTCGCACAGGGCGGCGCTCTAAAGCTCGAAGAACACGGCAGATCGACAAGATTGTGAAATTAGAGTCCCCAGGCCATAAGGACGTCGAGTAATGCGCATATGCACCGTCGCCGTGACCGTGAGTTGGCATGCTAGTACATGAAATAGGAATGTGTCCGAGATCCGCGGTCGCCTTTATAATCCGCTGCATTCTTGGAATGGGCGTCTTAGAAGTGTCCATCTTGTCGTGAATAATGCAAAGGAACTCAGACGAGTAATTAATGGACTGAGATGTCCAGCGAGAGTACACATTACGGCAAGCACTTTGGTGGTTGAGATGCCTCGCTCGATCATCATGCAGTGCTTGCCATTTGTCATACCCGCGAGGATATTTGGCAAGAAACTCAACCAGATAGTCACACTCGGTACATCTCGAAAAGTTGCTACCAACAGCCTTTACCTCAACGTTCCGCAAAAACTTCCGTTTCAATCGACTGACAGCAGATTGCGAAATCGGCTTAATACAGAATTCAGAGTTCACCTGGAATCGACAGATAAATCAATCAAGGCTTATGAAGCTGAATAAGAGAGATGCAAAAATAGACTTGCATCAGGTGCCAGCCGACAAACAGGGATAATGGTTCGGGAGGGGAGAGAGAGACAAATTACATGTGCAAGTTGGAGGAATGTAGATACTTACCAAGTTGGACATTTTATGGAGATGATTCTACTTCATCGCCGCAGGTAGAACCATCAGAGGTGCGACCCTCTTGTTGCCAATGACTTGAAACTCATTTGGCATGTGGTCTCCATTGTCGTTGATGATTCTGGAAATGGTTCCACGAGCGTGAACAGTCTAAGACATGGGGCGCAAAATACTTGCATTTCCATGAAAACCGTTTATGCGTCCGTTCAATAAATCGGATTTATACTTGTAATATGCAGACTTGGATTTGCCATGAATGTGGAATCAGACAACTTCGCAAACATTGACGCCATGCATAGTGATGTAGGATTTCTAGAATCCTAAAACTAAGTGGAGTTGGCCGTGAACAGCGTACGTAGTTTCATGCCGATGCTAGAAGCTTGAGGAGTAGAAATGCTCGAGGATTTTGCAAGTATCCACCCAAAGAAAAATCTGACAGCATCGTCTCGAACTACACTTTTTCGAACTAACAAGCTGGCAAGCAATTTTGTCATGGAGGCGCAGAAACTTGGTGATAGAAGCATTGCTCTTCAGTTTAAGCTTTCGTTTCATACCTCTGTATGGATGTGTGGCCACCCCCTCCAGCGCGTCATCTTTACATAACGCTTGATTATGCTCAGAGTAGTAGATAAGGCACTTAGATAGCAGTGGACCACCTTCCAAGCGCGTGTGCGATATCTTCCAGCGCATTGTGGTCATCTAAAGATCCTCATGCTCAAAGACAAAGAGTACGCTGACGTCAGTGTCACCCAATATGTCCGCATCACATGCCTCGTGCAGCAGACAAATTTAGATCATCGCCTGTCTAATTAATGCGAAGTTATTGTTGAGCAAATGTAGTACTTGTTCCTCTATTGTGGTCGATCCGGATACAAGAATTGATCACTATTGACCCCTGAAGACAAGATCGCGTCAACTGGAGGTTGGTCAGTTAGGCAGCGGCTGCTAGCTGACGGAACGCCCTTATATCCTTCTCGGCTTGTTTCGGAGTCGTTGCCTGAAGCTCCATCAAATCCCATGGACATTGGAAAAGTACTATCATCGTAGATCTTGTCGCCGCGGTCATCGTCATCCAAAGCGCCTGACATCTCACTCTCTGGACATTCATCATCTGACGCAAATTGAGTGTCGTCATCGACCCGCATGGGGCAAACTCGATAGCCACTCCAGAGAACAAGGTTACCAACTGTGTCTCCCAGAGTAATCACCTTAGGGAGCTCGCAATATGGCGTATGAGTGACAAACTTGATATTTATTGTCTGGACTCGGACAACCAGAAAGAAGTTGTGAGGAATTAGAAATTCTTCTTACAAACCTTTTGGTGAATACTAGTTGATAACTCCAACGCCTGCACAATAGTTTTGATCCATGACATCAACAAGGAGAGCAACCTCCATGCCGTCACGAAGGTTCAGAAACGGCTCAATAGGTTTGATATCCTCTCCGGGCTGCAATGTGGATTCGGCAAGAACCTCTGTGAGTTTGTCAATGTCAGCAAATGGCCAAAGGTCAGCCGCCTCCCAATCGATTAACCGACCCAACATTCGCAAAGCATGGTTAAACCATCAGTTGAGAACAAAATCGGCATTTCCAATGAATTGGATACTTCGATCACCTTTACACGAATAATCCATGGATCTGTCGTGCACAACCGCATCGTGCCAAGATAACATCGTGCTAATCAGGTGAGAACGCACAGTCAGAGACAACTCGAGAGTAACGGTGACATAACCACCACCGTTACCTCTATAAAACAATAATACAATGCACACTTACACACTTTCAGCAATCCAGACTTGAGGAAAGAAATAAATGACCCATGACCTCGTACACCAAGAAGTAGTAAGCGGTCTCCAAGTACCCCTTTACTAATAAACAAGTAGAAAATACTCATAAACTACATAAAGTCAAGCCAATGCCATTCTTAAAGAATGAACGCATAATAACAATGAAGTTCAAGAAGTGCACGCACGCACGCACTCTCTCACTCCATCACGTGGGAGACTCTACTTGAGAAAGATGAGTCTCCTCACACTACACGTGGAGGTCATTTGGACTCCAAGTCCCAAATGCGGTGTCAAAAGACACCACCAAGGCCCTAAAAGCCAAATAACACTAATACTAACTCTAATTAACAACTAAAGCTAGCATCTTGGGTTTCCTTGGGCCATTTAACCTCCTAGTTGGTTTACAACGCATAAACCAACCTCCACAAATCCTCCAATGCGTCGAACCTGACAGCTGTCGTACACAACCGCATTGTGCCAAGATAACATTGTGCTAATCAGGGGAGAACGCACAGTCAGAGACAACTCAAAAGTAACGGTGACATAACCACCACCGTTACCTCTATAAAACAATAATACAATGCACACTTACACACTTTCAGCAATCCAGACTTGAGGAAAGAAATAAATGATCAATGACCTCGTACACCAAGAAGTAGTAAGCGGTCTCCAAGTACCCCTTTACTCGCCCCCTTCGCCCGTGCTGAAGCCCCTTTCACACCGGCGAACCACACAGTTTACATGTAAATTGAATGATAACCGTGAATGAAAACCTCTCAAAACCATAGAACCAATGTCATCTACATGAAAAGACGCTAAAAGACTGAACAAACAAGGGGTAGGCCGGGTGCAAGTAGAGCCCCATCGTTAATCGCCTCTAACATATTTTTAATGCTAGACTTTGTCCACTCAGACCCTCAACGTGCTAAATACTCAGGACAAGACCATTGATCCACTAGTACTTCCAACAGAGGTGGAGTTAAGCATTCTAAATGCCACCCCGTAGAACATAAGTCACAAATAACCATAGTGGCTGCCTTTTTGGCACTACCACACAACCGACAACGTAATCCAGCAGAGATGTGAGAGAGACCAGGGTGTACTGTTCCATCAATGTGTGGCAAGTGGCAAGGTGCACAATTACGTGTGTGATCCTTCCACTTCTTGCCATCACGACCCTCCAACACTAACACTCCTGAGTCCTTCACCTCACGAACTCTCAAGATTACCCTTCCTGCTGTCACATCCAAGGTGGTGGGCGCTGCTTGCTGCAAATACATATAGTCTCCAGGTGTGAAACGCCGCACTTGCGGTCGATAACCGCCTCCCCGTATTGTAGCATAGCGCAATGTATCTTGATGTTGAACAATGGAGAGGTTCTCCAATGCCATAGGCATCACGCTTTTGAACAACTCTGCACGTTGCTCACACACTTGAGCCCACGTGTCTGGATTGTCCATGTTAGCCAACACGGTGTCAGCATCCGCTTGAATGGCCTTTGGTAAAACCGGGTGCCTTCCAAATAATAGATAGTAAGGTGAAAAAGACCCCAAGGATGCCTGTTTACTGAACCGATAGCCCATTGCTATCCATGGTAGCTATAAATCCCAATCCTGGTGATGTCCTTTCTCCAAGCTGTACTTCCGGAGCCCCCTCTTGACGGTTTGCACCATGCGCTCTGCCAATCCATCTGCTTCGGGGTGATCCCTCGAAGTAGTGCGATGATCAATCATCGCTTGCTCACACAACGTCTGAAACTCACCCAAGAATTCTCTACCTTGGTCTGTGAATACCTCTGCTGGAGCTCCAAAGCGACTCAGAACACGGTCAAGAAACGAATAAGCAGCTCCTTCACTGAACTTATCAGGCAATGCCACTAACTCTATCCATTTCGAGAAATGCTCGATGATTACCAACACATACTTGTTGTGTCGAGGTGTCACTAGCAATGGACCTGCAAAATCCAAGCTCCATCTATATCCTAAGCCCATAATTGGCAAAGGTTGTAACTGAGGCATTGGAGTGTTAAAAGACGCTCGTACCCGGTCACACACCATACACCGAGCCACTAAAGCTTGCACTTGGGATTGCATTCCACGCCGCCAGTAGTGGATCTGAAGTAGACTATAAGTCCTCCGCACTCCAAAGTGTCCAAGGTCCTCATGTGTGTCCTTAATCAGTTTTACTCTCTCTATTGGAGCTGGTACTACCTTCTTAGTACCATCTGGCCACAATCTCACAAGATGAGTTCTCTCTCACACAAACCTCTTAGCTCGTTGTAGAATTCTATCTCTTTCTTTATGAGACCATGAAGCCACTACTTCTCCATCTTTCAAGAACTGCATCACATTCGTGTCTTCGTGGATATCCCTGGCGCCCCCAGACTCCTCACCTCCATCCTCATCTACTGTGGCCACAGTAGCTTCTCCGATGGTGTCTCCATGCATTGCCAATATCCCCAGAAAACCCGAACAATGCCACCCTGGCAACGGGTCGGTTTCACCCTCAGTATGCCACCTAGCACCTGTATCATCCTCTTGGTTTGGAATTGGATTGCGGCTAAGGCCATCTACATCCATATTAATCAAACCTGCCCTATGAACCACCTTGAAGTCATACTCCATCAACATCAAGGCCCACCGTGCCAATTTTCCTGTCAATTTATCAGACTCCATCAACCATTTCAACGGCTGATGATCTGTAACTAATAGAAAATTCGTTACCATAAAGATAACACCGAAAATGAGCAATTGCCCATATCGCAGCCAAGCATTCCCCCTCATACGAGCTATATTGAGCCTCAGCATTGTTGTTGGACCCGCTGGCATACGCAATCACAAATTCCTTACCATCATCATCCATTTGCGTCAATACTGCACCAATCCCCAACGAGCTCCAATCTGTGTGTAGTTGGTACGTCCTTCCTGCTATAGGCCTCCAAAGTATTGGTGCTGATTCCAAACGGTCTTTCAATTGTTGAAAGGCAGCCTCTTGCTCATCTCCCGAGATCCAAGGTTGATCATTCCTTGTCAACATGGTTAATGGCTTGGCAATAGCACTGAAAGTTTTGACAAACTTTCTATAATAGTTACACAATCCTAGAAATGCTCTCAACCTACTAACATCTCGTGGTCTAGGAATAGACATCACTACTTCCACTTTGCTAGCAACCACACCTAATCCACTTGGATAAATCATGTGGCCTAAATACTCAATGCGATCAAAGTAGAATTTGCACTTACCAGGGTGCAGCTTTAATCCATGAAGCCTCAATCTAGCAAAAACCTCCATCAAGTGTAGTCTACGTTGTTTTCGATTCCTGCTAAAGACAATGATGTCATCAATATAGCATCTCACAAAATCCAACCCCGAGAATACTCTGTCCATGACCCTTTGAAATTCTGCTGGAGCATTCTTCAATCCAAACGGTAGAAACTTCCATTGAAACAACCGGTCCTTCCCATCCCTGTCAATGCCCCAGAACGCGGTTTTCTCCTTGTTTTCCTCTCTCAATCCAATCTGGTGGTATCCAGAGCATAAATCCAACATACTAAACACCTTGGCATGGTCAATGGCCTCAAAATTCTCCTCCGGAGTTGGCATTGCATAACGGTCTGACTTAGTGAATTTATTAATTCTCCTGTAGTCACCACACATCCTTTTCTCGGTCCAATTACCATAAATGTCCTTCTTCGATGGCATAACCGTTGCTGATGCATACTCACAATCTCGAGGAGCCAACTCCACCAACCCTGCAGCCATCAATTCTTCAGTGCGAGCACGAATCATCTTTCGCTCCATGTCGCTATACTTAAATGGCTTTCGATAAATTGGTGCTTCGATGGTTAAGTTAATACGCACTTCTTGCCCCTTCAACACTCCCAAATCATGTAAACTGAAAGCAAAACAATCTAAATACTCCTTTAGGAACTCATGTTCCTCCACCTCCACTACTCCATCCGCCAGGCCTACTCTTGGTTTCCAAGTGTCCTTAGTCACCACCTCCTTCGGTTCCTTTGGAGCAAGGTTTTCCACCCTTGGTTGCTATTGAATCCCAGTGGAGGAGACTCCCCTCCTTCCTCCTCAATAACACTCTCAAGTCCTTCCAATTGACCCAATTTGTCAATTTCTTCCATGTGAAGAGCTGTGTGTTCTTCCAAGAAGATCTTCTCTACAACATCCTCCAAATCCATCCTCTGGTGAGCCAATCTGCTCCCTTCACTCCGGTTCTCCCCTCCAAAGTGAAGATCTGTTGCCTTGGTGGTCGCAAAATTATTTGCGTTATCCCACATGTTCCATGGATGAGGTGCAAAGGCCCTCTCGCCCCCAACCACCTTGCTTGTCACCCTGACAGAGGCAAGTCATTCTCCTGCCGCCCGCAACTCATAATAAGCCATGTAACTAGTCAAACTAGAAGCTAACCACTTCTGTTCTGCAACCATTAACGAAACAATCCAAGTCAGGCAATTTAAATCCATGGCCTGACCAAGTAAAAATCGTCTCTGTGGTTCTGAAATACTAGGCACATCGGTGGTGCCAGTGGGAAACCCCATGGCTCTCTCTCGCTCATTTGCATTTGGCTCCACCATCTCCTGGGACAATGAATCCCATACAAGTCCAGGTCCATTATCCTTGAAAGCATAAGACCGTGCAAAGCTAACCAACGTGGGCAAGGCCCTACGTGGTTCCCCCTTGCGGTTAACCACCGCTAATGGTGCCTGGTCATCGTGATACACCGCCGTGGTGTCATGTGAGGATCCAAAATGTCACTCACATACACATCTGGGCGTTTAATATGACCCACCGCGGACTGTAGCAACTGTGCTGGTGCCAGGTTTGTCCACCACAAGCGTAGTCTATGTGCCCTAGACCCTACTGCAGCCGCATCAATTAACACTGGCAAACCTAGAGTCTGATGGATTCTGTGTATACTCTCGAGTGTCCTGGACCTCAAACTGCTCACCACGGGCACATTCTCTACAATATAACCAGGCGGTTGCCTCTTAGAAGTTTGAAGCAACCGAAGCACTCGAATCATGTCAAAGAACCAAGAAGAACGGGAATCCTTTAACCCATTCTGATTGCCTGCCATAGACATGCCTTGGCAAGGCCATCCTGCAATGACAAGGTCCACATGACCCACTCGGTGAATGTCATCGTCTGACAACAAGGAAATATCACCCACAAGTGTAGAAAAAGAGGTTTTGATGGCACTAGTGGCCAACAATTCTGGAAATTGAGTCCTCAGTCTCCGTGTGTGACGTTTGGCCACATGCCTTGCTGCTTCATCGACATCCACGTAAATGTAGCGCTTAACCTTGATCCCAGCTTGTAAAACAGCTGCCAAGCCAGTGCCAATGCCTCCAAATAGTTCCAACAATACGATACCATCCATTGGTGCCTTCCAATGGATGGTAGCAGTGTCTAACGGAGGCCCCATATCTTGGTCAACTCGAGTCTCCTGTTGCATCTGTGGTAGCATAGATTGTTGCCATACTTCTTCTACTGCTAACTCCGCGGCCTTCCTCAACTGGGTGGTGTTACTCCACGCCGCCTCAATCCCAGGTCTGTATCCTTCTTCCTCTCCGCCACTCGTGTTGCCTATGTAGGCATCCACTTTCTCTGAAATGTGGTCAACCATAGAAGGATCCTCAAAACCTGCCTGAAACCATGAAGGTTTCATATTCATACCTCCAGAGAAGGCAAACATGTCATCTAAGTTACCAGTAAGAACTCGAACAAATCGAGCTGGCAGCTGAGCCTTCCGTCCATCTCCTGCTTGCCATCCTGGTCTATAGCTTGCTGACTCCTCCGAGAAATCCAAGGTGAATCCTATAGAGTATAGCACCGTCGAGCCCACCAAGACATCATACGACTTGGCCTCCGTAACAATCGCCTTCACCTTCATAGAACTGGCATCTGCCACATCACTTTGGTTCAGTTGTAACACCAACTTAGCCCTTGTGATCCCTGTTGCGTGCTCTGTACCCCCCATCGATGTGCTAATGGTCCAAGGACACTTCTTCAAAGTATCCCCAGTTAATCCCAACCCTTCCATAGCAGACGCTCCGAGCATCAAAGGTTGAGCTCCCGAATCCAGAAGCACACGTCGAGGTACAAATATCTTCTCCTTAGGCCCAACGAGTTGGAAATACCTTGGGAATTATCAACCACTACCATACCAGGGGTAATGGATAATCTCTCAATCGCAGGTCTAGCGGCCATTGTCTTCACATGCATGGCTGCTGAAAGCAGCCCCTCCACGTTGTCACTGTGGCTCTCCTCTGCCTGGATTATCTCTCTCTTCAACACATTAACCCTCGTGGAGTTATCCAACTCACACATTGAGGCCACTGTTTTGAAAACCTCTGCCACACTGAAGCCATCCTGTGACAACAGCATAGAGTCCCCACTCCAGCCGGACTTTCGGAACTCCAAATCACGACAGTAAAATTATCAACATAGTACTTGAAAAATTGTTGGGTGTGAGGCCGGAACTTTGTAACACGGTCAGCGCCATGCGTCAGAACCAAACCATTCAATTTATGTACAAGGAAGTAATCTTTGAGGGGTGTCAAACCCACCTGAACCATGTGCTCAAACGCTTCGGATTCTCGATCAGTAGCAACCTGCTCCACTACACCAGAAGCAGCAAGTACAAGACTACAAGTCCCCTGATCTGCTGATTTAAAGAAAGACCATTTACAGGACATTAGATCCTAGGTTGGCTGCCAGCCGACAAACCGACTCGAAAGATTAGACAAGGTCAGAAAATAATTCATAAAGTCAAACATAAAATTAGCAATGTCCCTGAGCACAAAATCAGAAAGGGTTTATAAATATTTCAGAAAATTATTGCATGCTAGGTTACTAAATTTTGAACCTACAGTAAGCTAACTAACAAACTAACCTCCGGATGGATTGCCTGCGCGATCCACAAGAGGAGACAGGGGCTCGTTGGGGAGATCTTTGCCATTGGGTGTCATTGGCGTGTCTGGTCTTGAAGAAGAATTGCTTCTTGAACCGCGCTTCGCAACAGAACCCTTCGTCTTTCCGATGGAGACGTTGCCAACTTCTTCTCAGAAGTTTTGCTGCTAATCTTCGCCTTCTTTGCTTTAGGGCTTCTAAGAGGGATGTCAGTACCCGTTGAAATCACGGAAACTTCTTTTTGAGGTCCCGGCTGGACGACTCCAGAATCCCGAGTATCGTTCTCCGAGCAGCAGGGTCCTTTGCGATATTTGGAGGATGGACAGTCCTTGCTTTAGGACCTGCCACTGATGTGCGGACAGTCCGGACAACTGTTATAATTTGCGGTTGCTCGGCCAAATTGATGACCACAAAACCGGCTAGCATTGCCTCTTCCACTATTGTAGGCAACACATCCGGCACAGTTGACTGATGGCCTTCGCCGAAAGGGATAATTGGATGGCCCAGACTGGCCTTCTCATCATTCGACCAGATATCACGATCCGAAATCTAGTCGTCCGATAAATCACGCACTTCCAACGAATTCTGTGACATGGATGCTTGGGTGGATTGGACCACAAACTCTTCAACTACCTTCAAAGCAGCATGGGAAATTTATCGTGTTTCAAGACCTCTCGGGGCGGCGCTAAATTCTCTCCAAGCTGAGTAATCCCACATGATGAATTCGACTGATGAGGCCAGGTGATTCAATTAGGATTACCAGGCGGCTGCGGGAGAAATGACATGTTTTTAACGCGCTCCTTCGCAATAGCAACGTCAGCTTCCTCGCGCACAAACACAATCACAGTTGCTTTTGCCTGCTGAGCACAAATACAATAAGCAAAGTCAGAAACTCGCTGCCAAAAACTATTGGTCGCCAGCCGACGAGATGCAATGACAAGAATCGGTAAATGCAGGACTAAAAACAAAAGCAAGCACAACAAGGGATAAGGAAACCAACCAAGGCCAAAGTTGTGACATTCCCACCACCCCAGGCATTGAAGACGGTCAGGTTTGATTCCTTCACCGCTAAGGTGGGACTCCAATTTGCCGTGATCAAACCCATGCAAGGATTGCACACATCTCCACACCAACTCTCGGTCGAGGGAGAAGCAACGTCGTCATAGACAAGATTAAGAGGCTTCGTCAATCCCGTCACCTTCTTGCACTGGCTAAATCTTTCACGCTCATCGCTCGGTTTAATGTTGTGGGACTCAGTTCCCACGTGGTGCCGGAAGTTACCCTTATATTCCGGCCAAAACAAAAAAATTAGTTAATAGTTACGCTAGTTCCGTCTAAGGAACAACATATAGTCTTGATGAAAGAATAAAGTTGGAGGAGAGGATCTGCAAACCCTAATTAAGCCTAAAACTGTCAAATACGGAACCGGAGCAGTTACCGGGATTCCGGGTCAGGTGGTTATCCGGAACTGTCGGCCGGAACTGTCACCGTCAACCGTCATCATGATACCGTACTAACGGTCCGACTACTTAAAGCTGGGGTTTGGAGGGATACTCTTTCTTCTCACTTTGTCTTCCCGTGCCTCGGCTTGTTCTTTCTTTTGCTCTCGCTTTCTCTCTCGCTCTTACGGTTTTTTGAACCGCTTGCCGTTAGGGTTTGGAGAATTAGAACAATTAGAACAATCAGAGAATTAGACAATTAGAACGGACGTGTGTCTGTAAGGGAGGGCTTTTGTGAGGACGGTGCGTGCAGGGACAACCTCGAGAGATAGTGAGGTGATAGTATGATTCCATGAAGTCTGTGCCGATGGCCAAGAAGAAGAGAATAGACAGAGACGGGTGCGGCCGGAGAGACGAGGAGCCGGCAGTTGCACTACCCCCCTTAACCCGCATTCTTCCGGAAATCCCAGAAGACCCGGAGGAACTCGGTATGTTGAAGAACATCCTAAAGTATATGGGTCGTGGGGGTTTACTCGAGGTTCCGTGGGGCATCCGGGAGGAGGTCTACGTCTGGGAGCTTGTTGGGTCGCACCAAGGTGGCTAGCCGCACCAAGGTGGCTGGCCGCACCAAGGTGGTGGAACGGCAGGACGAGTTTTTGGCGGAAGAGTTCGGAGGACTAGCAGACCCGAAGGATGGCTACAACCTCCAAGACCTTCGGCACCAGGATGCCTTGCTCGTGCTAGGGTTTTTAAACCATATCTTCCATCCGGAAAAGCCGAAACGGGTGGTGGCGAAGTGGGCCTGCACTTTCCTCGAAGCACTCCGGGGAAAGATTGTCGTCGACTGGGGAACGTTGATGACCGACCTTATCAACCGGTTGGTCGCCAATCTCCAGAAGGTGAAGAAATCGGCAACACCGCTGGCCTTGTATGTGGTGCACCTTTATGCGCACCACCAGCAACTCACTCAGGCGGAAGTCCGGCACTACGATGAAGTGCTTAACTTCCAGAGGTATTGAGCAGACGAGTCGGAAGAAGAGGAGTCCGGAGAAAAAGAGACTGCGCCGAGAGCAGCAACCACGAGCACTCCGGAAGTCCGGAAGACTTCTAAGAGACCTCGGGGGAAGGAGCCCGAGGCGGAGAGTCCGGGCATCGACAGCTCCTCCGCATCTTCCGGAGAAGATGAGTCCGGACCATCAGAAGGAACCAGCCGGAAGAGGAGGAAGGTAGACAAGGATGACTCCAAGGGACAGCTTAAGCAAATGGACGAGCTCACCCGAGAGATCGGCTGGAGGGTTGGCCTCCTTAAGGAGACCAACTTTGTCATCACCACCAACGTGGAGCAGATCTTCCGGAGCCTAGACGTCGACCGGCTGGAGGACGCCATCAACCGGGTGGTGGAACTCCGGAATCGGGAGACGGACTCGAAGGCACTACATACGCAAATCTCCACCATGTACAAAGCCAGTAATGACATGGAGAAGAAGATGAAGCGGTACCTCGCGGAGGCCGCCCTGGCAGTGACGGCCCGGAAACTGGCCGAGGAAAAGGCTAATGCTTCCGCCGCCGCCTTTACGGAGGTCCGGGCAGCCCTGGAATTCCCGGTGGACATAGTCAACCGGAGCCGATTCTTCACCGAACTGGTGGAGAAGAAGGAGAAGGTCAGCAGGGCCAACATCATCCGGTTCCTGCTAGACCAGGCGGAGAAGATGGGCCGGACATGGGAGCAGATGCGGCTGCTTGTTGACAACGTCACCTAGGGTCTTCCGGAGGGCCCCGAAGCACCGACACCAGGGGGGACCCCAACCCCAGGACGGACTACCGCCCCTTCGGAACCGCCGCCGCCTGCGACCACTCCTACTCCGGGACCTCCGCGAATCCGGAGACCTTGGACACTCCGTCGCCACGGACACCAATGGAAGGTATCGTACTCCCCAACCCGAGTACGAGTGAGATTCTGAAGAAGCTTCCGGATCTCCTATCGCCACCCAACATGCGGCTGCCGGATCCTCCGGCGGAAGGCGACCCTCCAACTGCACCAAGGTCCGTGTCCCGGAGATTGGCGGACGGACCTAGGAGTCCATCCGGAAGCTACCTAGACCTGGTCTAGGAGGCCGGAACAGCTTCCGCAGCGGGAATATCAGCTCCCCCGATTCCGGAAGGATCACCGCAATAGCCCCCTCCACCGCCGGACACCAGTACTCCGGTGGCAGTTGTCCCTCCAGCAGCCGGACCATCGACCCGGAGGACCACCCTTTCGCCGGCAACGTCAAAGAAGGCGAAGGGCAAGGCCCGCATTCCGGTAGAGGTTTCCCCCTCCCGCCGGAGTGGGAGAAACCGGGGCTCAAGAGCTCCAACTTAGGATTAGATAGGTTTTGAATTTCTTTGTCTTCTTTTCTCAAGGTTAGAGTCCGGATCAGCAGCGACTAACGATGGGGCCCCAAGCGTACTCGGCTGCTGCCGGAATCAATAGCCAGTTTTGTAGATTAAGTAGGAATTCCGGAGACGAAACTGTTCCGTGATTTATGGATCTGAGATCGGATCTGGAACTTTCCGAATTTTTTGGATCTTTTAGATAAGATCTAGCGGACTTCCCGTAGATAGGTAGGAGGAAAGACTAAGTTTAGTCAGGACTTAGTTAGTACTTAGTAGTAGGGTTTTCGGCAAAACCCTTTTATCTTATTCTTCTCACTCGGAAATATACGCTATCATTTACACTAGATTTGCTACCTTGTGTTGGTTGTGGTGTATGGAACCTGTGAGTGACGGATCCATTCTTGAGGGTAGGGTTGTGTGAGTAATTCTTTCCGGAATAGGGTAAGTCCACTGTTTCGCCGGAGGGGGAAGCTGTCAAGGTCAGTATCAGGAGATCGCCTAGGAGAGCTGGAGAGAACTATTGCAGAGGTGTTCCTGGTAGTCTCCAGGGTCCGGAAGTAGCCAGGAGGGGAGGAGATGAACTGCAGAGGTGTTCCTGGTAATCTCTAGTTCACGGAAGTAACCGTGCTAAACTGAATTCCGGCCTCGGCCAGAGTTCTTCCCTAAGATAGGAAAAAGCCTGGTACCCATATCTAGACGGAATAACCATAGTGAATAGTGAGTCTCTATACCGGAAAATTGCAACCATACCCGCCGGAATGCCGTTGTAGTCCGGATTAGTCTTTGTGTGACCGCATCCGGAAGGCCTTCCGGATGTCGTGAGAGCCGACGTCCGGCAGCAGCAATCAAATTACCAGTTAGCATAGTAGGGAGAGTGGTGTTCGGTCACTATAAGTTCCGGACAGTGGGTGCCTAGCCACTTTAAGTCACAGGGCAGTGGGAAACCCAACCACTTACACAAAACAGGGTCAGTGGACTTCGGCCACTCGCTTAAAAATTCCAGGAGACTCTCTGAGGAGGAACAGAGACAAATCAAACTACCCTCCTGATTTCCGGAACCTACTCTCCGGAAACCATTGTAAGTAATCTGGATTCCGGAAGAATCCGGATCTAACCTAAGTAAGAAAAGACTATAGCTAACTCGTAACCGAATTGCTTTGTTAAACTTAGTAATCCGGAGTATTGGAAAGAAGATATTTAGGTCTCTGTGGGAACGAAACCGGAGCGGTTACTTTGGGAAGCTCTTAGTGACGATTGGGAGCATTCCGGAGGAATACTGTCTCTACGAACTGCAACAAATGTAGAGGATTCCGACGTTAGCCAAAGGTCTATCGTGCATGGCCGACACCTTAAACTTCCGGCTACTGTCAAGGATGTAGCAAATTGTGTGGAAGGCACAAACCCTAGTCGAACTGCGACATTCCGACTCAATTTCGAAACTGGAGTTGTTGTCAGTTATGACAATTGTAGGAGCAAAAATCTCAGACTGATAATCATCACTCACTCGTAGCACCCTCTGCACAACTGCTTTGAGCCCGTCTCTGCCAATAGAGATCGATTTCCCTGCTTCGTCAAATCCGAACACAACGAACATCTCGCGAGCTCCGTTCTTGAGTTGCACGTCCCCTTTGTCGTCGATCTTCTTCACCAGTTTGACAAGCCCCTTTACAACACAAACATCAAAGCAAATGGCAAACTCATCAACTAGATCCTCATCACAAAGAACGGCGTACTTCTTCACGGCCGACCAAAACTCGGGCGGTGCCTCATTAGTTGTTGGAGTAATGCCGTTGTTCCTCCCCTTCATGAATGTTGCGCCGACATCGGATTGCTCCAACTTGCGTCGGATGTTATCAAGGGTTTCATCGTTGATACCCTTCTCAGCGGCAAACAACATAAACTGCTCATACGCCCACGGAACATATGCGGACTCTCTAGGCTTCTTCAGTGGATAATCGCTATACTTCAGCATCAATTCCTTCTTGATGATGTAGTTCATCTTCTCATCCCTTACCCACGACTTCATCGACACACCAACAGCCCCCTTTTCCTTTCCTGCGTTCACCTTAATATACACCTTCTTATCCAGGATCGCCTCAGCCAGTTTCATGGAGTCCTCATCACGCAAGTTGACGAGGTACGAAAGGTCTGTGTGCATGATATCCCGCTGTGGAATTCGAGGAATCAGGAGAGGAGGTTGTCAGTTCTCCCCAATTAATTAACCCATGTGCCAGGCGGTGAAAACCACTTGCCACTTGTTGTAGGAGACATCAAGAACAAAAACAAAGGGTAGCTTCTGGGTCTCCACGTCTTTAGCCTTACTCATAATTACAGTGAGGTGATTCTTGCAAAAATCCTGCAACAATCACATTGAATAGAATCAGGTTCCAAGGGATGTCAGGCCGTCGGCTGGCAACCGACGGTCAGATATACTTAAGCCACACTACACAAATAGCATGAACAAACAAGTGAGCGGTAAAAATACCCTCCAGACAACATGGTCTTGAAGCTTGTCAACGCGACCGAGCTCAACCCACCTCTCCCTCATTCTCCGAAGCTGGAGAACGTAGGTCTCTTCCACTTTCTTCTCAGCAACATCAACATTCAAGAGGTTCAAAATTTTCACCAGGTCGTCTTGAGTATTCGACCAGAGTACGATAATGTCCCACTCCATGAAATACTTAGCTCTCGAAGATTCGGGGTCCTCCATCTCCCCGAGCTCCTTACACACAGAGTACGTGTGTTGCCCACCAATGATGAACCAATGACAATTTGGTTCTTCATACCACCTGTAGGTTGGACCAAAAAAATGAACTTGGTCTTCCATCATTTCGGGCACGCTCCTGCGAAGAAGTTCCATACCCTTTAACTCCTTGCCATCTTGAGCAGAATCTGGTGGAGCACGCAGAGGAACGCAGTATAGTGGCGGTTTTGCCCGCCAAGGACCAACGGCTTTGTAGATGACCCGGAGTTGGTCGAGACGCCTTTTGACGAGTTCATGGTAAACCATTCCATGGGGCGCAAGGTGGATCTTAGATGAATGAATCTTAACTGGCAGAACCTGCTGCCCAAACAAATAACAACGCCCCAATCCTTTCTCGACCGTGTTGTACATCTCCTTGACCTCCTTATTGTTGGTATTAGATGAGAGGTTGTTCAGACATACCTGTGCTTTGGCCATAGTCTTCACATTTGCAGTTTTCTTAGACGCCCGCTTCATTGGAGCCTTCGGTGGCAACACGTTTGTATCAAGTGCCTTAGCAACAACGGTCAATGCTGAACTGCTAGCCTTTTTTGAGGCCCTTGACTTCTTTGCGGCTTTACGTCTGCCACGTCCCTCAGATCTGCCATTGAACGCCACTCTCTGGTCCTTTGTCTACATAAAGCAGTCCACCAATTCCGCGTGGCTCACTGGGTACACGTCGTTAAATTGCATGCCCACCTCTTGTGCCGACGTGCAGAGCTCTTGTGAGCAGAGGGCCCAGCGAATTCGAACAGCATAAGACTCGAGGTTGTTGTCGGCCACTTGAACCTTCACCTTCAGTAGGAGTCAAAAACAGTCGTTGTCCTCGAGATATTCCATAATATCCATCAGAGCGACCTGGTTTCCACCAAGAAAACTCTTGCCCATGTGCTTCCCGTTAATTCCTATTTCAGTCACCTCCCTCGCCCTCCAGATAATGCCCCAATCTGTCAATTTAGGACGAGCCTCGAATGTGGCTTTTGGTACTTGATTATCGAGCCAGACCGCCTCGTCCTCACTAATACAAGGCCCAAACAGCCACTTCAGCTTACTCAACCTGCGCAACAAATCAGCGAGCATTGCTCGTGAGCCATGTCCGTGTACTATGTCGTCGGCTGGCGGCGGACGCAAGAGATTTTCGTCAGCTGGCAGCACAGTTGCTACAAATTCTTACAATATTACATTCAATGGTATTAACAAATGGAAAATCGACAATGTATACAGCTTGCCGTCGGCTAGCACCCGACGGTGAAAGAGAAATATACAGTGTTGTCATAACGGACGCATTGAGGTGATCGGACAGGACAACCGGACGAGCGGTTCGGACAGGCGGTCCGGACAGGACGGACGGACGGTTCAGACGGATTGCCTGAAGTGCGCCCAATAATTTTTGCAAGTAAGAATTTTTTTCTGTAATGGCCACGACACATTTGAATGTGTCACGCCACCGTGGCACTAGGACGGGGACGTCTCCATGAGGGGCGGAGACGTCCTCGCCTCCCCTAGGGGCGGAGACGTCCCCGCCCCTCATGTAGGCGTCCTCGCCCTTGCATCATTGAGCAAAGAGACCTTAATGTCTGGAAGCAAAATATGTTAATTACATTGAATCATTTCACGATATAACAACAATTTCCTAATTTCATACTTCCAAACAAAGTAATATTGGCGCTAGTTTTCTAAGAAACCTTTTTCTCTCCTAGCTTCTTCTTTGAATTATCACAACTCTCTTGATTTCGCATACATATACATAGTTACTTTTCTTGTCCTTTAAATATTCAAACGACCCGATCTGCGCACTCCTTCGGTAGACGGGCCATCGATAACCCCATCTCGAAGGACGATATCATCATCATCTGGTGCCTCATCGCAATCTTGACGGTTGTCATCATCAGCTCCTTCATCGCTCTCATCTTCAAATTCTCCATTGCTACCATCCGTAGTCCAAAAGGCCTCTATTTCAGAGTTGTCATTGCGAAGCTCTACGACTATTTCACCATCGCAACGCGAGCGTCTAAATCTCTTTTGTCAATGTGTATGAGGATCATCCCCGTCAGAATATATGGTTGGGCCACTGGTAGGACGAACTCTTGATTTAGAACAACAAACGCCGGAGTTGTTGAAGAGCGTCCTAGAACATACGTGTCCAAAAATGGTTGTACAACCACGTTTAGATCTCGTGCCCCTAATCCAAGGAGGGGACGTCTACAAAGCCTTGAGGATGATGCTTCGTCGTTGTTTCTTCCTCCATGACCTCTAGCCGCTCCACAACCTCTAGACCCTCCACGAGCATTAGTCCTTCCATTGGGTTGTTAGTATTGACCCATTTGATGAATTGGCCCCGCTCTAGCAACCAAAGGGGGTCTGCTATTTTTGGTAGTAGTAGCGGAAGTGTTTAGACCCGTCCCCTCAACGCCTACACTTCGTGTTAAGACCCGTCCCCTCAATCCGTGCGGTTAAAATTTATGAAATTTTGTGGGGACATTAACAAAGAAGTATTTATTGAGATCCTACGGTTAGATGTAGAAATAGAAAGGTTTTGTCTCCCTTCTTAGGCATTATACTAGAGCCGAGCACTTTTGAAGTGTTTTTGGTGCAAAAATGCCTTGGTCATTTAGTGATTAAAAATGTTTGGAGGTTAAAAAATTGGTCCACACCATTTTTGTTTATACAAACGCACAAATCCTTATGAGGCTTAAGTACATCCATAATCACACTACTATTATCAAGTAGAATGTAGACACTACTATTTGTATTTTTTTAGTATGCATAATGTAGTACAAAAATGGGAAAATACATTAAACGCTAAAAGATGAAGCATTGTAAGAAAATTGTCTCTTGGTACCGCAAAATCAAAAAATATACCTAGTCAATATTCATCAGGCTATTAGTAGTGCCACTCGCCCCTGCCTAGTTGTCGTGTGCCCCTACGTGCATAGGGAGGTCTTCATCTGAGCCAATACAAGTCTACGAGACGCCGATCGTATTCTCTTCGCTCGTCCATCTTCATCCAACACGGCCCTTAGGATTTGGGATTGCATCAGTTAGTCGAGCGTTTGCCGTGTCCCTGGACTGTGCACATCAAGCAAGAAGTCGATTTCGTCATTTCGGAAAATTTCTTTCCACTCTGATTTCGATAATTGTCTTAGTTCTTGCGGGTCCGGTTGGTCAACGTTGTGAGAAATGCGATCTCCGTTGTCGTCTGTGATGCGAACTCCGTCAACGGCCCACAACCATTGCCGTAGATCAGGTCTGAATTGAAATTGCTCCCCGTTCTCGTCCCAATGGCCATTAAAGCATTGGTAGAAGAAATTTTGTTTTCCTTGACTATATTGTCCTTTAACGGGATCAAATTCTTGCACACCCGGACAATCTGCTCCGGGTGCCTTTCCCAACCCCACTCGTTTGAGAGGTGCATCTTATCCAGCGAGTGTATCTTCAATTTGTTTGCGCATCTTCAATTTCCAGCTCCACACCAAATCCTTTCCCCACATCTGTGATTGATCAGGGGCGTTTGTCACATTGAACTCCCAATGCGGGGGCATGTATGGAACTAATCCAAAAAGTTCATACAATTGCTCGTGAAAAGTTGCCTTGCACAATGAGCGCCGCCGGCGTACAACCATCAAGCTAATCAAGCAAAATGGATGGTACAAGTGCTCACAAGTGCCTAGATGCATCCCACCTTCTGGACCAAATGGGTTTAGACAAATTGAGCAAGTCGTACCGTCGGATACGAAGCTCGAAGGTTGTGGCCACAATAACATGGGTTTGCCCCGATGATCGAGGGTGGATGAAACCTCCTTTTTGAAATCCCATTTGTAACGGGACCAATCGATGGTTGTTTGCCCACCAGCGGTTTTCACCATCGCCATTTCATCCATCTTGAAAAGATCATCTACGAGGGCCCACGACGTCAAACCAAACACCCTCTCTTGGTTGTTTTTGGTATAGTTGTTGTCAATTTCCTGGAATTCCGCCACCAATTGTCGGGACCGATCGACCGTGAAGACGCCGACCAACTTCCATTGATAGTAATGTTCTACCAACACATCCAAGCGACTTTGTAGTCTTGAATTCTCTTCAAACGCTTTAGCGAGCTCTTTGTTGCCGTCACCGGCCGCACCCTCTTCTTTGTTGACCATAGCTTTGTATGCGTTGGTAGGGGCCTCATCAAACAACAATGAATCGTCTTGGGTTGAGACGTGTACAAGCCCTTCCCCCTCCTGTCGTGGATTCCGATCTTCTGTGGTTACTGTACTAGCTTGTAGCGCAAGTCCGAGCTCCTCCATATCACGTCGTTGCTGGTCAATAACAATTTTTTTGTCATTGAGTTCAACTCTCAACTTGCGAACCTCATCCCGCAATGACAATAGTTTTGTCGTCTTCCCTTCCAATTGGTTCAGCAAGGTTTGGATAGTGCTGGCAAAAATAGCACCAGTAGAGGCTTCTAACATTTGATCAACAACCGCGGGGGATTGCACCTGAGCTGCAAGTTCATTAATGGTATCATTAACGACTACGTTAACCGTTTGTTTCGCCCTCCTTCGTTTGGTGCGCGCATGTGTCCTTTGGCTCCTTGTGATTGGAATGTGGGATCCATCAGAGTCTGTATCCGTGTTTGAGGGATCGGTCTTGTACGTGTCGATTGGTTCAGTCTTCACCATCAATTTGCCCAATCCGCCTTTTGGATACCTCCGTGTCCCCATTGGAATTAAACCATTCGCCAGAGAAGGAACTTTTATGCTATCTCCCATGGCTTTCAAGGTGGACCAATCCACCCTCTTGCCCAACTTTACCTCCGCGTGGACACCTCGCGCAAGGTAGAGATTTACTTCATCGCGTTTGATATAAGGGATGTTGTACAAGACCCGGTATACTTCAATGCACCGATTTTTGAACGCCTCGTCGGTGCACTTCCATAAATTTGCCTTGCAAAAGCATCGGAGATAATTGTGTCGCTCCTCTGCAAAAGCCTTGTCGATATGACACCACTCGATGAAGTTTGTGCAATCCTCGAATCTCCATGGCTCCGGAACTTCTTCCCAACCTTTAAAAGCCAATTTAACACGATTTCGAAGCACATGCAACCTCTTCCGCTGTTTGTTTCCCGATCGTAGTCGACTCTTGTCTTGTTCTTCTTTATTCATTTTTACCGGCGTGGACATGGGCGGGGAAAATCTGAATAATGTATGTGATGCGAATGGATGAAGTCCTCACACGACGCCCACAACCAACTCAATTAAGGGGTGTAAGAAGAGGAAGTATGTGAGGCGGGGACAATTAGAGGCGTGCATGATATTATAACCCATAGACGAAGCACTAGTCTAGAGTCCCGGGGCACGGGCGGGGACGTCTCCGCCCCACCCCGGGCAGGGTGGAGACATCCCGGCCCTATTTGGGCACGGGCGGAGACGTCCCCGCCTCCCTCCGTTTAGGGGCACAGACGTCCCCGCCCCTGCCCGGGTGGGGCGGGGATGTCTTCGCGAAAAGAACCCTACACCACATAAATAGGGGACTTTTGTCCTTGTTCTCTGCCAAGTCCACTCCCTAGGCCTCGCGTATCAGTTTGCTTTGCGGCCTGAAAGTGAGTTCGGTGCATGGTCGGGCTTGGCCATTTACTGCACCCAGACTCTTTGCGGTTCTTTTTAAAACCATCATTTCGGAATTTCGACCACGATAGGGAGTTGACTATTACATATGGCGGGAGAAGGAAGTAGGTCGATGGAGAAGCTCCCCCTATTTATGGATTTGGATGATGTTGGTGAGACGGCGCTTCCGTCCACCAACACGGAGTTGACGTCGAGATCATTGAATCCGTCGTCGTCGAGCGGGAAGAGGCGGAAGAAGACACCAAATCCAGACATGCCCCCGCATGAATACATGGTTGAATGTAGAGGGATTGCGGTCGAGTTTTACAACCCCCGAACAAGAGGAGCATTCATAAGGAGCTATTTGAACCACAACGAAGAGGGATACCACAAGTTGACAGTTGACATGCGAAACGAATTTATGTCAAACCTTGATAAATCTGAGAAATTTAATAATTTCTCAGATTATTGGTTGCATTCGGAGTGGTTGGACACACAAGTGACCGCACTAACCACCAATATTGTTGCGAACTGGTGTTACGTCACAGGGAAGAAGGAGGATGGAAGCAACCGAACATGGAGGAGCACCCACTGGTGGCAGAGATGAGGATGAACCAGGGCTTTGTTCAACAGTACTCTTCTTCCCGTAAGAAGAAACTGGCTCCTTGGAAAGCGACTATTGAGGAGCAAAGTTGGATTTACTTCGCCGGAAAGACTCTGACCAACACCATCAAGAGGGAGAAGTGCCGAGACATCATCAACTAGACTGGAGGGTGTTCGGTGGTGCATCCAGGGATCATTAGACTTGCATATATCCACCCGAAAACTATGGAAGGGTACACGCTCTGCTGGAATGGGGGATCTCTGGCTTCTTTTTGGTCCAAGTTTGACTCGAAAAAGGACGAAGCATTGCCGTTTGAACAGATTGAGATGCATCCAAATACCGGGTTGTCAATCCAAGAGCTTCGGTGGGTAAAAACTTACCGCCAAAATCGAGTGAACCTCGCGCTATCGTTGCTTGTCATTGTAGGGAAATGCCACGACGCGAATTATATACACAATGACATCTCTCCTTCGAATGTTTTGCTCCACTTTGATGAGTGGAAACCCGACACGGTGTACATAGGAATTTGCGATTGGGGGTTTTCTAGTCGGGTTGTGGAGAATGAGCCATCAAGGTATGGTTATGAATTCAAGGAGCAGCTTCAACTTGAGAAAGAGCGGCGACGGTTTGTGGCAAAAGAACTGTTCTATAATTTTGGGCCACGGGACTCCACCAACTCGCTTGAAGTCATGCAACGGTCACACCTCTACTCCAAGGCAGCGAGGGTTGTTTGACCGTCCGTCCGTCTGATAGTGTTCGTCCGTCTCGGTGTCCGTTCGATAGAGGTTGTTGTCCGTCCGAAAAGGGTCAACGCTGATTTGACCATGACTAGAGGTAAATCAATTTACCCACTGCCACGAAGGCAAATACGTTGCTGACACGTCGACTAGAAGGTCGCACGCGTACGAACAAGGGCTGGGCGCGTACCTAAGAGGGCCGCACGCGTACCTAGGAAGACCGGGCGCATATGCCAAAAAAAAAAAATTATTTTATTTTATTTTTCCTTATACGCGCCCTGTCCTTGTAAGCATGCGCCCGACCTTTTGGATCAGGCGCATACGTACAAGGGCTGGGCGCGTATAAACAAGGGTTGGGCGCGTACCATGATGGTTTGGGCGCGTACCATGATGGGTTGGGCGCGTACGAACAAGGGCTACGCGCGTACCAAATAGGGCCGCGCGCGTACCCTTTTTTTATATGGTACGCTCCCAGCCCTTGTAAGCATGCGCGCGACCTTTTGGATCGGGCACGTACAGCCAAGGGCTGAGCGCATATGAACAATGGCTAGGCGCGCACAAATAAAGGTTGGGCGCGTACGCCTACAAATTTTATTAGTTTTTAATATTTTTTTCACGCGTATGTGCCTAGCCCTTGTACGTACGCGCCTGACCCCTTGAGGTGCGCGCCCGACCCCTTTAGGAACGCGTCCGACCGCTTTAGGTACGCCCTCGATTTCTTTCGGAACGCGCCCGACTCCGTTCAGTACACGCCCGACCCTTTTATGTACGCGCCCGATCCCTTTAGGCACGTGCCCAACCCTTTCAAGTTTGCACTCAACCTTTTAGAGTATGCGCCCTACCTCCTAAGGTACTCACGGAACCTCTTTAGATACGCACTCAACCCCTTGAAGTATGGGCCAAACCCTTGTAAGCATGCGCCTAACATTTTAAATCGGGCGCGTACGTTCAAAAAATGGGCGCATGCAATTTTCTTGTTCTAGGGAGGAGCTTAGCCCTTGTAAACATGCGCTTGACCTTCTAGACCGGGCGCGTAGGTACAAGGGCTAGGCGCGTGCGCCAAAAAAAAATTAATTTTTTTTTTTTTTTTTTGGCGCATGGGCGTGGCCTTGTTAGATACACGCGCGACCCTGCTAGGTACACGTGCGGCCTTGCTAGGTACGCGCGCGGCCCCAATTGGTACGCGCGAGGCCCTAATAGATACTTGCGCCGTTCTTTTAGGCTCGAGCCCAACCCTTTTAAGTTCGCATCCAACCTTTTGGAGTATGCGCCCTACCTCCTTAGGTACGCGCAGAACCAATTTAGATACGCGCCCAACCCCTTGAAGTACAGGTCGAACCCTTGTGAGCATGGGCCTAACCTTTTAAATCTGGTGCGTACATACAATGAATGGGCGCGTGCGATTTTCTTTGTTCTAGGGACGAGCTTAGCCCTTGTAAGCATGCGCTTGACCTTCTAGATCCGACGCACACCTTGACAATCTTTGAAATCAATAATAGTTAATGACGACACTTTTAATCAAAGAAAGACAGTAGACAGGGTTGTCTACATAGACGGACAGGGGCCCAAAGACAGCAGACGGACAGACAATAGGACGGACGGACAGGACGGACAACACTTTTAGGCGGACACTTGCGTGTAAAAAAAATTACAAACCCTAAATCAAATTTTCAACTTATCCCCCAGTAAAACACGTGTGCACGACACGTCAGACGGCTTTCCACGTCACATCAAGGGGCGGGCACGTGCCTTCGGACCGCGCGCGCAGCATTTGGGGCCGAGCGCGTACCAATCTGGACCGAGCGCGTTCATGTACGGCCGAGCGCGTTCCAATTAGGGCCGGGCAAGTGTATACAATGCCAGGCGTGCACCCCTAAGGGCCTCTCGCGTGCATTTCAGGGCCGGGCGTGTTGCACTCAGGGCCGGGCGCGTACCGTCAAGGTCAGGCGCGTACCGTTAAGGGCCGGGCGCGCAGCGTCATGGGCCCGGCGCGTACCATTGTGGGTTGCGCGCGCACCTGCTTATCGAGCGCGCGCGGTTAGGGGCCGGGCGCGCGCGATCGAACACAGCGTTTGCCCCTCAAAAGGGCTGAGGTTTAGAGAATTTGAAAGAATTCAATTGTACTAGGGTGCTCTAACATTAAAATTATTTATTTCAATGTGGTGCTTTCATGAACGGGCACTCGTCCTCTGTGTTTGAAGGAAGTCCCCCATCTAGATCAGACTCCTCCGAATGCACATTCTCCTCATACCATCGAATCGGGTCTGGTCGAGCACGTTCTCGAAGCAATCGACTATTTGTGTAGATGTAAATCAAATCTTCCGTTTTCTGCACTCCCAAGCGATTTCGGCTCTTACTATGCACGAACAAATACATGCTCCAATTATGCTCACATGACGAGGCCGAGCAGGTTTGTGCTACTATACGCTTTGCTTTGATAGGCAATGATTGCCCGCCCACACGGTTCCACCATTGGTGAGGCAATAGGTTGTTGTTTTCAATTTCCGCATCTTCCTCCGGTGAATATGGGCCTCGCAATTCTTCATACTCCGTGATTTCGAGCATTACTACCAAAAAAGACACTCGGAGTGGACCACAGAGCGTCATAACAACCTTGTTTAGGGCCCTTTTGGCCTCATCATTGTTTTGAATATGCAAGTTAATCGCTAGATAAGGATTCAATAAAGCCCCTGCATAATGGAGATCTGTTGTCATCATCTCCCAACAGGCAAGGAATGATCCTTCGAGGCGAGTTGCAATTCCGTCAGGCATGTTGAACGGCGCATTGCGCAGCTTGAACACGTGCTCCTTTAGCTTGTTCATGGTCACCCAAGCAATTCCCATTGCCGGAGTGTCACCATCAAAAGTTCGCAATGCCTTTAGTACTGGTGCCACTACAAATTCAAAGTTAGTGCACCGATGCCAGAAAGTCTCGTCTAGAACGGTGGCTCGCACCTGCGATGCCTTCGCATGGGCACAATGCCCATTTTGCCTATCGAAAAGAGAGCATACATAGGATATCCATGTTGGATCTATCACAACCATCTCCAGTGATTCTTGACTTCCAACAGACGATGGATCATTATGTAATTGCATGCAAACCTTGTTGCTGCTGGCCACAATAGAGACAATTTTGGCGAAAATCGACGAAAAAGGGCCATGGGCACATGGTGGTTCCGGATATATAATGCAATCTGTTTCGCCTTGTGGAAGAGGTCTACAAACATGCCTTCCTTCCCCCAGTCTTCGAGGAGGAGGTCCAAAATATGTGCACAACACCCTTGAGTATATATGTGCGGGTACTCAAGGTTGACCTTATTCATTGCCCCCAACATGTTTGAAGCATTATCGGTGCACACTTGGACCACAATCAATGGTCCAACCTTACAGATAAAACTTTTCAATTGGTCCCCTATATATGCCGTAGATTTCTTCATACCCGTGGTGTCTATAGACCCCAAGAAGATATCACCTATTGGACATACGAGCATGATATTCATGAGACGACAACGTGTAACATTGTCCCACCCGTCCGAGCATATTGTTGCCCCATACTTGGCAATATCTACGCCGGTCTTCTTGTCCACAAGGTCTTCCACTTTTTTTTTAGAGGCTCAATATATGTCGTCCTCATGGCATTGTACGATGGCGGTGTATAATCGAAACCCGCCTTTGACATTGCGAGGGTGGCCTTGATGAAGGCCGGATGTCTAATCACGTTGAATGCAAAGTTTGCTTCATAAAAAAAATGTGCCCATAATTCGTCCAATTCTTTTCGTTTTTCTATTTGGTAAGCCTCTGGAAAGCTTTGTTGTCGTACAGATCTTGGTGTTGATGATGCTGCTTGGCTGAGAGGACTTGTGGACTGCGTGTTCTCCTCATTTCGAGTTTCCAAAAAACTACCTTGTTGGATGGATTGGCTAGAACAAGGTTCAGTGGAACATATTGCTAGTGCGCTAGGAAGGCCAACGATCTCCGCCTCGGTCATCCTAGTAGGAATAATATTCCCGCATCTTTTAAAACGGGCCTTAACAGCTGCTGGGGCCTTAGTGCACGAAGTCTTCGTCCATTGTGGATACCCATAGTGTGACATGCACCTCCCACGTTTGTATGCGAAAGTGTAATTGCACCAAACACACATCACTTGATCCTTTTTGTTAAATGTGAACCATGGGGCCCACTCCTTTGTTTGAGCCCTTTGTTGAGACAACATCACAATAAAATTGGCGCGCAATGTTGTGCCAAAGAGAATCCGCCAAAAGTAATAGGAAATCTCAATGATACTAAGACTATTGTAGTCGGTTATCAAATATTAGACAAAAGTGAATTTAATTTATTGACTGGGGTGCATGAAGTTTTACAATCATGGCAGATCATAATACATTCATCAAATATATAATTGAAACGTATACAAGACTGTATAGAACATTCACTTTATTACATCTAGCCAAATTATAAAACATGCTGAACCATACAAACTTGATAAACGTGAGAGATAAACAATATTGTTTTGAACTAAAGCCATTTACAAATGAAGTGCAATTTACAAAATTCACAAGGTCTATGATTTCAAAATGTTACAAAGTTGCCCATTTATCATTCATGGCACTACTTCCATTCCTATCAAATTCTACGACTTTAAAGTAAACACCAACTTCGTGTATTCCTGGATTTGATTGTCCTTTTCTTGGAATACAGCGCATAATTTTTGAAGTTCTTCTTTATTGCGGTTGGCTTCTTCTACCAGATTCTTGTTTTCCTGTAAACTCTGCTGATATTTAGCAAGAAGTTGAAGATGAGCCTCTCGTCCAATTGGAACATCATCAGAAGACTCTAGGTTTTCATTGATGTTCTCGTATGCAATAGCGTCCATCTCAGTTGGATCTTCTTCCTTGCCGGAATCTTCTCCAATTGTCGGTGTTTCTTGGAGGGCAGAATCTAGCCAATGGCATTTAATAAAGCCCTCAATCTCCTTGCGAATAGATGGGTCGCATCCAGTGTCCGAGTCGTCACTGGAAGTGTCAGACCACACGACTTCCTCGTTTGGAACTTCAACTTCATTCGCCTTTTTTCCTAGAGCTTCGCCCGGAAACTTGCGCTCTATTGGTAGTGACGCCGTGGATATTGGTGTCATCTTGGAGTTTGGTTGTATTTTGTTCGTCCTCTAATCGACTACTACTCCAAGTATAATCTCAGCATACACCATACGTAAAATGGATAGATTCGCCTCGTTCCGGTGAACCTTTGCCGTGTTGTAGATGTGTTGGTACGCTTGGATGTACCGTTCTTTGAATACTTCATTGGTGCAGTAATTTAAATTACCCTTGTCGTATTTCCGAAGTTGCGAATACCGCGAATGCGGCCACATTCGTCACAAATGACACCAGACAATGTACTTTGCACACTGTGTAAATGTCCAACAACTTGGTACATCTCCCCAGCCTCGAAATGCCTTCAACTCACCATCGATGAATATGTGAATGCGTTTCTTCTGCTTGTGGTTGCGTACTCGTCCCGCATCACGCTCTCGTTTCTTCATTTTCTTCTCGGAAGCCCGAATTTCAGAAGGCCCACTTGGGTCCATGCTTGAAACTAGCGTAAAGGGGCACCGGGAGTAAAAGGGTGTCAATAGACATTGGGAGTAAAACGGTGTCAATAGACACCAGGACCCACTTCCCAATAGTGCTTAGCAAATAGCCGCCACGTGTGTCATAGTACGCGTTGGCAAGTATTCACATCTTAACACAAAGATACCCTTAAGGTAATCGTTCCCACAGAGAGTCACCGAGAACTACAATGACTAATAACAAACCATGATCTGTACAATGTCAACTATACAATATATACATCAAAAGAAATGAGAGAAAGGTTTAGATCACAAGGGGTGAGCGTTAATTACACCAACCGCCCCACCCAAGTACTTTACATGGCCCAGATCCCACATGGCCCGGATCGTACATGGCCCGGATCCTACATGGCCCGGATTCCACATGGCCCGGATTACACATGGCCCGGATTACACATGGCCCGGATTCCACATGGCCCGGATTCCACATGGCCCGGATTCCACATGGCCCGGATTCCACATGGCCCGGATTACACATGGCCCGGATTGTACATGGCCCGGATCGTACATGGCCCGGATCATACATGGCCCGGATCACACATGGACTTTACAACTATATACATTATAGACATCCGGATACTTGCATATTCGGAGAGTGTTTTACCATCATGAACAACGGTTCACGGACTCAAACAAGTTTTAGAAAACGTTTCCTCACAGTTTCTCCAATCACTCCTACGCACTAACTTGGGATGGTTGTGGTGTCACTGGGTTCCCCCCATAAGAGGGGATAAGGCTTGGGCCCTAAAGACTAACACTTACTCTTGTGGCACGTACGTGGTGTACCCACCCTTCGAGCTGTTAGACCTTCCTTCACCTCAGAATCAGCTAAAGGAATAGTACGTCGTGGGATCGCCTAGCTATTAGCCCCGGGTACCTGATTCCCACTCCTTTTCTTCAGGGAACAAAGTCCTCCTCCTATTACTCCGATGGTCACATTGCAAAGGGGTTAGTTGGATCTCCTTTCTTCTCTCAAGATAATCCGAGCTGTTAGAGTCGGTTTGGACTTACTGCCCTTAGGTCAAACCAGTCTACTCCGTCCTCAACATGAAGGGTTAATGGTGTGTAGTGCTCCTATGGATCAACCTATCCAACCAAAGGTTGATGCGTCTCGGATCTAGAATACATCTTCACAATCGATGTCATACTGCCGCCAACCGGTCACACAAGACATATCAAGACTCCTTCCACACCCGTCACTCCCCCCTCGTCCTCCCCTAATCACTTCTAATCTCACCTGTTATTCCCCTCCACCACGGCTAATCTACTTGAGGGAACAAGGAAACAATCACAAGGGGTCAGAGTTAGAGTCACGCCCAACTAACCATCTAACCATCTCACCTGTTATTCCCCTCCACCACGACTAATCTACTTGAGGGAACAAGGAAACAATGACTCGACGGTTAGTATGGACTTGAGGAGTGGACTACTTGAGATGGTACTTACAGTCATATAGAATCCGAGCTCTCCAACCGTCGAAGGTTTTCAGAGAGCATAGGTTTAGAATTGAGCTGAAAGCAAGTACACATCAAGCAGTGAAGAGAGAGGCCACGAGACTCCTCTCTTATGCTGCGAAGGACTCACACAAGAGTCCAAACTCAAACGATACCTTCTAACTAAAAACGGTGACAATAACTACTCTTGGCGGCCGAGCTGCCACTACACACGACGTGCACCGTCAGAGGTCACTTATTACACAAAATCCAAGGCAAAACCAAGTCAAAACCAAAGTCAACCGGGGGCCAAATCCCGGACTAAACAGTGACCTACAAACCAAGATCCTGACCTACTTCCGCGCCAGATCCTCGAGTCTCTTCCGCTCCTCCCTCCTCTTGCGCTTCTTGGAACTCCGACTTGAAGTCGGGGTGGACGCGGCTGCTGCAAGTGCCACCAATGGCGCAAACACATCAGTGGAAGACGTGGGTTGGCCAAGCGTCGCCCTCAACGAGGTTTCCCTCGAAGGCAAGGAGGAATCCGGGCCATCCGGGGTGATTGACACGGTAGTCATGCCCGGATGTGGCCCGGATCGTGTCGGAGGGGCCGATGCCTGACTCGGGGTGCCCATGATGATATCCTGACCGGATATCTGTTTTGGAGTGTACAAGTAAGAGGAACTCTCACTTGCGGTCTTCCCAATGTGAAGCCCGCTCTGCAAAGGGGCCACAATCGGCGTAGTGCGCGGAGAATCACCGATTGGCAGCTGGCGCGGATGTACGAGAAGTGGAGGCTCCATCGCAACCCCCGGTCGTTCCTTCCAACCGCTCTGCATCGGTGTGGGGACCTCCGAAGGGAATGGTGCTGCCGGGACCCTCGAGTTCTCGAGTGGAGGGGGTAGATCCGGGCTATCAAGGTCCACCACTTCTTTCTCCTTCCGTGGGCCGTGATCGCCGAGGTGACGCTCCTCCGGGTTGGTCTCCGAACCCGAGTCTTCATCTTTGCCGGAACTGTTGGAGTCTTCCACAAACTTGGGTAGAATGTGAGTGAGATTACTCACCAATAACTGCATGTTGGCATAAGCCGCCTCAACCTTCACAGTTTGCTCCATCATGAAGGCAGTCACCCGCTTGCTGGAAATGTGGTCATCCCTCTCCAATCGAGCATCGAACATCTTGGCTTTAAGTAGCACATCTGCGGGTAAACGTAATGCTTCGTCTACTTGCTGTGACGCTGACGCCGAGGCATTGGCTTGGAGAAGAGCCGCCTTGCAACTTCTCTCTGCCTCCAACGCTCGACTCCTTACCTTTGTCACCTCAAGCGTTAGTCGGTTAACCTTCTGCTCCATGAGGCGAAGATCGCCAGCTCCTCCGACCTTCTCCTTGATCGCAGCGATCAACCCTTCACGTGGAGGGTTACCCACCAAGCTGCTTGCTTGTCCCAAGGTCCTATCCGAGTCTTCCACATATACACGAATGGCCTCGAGTAGCTTGGAAGCCGGGTAAGACTTGCCTCCAAGGTGTGCTGGTCCAGTGGCTGCGGCGCGTATGGCTGCACGGGTGCGGGTGGAGGGGGCTCCTCCCGGTCGCTGTCTCTGGCGCTTGGGGGGTGGTACAATCTCCTCTCCTGACTGTGATGAGCTACTCCCTCCTTCAGACCCCGGTTCGGGTTCTGATTCTGTCCCTTCAAACTTCTTCATCATCAGCTGCGTTCCGTACGCCATGTCCTCCTCCGGAGTTGTCTCCTTGAAATGGTGATATAGGTGGATTAGAAATGGGCAGAGGGGTGCACGCTTGACATTGTGAATGCTCCTGGTCAAACGAATCACCACATCCTTTACGATGATGGCCCAATTCACCACTTTCTCGCCAAGGTAGGAGCCATACACGGTGTTCGCGAGGATAACTGTCACTCGGGTAGGTTTCTCGGGGTGTAAGATGGGTATGAGGAATGCGAAGATCCTCCTGGCGCGGGGGTCCGCGCAATCTTGTACCGCGTAACCATTCTTGGCGTCCTTGTTGCCGAACCTCCTGTTGGCATACTCCTCCTTCTTCGTACTTGTCCATCCTGCCCCTTGTCGTGGAAAGCCGTACACCTCTTGCCACCTTCCCATGGTCCATCTATCCGGACAAGCCCGGATGCTATCTCCATTGGGCTCGGATAAAGGATCTTGCCTCATCTCCTGCATGGTTGAATTCACCAAAAAACTCCAACAGCCAAGTGGGAGGCCATTTGATTCGGGAGTTTGATCCTCGCCTGATACGCTCCTTTAAGCTGGCCCGGAGCTCTCTCGAACTGGGATGCACAAGCTGGCCCGAATGCCACCACGAGCTGGAGTGCACAAGCTGGCCCGGATATACTCACCACGAGCTGGAGTGCACAGGTGGCCTGGAGCTCTCTCGAACTGGAGTGCGCAAAGCTGGCCCGGAACTTACCACAAGCTAGCCCACATGCTCCCACGAGCTGGAGTGCACAAAGCAGGTTCGGAGCTCTCTCGAACTGAAGTGCACAAGTGGCCTGGAGCTTACCACGAACTGGAGTACACAAGCTGGTTCGGAGCTCTCTTGAGCTGGGGTGCACAAAGCTGGCCCGGAACCCTCTTGAGCTGGAGTGCACAAAGCTGGCCCGGAACTCCCACCACGAACTGGAGTGCACAAGACTGGCTCGGAGCTCTCTTGAACTAAAGTGCACAAAGCTGGCCCGGATGATCACAATCTGGTTCAACCGGTTGAGAGCTTCGTACCTTGGCTATGTAGTGGACATAAGCGGCGGTGCTCCTTGCTGGCTCGTCTCGTGGTGCTCCTCCCGTGGTGCTCCTCGCTCCTTCTTCAAGTATGCTGGCTGCTCTTCGTCCTTCTCCGTGTCTGCTTGTGTAGACTGAACCGGAGCTTTCTCTCTGCGTATGCTGGCTGCCCTTCGTCCTTCTTCGTGTCTGCTGGCTCGGCTGGCCCGGAGTTCCCTCTCCAAGTATGCTAGCTGCCCTTCGTCCTTCTTTGTGTCTGCTGGCTCGGTTGGCCCGGAGCTCCCTCTCCGAGTATGTTGGCTGCCCTTCGTCCTTCTTCGTGTCTGCTAGCTCGGATGGCCCGGAGCTCCCTCTCCGAGTATGTTGGTTGCCCTTCGTCCTTCTTCGTGTCTGCTGGCTCGGAGCTCGGTTGTGTAGACTAGCCCGGAGCTTGCTTGTGTAGGCTGGCCCGGAACTCCCTCTCCAAGTATGCTGGTGTAGACTGGCCCGGAGCTCCCTCTCCGAGTATGCCGGCTGCAGACTAGCCCGAAGCTCCCTCTTCCTCACGACTGTGCTTCCTCGCTCTCACGACTGTGCTCCTCGCTGCTCGGACCTCCCTTGCCGACTGTTGTGATGATCCTCCTCGTAAAGCTGGTCTTTATGCCCGGTGGCCCACGCCGTGGGAACCTTTCTGGTCCCTTCTCGTCCCGCTTCTTCTCACCTTCTGGGCCAGATTCAGGTGGTGTACATCTTCCGGGCCAGATTCGGTTTCCTTCCTTCTCCCGGGCCAGATTCGGTTTTGTGCGGGTTGGCCCGGATGATGGCATTCCTTGCCTCTTGGTCTTCTTGGGGGGTTTGGGCCCCAGGGACTGTTTTTAGGCTAGAGTCTAAGTCATAGCTCTAGGTCCCTTCCTGCTACTATTAAGGCTTTTATAAAAGCCCCATATTCCTCCTATCCTAATCTTATTTAAAGATTAATCCCGGGTGGCAATAACCTTCTAGCCTAGCTACCTTTCCTACTTTTAATACCTATATGTACCTAACTAAAAAAACAAAAAATTTGTGGTACGACAACGTGGCAGTTGAAGGCCAAAGCGCCTGGGAAGTGAACCCATCGTGCCACGATTCCCAAACTTATAGCAAGGCGCGCATGCCCCCCACAGGCCGCGCGCGTACAAGATGGGACGGTCTCGCGCGTACCAATCATGGTCTCGAGAGGAGGAACATAATGGCCGGGCGCGTGCGATTGGGGCCGGGCGCGTGCGCTGTGGGGCCGGGCGCGCGCGAATAGGGACCATGGAAAGTTCTGATGTTGCAAATTGGATTATCTTAAATGTTACAAACTAATTTCAATGTTTCAAAGGAGATGCAAGAAATGGATCAGTGCTTTAAAGATGTCCTTATATTTATATTGCACATGCAAATTTCGCAACATACAAAATGGTTACAAATGCTACGCTTTCATCTTGCATTCTATTTGCATGTACTCCACTTCATCAGGCATGGGCTCCACTTGGTTCAACACTTCCTGAGGCCCCATCATCCAGCAATTTACAAGCCGCTCGTGTCCTCCGGTAAGGCCCATCCGTGTTTACCAGAGCACGTAACATTTCAGAGTTCCGAAGTGCTTTGAGAGTCTTCATAGTCGCCGGACTATGTTCCTCAAGAAGGAAGTCAATAGCTTCCTCCTTCCAAGTTTCTTTCCATTGCAATTCTTCCCATTGCAACGCATTGTGAAGGTCAAGATCAATGGCCTCTCCCAATTCTGACACCACACGTCCCTCGTGATTCCACAGTTTCCCATCTGGACGTTGCCCGAATTGAAATAGCTTCCGCCTAACATCCCAATATCCGCCTATGACTTGGTAGAAGATGTTTCGTTTACCAACATGGTCCGGGGTGGTTCCCGATATGAGCTTCTTGGCCACTCGTACAATTCCTTCGTGGTCATTATTCCAACCAAATTGCGTGCTTACACTAGACCTATGTAGTTGGTGGCACTGCGCACGCCAATTCCACACCAAATCTTCTCCCCACTTTTGAGCATAGGCATTCCCAGGCGCATTCTCCGGGTTCAGCTCCCAACTAGGTGGCATGTAGGCGGTGAGGCCAAACACTTCATACAAGAGCTTATGAAATGGTGCTCTACACTTTGCGCAAAACCTACGTGTCAAGATACCACCTAAGAGACACATCGGATGGTATAAACACCGACACGTGCCAAGAGCATATGCACCTTCTCGCCCGAAAGGATTTAAACAAACCGGGCAAGCATCTTCATTTTGCGTGAAGCTGCTAGTGTTGGCCATAATTTACGTGGTGCCACGTTTTCGCTTGGTTGAAGGGCATGAGAAGACATAGCCTTTGCGTGGTCCCACTCCAACTTTGCCCAGTCAATAGATTTACCATCTGGCAACAGAGGCAATTCAGTTGGAAACAACTCGTCGATGTGAGCCCAAGATGTGAGTCCAAAGTCACGGCGCGTATTATTCGTCAGATATTCGTTGTCAATCTTCTTGAATTCTATTGCCATTTGCCTCGCACGGTCAACATTCAAGATGCATGCCACCTTCCATTGATAGTACTGCTCGCCCACCGATCTAATCCTTTTTAGAAGGATGTCGTTTGCACTGCGAAGGTGAACTAGTTTCGTGCTTGGATTAGATGGGGAAAATGACAGAGAATCCTTGGTGCTGATGGAATCTATGAATGGCTGCGCTGCTACAGTCGGCGGCGGTAGAAAAACCAACGGACGACTAGCGAAGCGGTGACACGGTGGTCTTGTCGGGGTCTCTAGCAAGCAGCTAGTAATGTTGCCAATAACATTGGCGATCATTGTCTCGTCCACACCTCGAGCAACTTCGCCAATATCAGCCTGGCTGGCAACACTTTCTCGACGCAACTCTTCTATCTCGGCTGCTGGCTTGGTGAAAATATCACCCTTTTCACTAGATTGCAGCTTGAGGTTTTCAATCTCTTCTTGGAGACCTTGAAGCATCTCATCCTTCAAGCTGATAGTGTCCAATAACTCCTGGTGAGCATCGACGGTCGTACTTCCGGACCCTGATGCTACATGCCTGGTGTTGGAAGTGGTGACTACGACATCCATCATTGGCATTTCATCCACAACATGGATGGGTTCTTCATCTCCAACACCCTCAAGCCTCGCGGCGAGTTCTTCATCGCCAACAAGATTTACGATTGATAAATCTACCTGGCCACCTCCTTGAACCAATAGACGTCCTGCTTGATGGAGCTTCACTCGTTGGCGCTTTTTTCGTGACGCACACACCACTAGAGAAGTCGACGAACGCCGACCTATACGACCATGTAAGTCCGAATCAGGACATGATTCTGACTCTACTAAAGGTACTTCTTCTGGGCCATCCGTTTTTTGTGGCCCTAGTGCCGCAAAATGAAACATAGGATGTTGCTCCCTAGGCACATCGGCATGCATCCACACCCTCGGCATTTTTGGAGTTTTCTGCACGGTCTTCCAATCCACTCGCTTATTGAGAAGGACCTCCGCATATATCATGCGAGCGAGATAGAGGGGACAATCATTGCAGGGCATGAATTCGAGCTCGTATAAGTATTGGTGAACTTGGAGGGCACGAGCTCGAAATGCCTCATTGATGCAATACTTCAAATTCGCCTTGTTTGCGCGGCGATTTATTAAATGGCAATGTGAAGGAAACATCTTCGACAGATGGCACCACTCGATGTAATCCTCGCAAGTGACAGACGACCATGGCGATGGCTCATCTTGCCAACCCACAAATGCAATTTTTGTTGGATTGTTGAACACGTGCATCTGCATCTTCTGGAGCTTCCCGTGCCTCGCCCTATCTTTGTCTTTCTCCCTCTTCCTCTGCGCGGCGGACATTGGTGGCTGTTGTTGGGCATCTGGCTCACTCTCACTCTCCATAGCGGAACACTGTAAAAAAATCTACCAAAATGTTTGTTAACTACGCTAAGCTCTATCCAAAAAAAACTAACGAAAATTACCACCTTGGGTTTCAAAATAATCCAAGGTAGCCAAGCGCGCACGCGGCATGGGAAACGCGCGCATGCCGTATGGGGACCGGGCGCGTACACTGGGGTCTCGCGCGTACGTTTTGGGGTCTCGGGCGTAGGATTTGGGGCCTCGCACGTAGGATCCACTGTCAGGCCCGTGGACATTGGGGCCGGGCGCATGCGGGAACAAGCCAGGCGTGTGCGGGAACAGGCCGGGCGCGAACGGGAACGTACTGGGCGCATGCGGAAACGGGCTCTATCCGTGCGAGAACATGCTCTATTCGTGGGGGAACAGACTCTATTCGATTACGGGCCGGGGCGTACGCTAGAGGGCCGGGCGCGTACGCTAGAGGGCCGAGCATGTACGCTAGAGGGTCGAGCGCGTTCACTGGAGGGCCGGGCGCGTTCTCTGGAGGGCCGGGCGTGTTCGCCGGAGGGCCGGGCGCGTTCTCTGGAGGGCCAAGCGCGTTCTCTAGAGGGCCGGGCGCGTTCGCTGAAAAGCCGGGCGCGTTCTCTGGACTCTGAACGGCCGGGCGTCTTCCCTGGAGGGTTGGGCGCGTTCTCTGGAGGGCCGGACGCGTTCGCTGGAGGGCCAGGCGCGTTCTCTGGAGGGCCAAGCGCGTTCTCTAGAGGGCCGGGCGCGTTCGCTGAAAAGCCGGGCGCGTTCTCTGGACTCTGGACGGCCGGGCGTCTTCCCTGGAGGGTTGGGCGCGTTCTCTGGAGGGCCGGACGCGTACGCTGGAGGTCCGGGCGCATACGCTGGAGGGCCGGGCGCGTTCGCTAGAGGGCCAGGCGCATTTGCTGGAAGGCCGGGCGCGTGGCGTCTTGGTCAGGCGCATGCAGACGCGCATGCGAGGCCAGGGTTCTCCATTTCACTATAAATGGAACAGATTCTAATATCAATAGGCTCCTCTCAAGTAGCTCCTTGTCCTAGTACTATTCATACTTTGCTAGGAACTAAGAGGGGGGCCACCACACATTGGGTCCGAGGGAGGTTTTGATTTTTTTTATAAAATTATAGTTTGTGTAGGGTTGTGATTATTGCAATGGCCACTGATCGTAATACTAGAAAGCGGCCCACGTATGTTGATTTAGATGCTCCAGATGCATCTGAGCTTCCACCTACTAGCGTTGCAGAGTCGAGCCGCAATCCTTCCGATGCACCGAAGGCACCGTCAAAGAGGGGAAGCAAAAAATGTCTGCGCACGAGAAGGATGCCGGTTATCCACCAAAGGAGTATACCGCATTTCTTCGAGGTGTGGCAATACAATACTATCCTCGATGGTGTGAAATTGACGTGGTGCAATTCCATCAAGTTTATTTGGAGAAGGGAGAGCCAAGAATCATGTGCCTACAGGCTGACCTCTAGTCGAAATTCGAGCGCGCTCTGGAGAGTTTTGAATCGTTCAAGGATGCATATGGCATGTATAACTATGCCTCATTCATGGAGAGAGTAATCACTCAATACACAAGTAATGCATCGCATGTATTTGATTGTGAGGTGAATAAACCTCGTGGGGGCCAGCATCAGCCATGCAACTTGGAACTCCGCAAGTTCCTCGAAGGTGTGAAGACCACCATCGGCAGGTTTTCAAGCTCTCGTATGAGAGGTATGCCTTGGAATGAACAAGCGATGAACTCAGCCATGGAGGCGCATATGTTGCACAGCGTTCAATTTCTTCCAGAAGATATCGGAGTTTATGGACTTTCCGGATATGACGCCATTGGTGGATACGGAAAGGTTCGGAAGGTCCGCATCGTGGGTGTGCGAGCCATTTCGGCATACATGGAGTTTGCCGGGAAAATGCCAACGGCGTCTCATCCGAAGGAGAAATTTATACAACGGTCTCACGAGGCCATGATATGTCATGTTGCACACCCAAGAGTTATAAAGTTTTGGGCGGTGAATACAAAGAATATGGAGGCGTACACATTGTGGTGGAATGGTGGTAGCTGGGCCCATTTTAAAACCGTCGATTGAAAGGCAAATCTGGCGGCTTCGAGCAACTCAATCCTTTCAGCTCCATATATTTCGGCGGAGGATACAACACAAATCTTAGCCTTCCGGAAGAATAGAGCAAGACTTGCTTGGGCTTTGATGTGCACCATGGCCCAAGTCCACAAGGCAAATGTCATTCACAATGACATCGCTCTCACAAACGTGCTTCTCCACTTTCCTCCAGAGAAACCAGGGTCCGTCTTCATTGGCGTTTGTGATTAGGGAATTGCGAGCCGAGTATCACATGAAGAGCCATCAAAATATGGATTCCGGACAGACACGGAGCTGGACAATCAACGCCGTAGACGACATTGGATAGCTCCAGAGTGGTAAATTTACAAATTCGGCCCACAAGATTCGGAAACGGCATTGGATGTGATGCAGCGGCGACACCAATACACCCAGCTCGCTGATTCGTACTCCGTTGGGTGGATGGCTAGAGCGATTTGGGAGAAAGAATCTGACTCAACATTCTTCAAATCAACCGTCAACTACGCAGCTTTTCAAGTGAAGATCGAGAAGTTACTAGAACGAGATCCCTTCAAACGTCCAACACTCTGCAAAGTGGTTGACGAGCTAATGGCTAAACCATTCAACTTTGAAGTTTCGGACGCTTGCTTCCGCTATGAGATATAGATATTTTGGCTTAGCGTATTGATAGTGAAGAATTTGATTGTTGATCATTTTGCAATATGTACTAGCATTGTGATGTAACGGTGTTTTTTGCCCATCTCGTTATAAATGTAAGATTAACATTTTTCATACACATTGCGACATGGAGCTCATGCATGTTAAGAAGTGAGAGAGCGCACGCGACCCTTGAATTCAATACCCGTACGCGCGCAACGCCAAAGACCACACGCCAGGCCGAGCCCCCTCCACGAACGCGCCCAGTCCTCCCCCACGAACACGCGCAGCCCCTCTACGAACGTCCGCGACCTTGGCCGGACGCGCTAGCCCCTCCAAGTATGCGCCCGGCCCTTCATCGTGCGCGCCCAGCCCCTCACGGTACGCGCCCGGTCGACCCATGTACGCGCTCGGTCCACCCCTGTACACTCCTGGCCCAACACGGTACGCGTTCGATCTCCCTTGTATGTGCCCGGCCCCTTGAATGCGCGCCTGGCCCATATCTTCGTACGCTCCCGGCCCCTTCAGTATGTGCCCGACCCCTCTCCGTATGCGTCCGACCCTTTCATGCGCCCACCCCCCTGTTTGCACGTGCGCGACCTTGTTGACAACGTGTCAGCCACGTAGTCGCCTTCGTGGCAGTGGGTAAATTGATTTACCTCGAGTCATGGTCAAACTAGGGTTGACCCTTATCGGACGGACAACAGCCTGTACCGGACGGACGGACACTACCGGACGGATGGACGGCCGAACAACCCTAACAATAGATGATATTGGTAAAAAGGAATCAACATTATATATATAAGGGGTGGACAAAAGCTTAGGAAAGGTGGGCACAATGAGGAATGAGGCTTATACATGGTTCACATCTTCATTATGCCACTAGCAATAATTCAACGATATAAAGGAATTTAAAAAACACAAAATACTGGAAGACAAGTTGTGTTTGTGTTGAGCATGGATGCGTATGCAAAGGAGATTGATAAGTGTGCAAGGAGGCATGCGACTATGTAAGAGGGGCGGGTCACTACAAAAGAAGAGTGGGCGGGTAGACAAGGAGTGAGGGCAAATTAGTGAAAAAGGAGGGGGAAGGGAGGGGGGGATTATGGGGCAAGCGATTCAAAGAGGATCGCACACATGAGAGTCGAGTTCGCAAGTTGGAGGGTTGCGTGCGTACGGTGGAGGGTTGCGTGCGTACGGTGGAGGGTCGCGCGTGCGGTAGAGGCGCTTATGCTTAAATATTATAAAAATTTGATTAAAAAATTTAAAAGAGTGTGTGGCCCTCAAGAGCGCACACGCGCAACCCTCCAAGTTGTGGGCTCGACCTTTTAATGTGCGATCCTCCTTCGATTGCTTGCCCCATAATCTCAGGTACGTACCCATTGGCTTGCGCTTGCCTGTTCACTTAATGAGAGTCGGGCGTGTACTCAAAGGGGTCGGGCGCGAATTAAAAAGGGTCGGGCGCGTACCCATTGGGTCATGCACGTACTTGAAAGGATCAAGCGCGTACCAAAAAGGGGTTGGGCGTGCATCTAAAGGGTCCAGCGTGTACCTTAAGGGGTCGGGCGCGTACTTAAAGAGCTTCGGCGCGTGCTTGAAGGAGTCAGAAGGAGTCGGACGCGTACCTAAAGGGGACGGGCGCGTCCTTAAAGAGGTTAGGCGCGTACCTCAAGGGGCCGGGAGCGTACACCAAAGGGTCAAAGCGTACCTTAAGGGGCCGCGCGCGTACATAACAGGGCCTCGCACGTACTAAGCACGGTTGTGCGTGTACGCCAAAAAATAAATAAATAAATAAATTTTGGCGTACGCGCGCGGCCTTTCTTCGTACGCGTCCAGCCCTTGATGGTACGCGCCCAACCCTTGTACGTATGCGCCCAATCCAAAAAGTCGGGCGCATGCTTACAAGGGCTGGACACGTACAAAAAAAAATTGCTTTTTTTTTAGCGTATGTGCGCGACCCTGTTTGGTACGCGCGTAGCCCTTGTTTGTACACGCCCAGCCCTTGATGGTACGCACCCAACCCTTATTTCTACGCACCCAACCCTTGTACGTACGCGCCCGATCCAAAAGGTCGCGCGCATGCTTACAAGGGCTTGGCACATAAAAAGAATAAAAATATAAAAATTTTAATTTTTTTTTGACGTATACGCGGAGCCCCGTTTGGTTCGCGCTCAGCCCTTGTTCATATGCGCGCAGTCCTTGATGGTACGCGCCCAACCCTTGTTTGTACGCGCCCAACCCTAGTACGTACGCGCCCGATCCAAAAGGTCAGGCGCATGCTTACAAAGGCTGGGCGCGTACGAAAAACCAAAAAAAAAAAAAGTTTTTTTTTTTTTTTTTTCGCGTACGCGCGCGGCCTTGTAAGGTACGTACGCGCCCGTGTTAGGTACACGCGCGGCCCTTCTGGAAACGCGCGCGGCCCTTCAGGAAACGCGCGCGGCCCTTCTAGGTACGCGCGCAGCCCTTCTACGTTCGCGCACGGCCCAAAGGTGCGCGCGCGGCCCTATGATAAGACGTGGAAAGCGGTCTGACGTGTTGGCACACGTTTTTTACTCAGGGGTAAGTTGTAAATTTGATTTCGGGTTTGTAATTTTTTTTTACACACAACTGTCCGCCAAATAGTGTTGTCCGTCCTGTCCGTCTGTCTGACTGTCTGTCCGTGCGCTGTCTTTGGGCCCCTGTCCGTCTATGTAGACAACCCTGAAGGCAGCAGATGCATCTGCGGTGGGTTGGATTTGTGAAAAAATTTGGAAAGAAGATTGGGACACTTTGTATTTCACCGCCAAAAACACAGAGCAATATGTACACCTGAAGCTACGATTTGCAGCGTTGCAAAAAGATGTGAAAGACCGGTCTTTTGTGATAGATGTTATAGACACATTAATGAAACCCCCCCCACGGTTCGGCTATGCCTCTATGCTGTTACCGACAATATTTTTTTGTTAGTTAGTTGCATTAGTTTCGCATGTGGTGGTTAAATAGGCAGTACGACATCTTCGTAGAAGAGTATGTGTACTTGGCAATTGCCATACGTCTCATTTAATCAATTTTGGATACGTCCAAATCTTAAATTTTCAGTCCGAGATTTGCATTTCTTCAAACACAAATAATTGGGTATAAATATTTTCTTCACATATAATATGTCAATGCGAGGCTATCAACCTAGTGCACATCTGAACCGCTCTGATTCAAAGTAAAAAAATTCTTGCAAGACACTATTGGTAGTTAAAGTTGTACACCCTCCAAATTCCACAGTTTCCACTACCAACATATTGTAACTTTAAACACTATAATCTAACTCATGAAGGGGCGGGGACGTCTCCGCCCCACCTCCCTCTTGGCATTAGTCCCCGCCCCTGCTTGATCATGACCATGTCCTACGTGGCAGCGATGTGGTGCCAACATGGTTGCCACGTCACCTGTTTTTTACCTTGCGGATAAGTCAACCCTCTGTTGACTGTATCGGACGGGCGAGAGCTCTACCGGACGGGCAAATCGGACGGACGGGCAAACCGGATGTCCGTCCAGTATGACAACCTAGGAAACATACCTATCAGCTGAAGACATTTTGTCGGCTGCTGGGGAAAACCCGTCGGCTGATGACTTGGACTCTAGCGCTGGAGCTCCCCCGCCTTGTTCCGCCTGTTGGGTGCTCCTCCACTGCTTTCTTCAATTGCCGGAAGCACAACATCTGGTGGCCGTGGACTGATTCAGTCCCAAACTAGGAAAAACTTTACAACCTAATCCTGTAGTTGTTTGACTAAACCAGGAAGAATAGATTACAAATGACCGGTTTGGTGGAAGCCTAACCTTTTATACCTTGTCGAATCTGAACGCCCCGACTGTTCAATCATCTTTTGCCCTTAATCGAAAGGCCATCAAAGAGTCTCGGTAGTCTGATTGTCTGATAGTCTCGGTAGTCTGACAGTTTTCATCCAACCGGCTGGATTTACAGTTGGCACTTTCAATTTAATTTAAAATCATTTTTTATTTGAATATTCAAATTCACTTATCGTTTTTTTGTTTCGATGTAACTTTCGTTTTTATATTCTAATTTAGTTTTTCTTAAATATCTCTTTTCTGTATTCATTGATTTTTTGTAATTTCTTTTTAGTTTGGCTTTCGGATTCGACTCGTTCATCCTCGTCATTTATATTTTATTCTTGATTCTTTGGAAAATCTTTTCGAATTTCGTATTGAAGTTTCACATTTGATTCCGTTCGAATTTGAATTTGAAGTCTAGGAATGATCGCGCGCAAATTTTTGGGCGCGAATCCACAAAGGTGATTCTGGCGCAAAATTTCAAAATCGACTTTTGCGCACATTGTTCAGCTGAGAGAGGGATATCATCACATCTTCTGCAAATCCTCTGTCATTTCTCTTCTACTTCTCTTTATTGCACCTATCCTCACATGCATTCCTGTCGTATTGTTTTTGTCTCAGCTTTGATCGTCCGCATTGCACTATTCTGCACCAGCTCTTTTTAACATTCGAGCATTCTTCTTGTTGCACATTGACAAGCACTGTCTGGAAGTAGGCGTTCATTTATGGTGTAGGCGATCATTTATGGTGCAGTTCTATTCGATGCTTTCTCCGATTAGAGCTCAGATTCCATGTTAGATAAAATCGTACTTCATCACTATGAAATCCATTAGGGTGTCCAGGTATTTTCCAGGTTGAACTACTCTCGCAAGATATCTGCTCAATCCCTGTATTGTCCTACAGCTTTCTTGATTTTGAGTCATATATAGATACTGTGTAAGTCAACCTTGTTGCGTCACCTTAACGTTGTATCTGCATTGACCACCTGAATACCTAAAGTCTTGATACCCTAAACACTGGCAACCGAATCTGTGCACAAAAGTGCTCCTTCCCACTTTGTTTCAACATTCCATGAAATCATGAACATGCTCTTTCTGATTCACGATTTTCCAAGTCTCATGCGAAAGCACCAAAATCCACTGGAAGTTCACCCGAATCCCTAAACCCTAATCTTGAACCCTAATCCAAAAACCTAAAGCATCGATTTTGACTCACTGACCCATGCATTCGCCTTCACCCTGTTTGTGAGCCATTCTCGAGCTGGATGCGTGATCCATAGGTCGATTTTATCATCAAATTTTGTCGACTCCCAGCCGACGAAGCCAAGTTGGCATTCTGGAACATGGATTGCGGACCCATTCTATCGTTCATGAAGAACGGAAAATCACGTCGATGGAATCTTCATAAAGGTGTTCAAGTTGCCCTAACTCACTCGAGCCTCTACTTTGTTGGTCGCGCAGTTGTTCAAAAAATCATTCTGAGGGATCCATGGATTATTTGTGTCAAGGTGATCGATGTTTCCGATTCGATGGAAATGCCTATTTCGTTCCCAACTGATAGATTAACCATGCTTCGCGAATGTTGTGGCCGGTCAATCGATTGAGAGACGGCTGACCTTTGGCCATTCGCTATCATCGACGAACTCATTGAGGATCCACCGGAATCCATATTGCAACTCGTTGAGGATATCGAACCAGTTCTGTCGTTTCTGAACCTTCGTGACGGCATGGAGGTTGCGGGCCTCCTTGTTGATGTCATGGGTCACAACTGTTGTGCAGGCGTAGGAGTTATCAACGAGTGCTCACCAAAAGGATCGTGGAAAGGGTTCCTAATTCCTCACATCTTCTTTCTGGTTGTCTGAGTCTAGACAGTAAATGTCAAGTTCCTCACTCATACCGCATACTGCGAGCTCCCTGAGGTGAGCACGCTTGGTGACACCGTGGATAACCTTGTTCTTTGGAGTGGCTATCGAGTTCGCCCCATGCGGGTCAGTGACGACATTGGATACGCCTCAACTGATGAATCTCCAGTGAGTGAGATGTCAGGCACTTCGGATGAAGGCGACCGTGGCGACACGATCTATGATGACAACATTTTCCAATGTCCATGGGATTTGATGGGGATTCAGGCAGCGACTCAAAAGCAAGCCGAGAAGGATATGAGGACGTTCCCTTAGCTGGCAGCCGACGCCCGACTGACCAACCACCAATTGAAGCAACCTTTCCTTTAGGGGTCGAATAAGATCAATTTCAGTATCCGGATCGACCACAATGGAGGAACAAGTACTGCCATTTGCTCGACAATAACTTCGCATTAGTTGGGCGGGCGATGATTCAAGTTTGCATTGCGCATGAGGCATGTGATGCAGACATATTGGGAGACATTGACGTGGGCGTATTCTTTGTTTCTGAGCATGAGGATCTTCAGATGACCACGTTGCGCTGGAAGATTTCGCACAAGCGCCTGGAAGGTGGTCAACTGTTGTCTGAGTGCCTTATCTATTGTTCTGAGCAAAATCAAGCTAGATGTAAAGATGACGGGCTCGAGGGGGTGGCCAAGGATCCATACAGAGGTATGAAACGGAAGCTTAAGCAGAAGAGCGATGTTTCTGTGACCAAGTTTCGACACCTCGAGTCCAAAGTTGCTTGTCAGATTGTTAGTTCGAAAAAGTGTTGTTCGAGACGATGCTGTCAGATTTTTCTTTGGGTGGACACTTGTAATATCTGGCAGTAGTTCTACTCCTCAAGCTTCGAGCAACGGCGTGAAACTGCGTACACTGTTCAGGGCCAGCTCCACAAAGTTCCAGGCTTCCAGAAACCCTTCATCACTCTGCATGGCGTTGATGTTTGCGAAGTTGACTGGTTTCGCATTCATGGCGTCTCCGAGTCTACCTACTACAAGTATAAATCGGATTCATTGAACGGACGCGTAAACAATTGTCATGGAAATGCTGGAATTTTGCGCCCAAGGTCTCAGACTGTTCAGGCTCGTGGGACCATTTCCTGAATCATCAACGATAATGCAGACCACATGCCAAATGAGTTTCGAGTCATCGGCAATAAGAGGGTTGCATCTCTGATGATTCTACCTGCTACGATGAACTGGAATCATCTCCGTGACAAGTCCAACCTAGTAAGGTTCTACATTCTTCCTCCTTGCACATGTGACTTGCTTATGTAACCCATATTGTCGGCTGGCAGCCAATGCATGTCTATTCTTACATCTCTCTAATTCTACATCATTAGTCTTGATCGCTTTCTCTCTCGATTCCAGGTGAACTCTAAATGCTGTGTCAAGCCGATTTCGCAATCTGTTGTAAGTCGATTGAAACGGAAGTTTTTTCGGAACGTTGAGGTAAAGGCTGTTGGTAGCAACTTTTCGAGATGTACCGAGTGTGACTATCTGGTTGAGTTTCTTGCCAAATATCCTCGCGGGTATGACAAATGGCAAGCACTCCATGATGATCAGGCGAGGCATCTCAACTACCAAAGTGCTTGCCGTAATGTATACTTTGGATGGACATCTTAGTCCATTAATTACTCGTATGAGTTTCTCTGCATTATTCACGACAAGATGGACACTTCTAAGATGGCCATTCCAAGAATGCAGCGGATTACGAAGGCGACCGCGGGTCTCGGACACATTCCTATTTCATGTACTGGCATGCTAATTCACGGTCAGTGCTACGGTGCGTATGCGCATTACTCGATGTCCTTATGGCTCGGGGACTCCAATTTCACAATCTCGTCTATCTGCCGTGTTCTTCGGGCTTTAGAGCGCCGACCTGTGCGAGAGTCTAAGCACCTTTTTACATATCCACCTCAGAATCCGTTCTTTGAAGCTCTACTCCGTGGTAAATCCAGATGTAGTTCGTCGATTCCAGAAGCAAGGGGCGATCCCCTCCCAGCTGCTTCGCTCGCTCAAGCGGAAGTTAAGCTTCCTCGCAAGTTGTATCTCCAACTTGATAACTCTGCAAAGGATAGCAAGAACAGGTTCGTCATGGCCTTCTATTCGCTTCTCATAGCCAGACAAATTTTTAACGAAGTGATTGTGGGATTCTTGATTGTCGGCCACACTCATGAGGACATTGACGCGCATTTTAGTTACCTTTCAAAATTCATCAAATAGAAAAACACATACTGCTTAGCTGACCTCATGAAATCTTTGATGGACTCTTAGAAGACAATAGCCTTTATTCCTGAACTTACTCAAGAGGTTGCTGATTTCAAAAGTTACATTGCTGATTACCATCACAATGGCAAGAATAAGCTTGTCGGTCTTGGTGAGATGCACCTTTTAAAATTTCACGTTGAAGAGGAAGGTGAAGATGCGGGAAGGCCGGTCATGAGATACAAGAGAAGTGCAACGGATTCATCATGGCTCCCTCCGGATGAGGCTCATTTGTTTTTCGTCATCATTCTGTTTGCTATCATTTTCTGCCGATTCTCTTGTTACTTACCCGTCGGCTGCCAGCCGACGGATTATACCTTTGTGCTTCTTTTGTCCTCCTTTCCTTCGATTTCATTACTTTCTTTTTTATGTCTAACTTTTTTGTATTTTGCAATCAGATAAGCGTGTGAAGATGTGGACGGCGGATCAATTCGGGAATCCTTACCTTCCGATCGGTGATCCAAAACCAGTACCCTTCAAGCCGCTTTGGAGTGACGTTCTTGTCAACGAATCGAAGCGTAACAAGGAGAAGGAGGTTGCAAGGGCCACTGGAAATAGCGAGAAGCAGTCCTTTATCAAGAACGGTATTGCAAAGTATATTGAGTTCTGGAGGACAGGCATGGCTCGAGACAAAAGATATCCCGCAATATGGCACCTTTCATTGCATATTGGGAGCGTCTTTTACAGCTTATTTATGGCCCTTTCCCTCCTAATCTTAACTGTCTACGCGAAGGATTCTGGCCAAAATCGGACTGGATGTGTGATCATGCTCGCGCAGCGTCACTGCCCGATGCAATTAATTCCAGCTTGGATGTCACACCAGAAGATGAACCCAACCCTTACCCTTACTGCGGCCCCGAGATGAGCCGTCCAGAATTATCCTTCAATCCGTTTCGTGATGTTCTTCTTGGTGATTTTGTTCTTTGCCGACCATGCACTCGTCATTATCTTCCTGTGTGGATGGGCCGGGTACTGAAGTGCGTTAACCACAGTCCTGGGGATTCCTACGGGAACTTTAAGGTTGAATGGTGGGTTCCACTCACGACCAAGAAAGATTCAAAGAAGATCATCGGAAAGGAGTCTTGGAATAGGCGGTGGGAACGGGAACAACGGAATCCAGATGTTCAGAACTGTAGTATCATTCTCTTCTCCCATCAGTACCCGTCTCATAATAAGCGTGGGCCGCGAAAGATCCACCGTATCCCGCCTGAAGCAGCGAGCGTTGCAATGGCTTGTTTGGAGGCAGGTGGCATGACTATCCATGGCAGTGGCGATTGGTTGCTTCTTTGGTCGACTGCCAGCCGACGGATTGATGTTCACTACAATGTAAATTTTTCACCATTTATCAATTTGAATGCTGCATGGGACAGTAGTATCTGCGGTACTTTGGCGATTGTCACTTTTTTCAAGTAACTCATCTGACGGGATATCAATCTGAATAGTTGGTGTTTTTCTTGTTGGCTGCCAGCCGACAGCCTCTGTATTTTGCGTATGCAGTGTGATCCAGTTATTGTGGTCACTTAGATGTGCGTTGTAGACCCAACCTCTTATTTTCCATGGGCACATCACGTAGTGGTTAACGACGTCTTTACATATGAGTAGACCTTCTAACTCAGAACAGACCCTAAACAAATAGCACCAAAATTACCTCAGAGTGTCGAAGGGTAAGAAAACTTGACTACAATGCGACCGTCCCACTGATCGCTTTTCGTAGGTCACGTAAACATTCCTCGGCTTGGCATCTGCAGAGTCATTGAGGAATCACAACCAAGCTACGCGTACTTCACACCCCAAATCGACGCCAACATATAGTGGGGTTCTTTCTATTCGGACAACACGTATTGGAGCGCCATCTTCTCCCGACCACGAAGTCGATGTATCTAGGTCATACAACACAGCCAAGTGTGGAAAACGTCATTGTCGACGACAATCTGGCTTCACCAAAACTTCAAGGACATTCAGTAAGTGGAAGAAATTAGAGACTGACCTGGTACCTTTGTATGCGGTCACCGGTGTGCAATTTTTGTGGACTCATTGGAGGGCTCTGATTTTTCCTTCAGGCACATGTTGCATGGAGCATGCTCCAAGAAGTTATGCTAACGCAGAACCATCTTCACCACCTTTCGGCGCAGATACCATCTTTCGGAGCAGAGACCATCTTCACCACCGCCGCACACAGTCTACACCCAAGTTATGACGTTACGGCGGCCATGCAACTCTGCAAAGTTCGACCGTCGTCCACATTAAAGTCCTTGATACCAGGTAGTTCAACTAAACAGTCACTGACAGCGTTTCTGCATTTGAGGAAGGCACGAGTCGCGATCTAAGCTGCCCACTCCTTTCCCGTGTTTCAGTATATTACATACCGTAGGGTATGGAAAATATACCATATATACAGCGAAGTATATCAAGAAACGTAGACCCCGGAAAACTTGATTTGACCCAAATTTATGAATAAAAAACTATTTTGTAGGAAAAAATTATGTTTGAAGATGGATTACTGTACGATGTATCTGATTCAATAAGAAATCAAAGCAGGAAACAACAGTGATCCCTGTTTTATGAGCCTTGAAAAAAAAGCATGTTTTTTAGCAATAAAAGTGAAAATAACTTGCCGATCTGGAATTTCCAATCAAAATATATGAAAACATTGTGGCGTGGATGTGTCATACAAGTTTCAAAGTATTTCACTTCCTAGAACTCTCAAAATCAGTATATTTATTGGATTTTGTATACCTGTGACAAGTATGTACATCTGAAAGATATACCTAGATTGGCCAAACCGTTAGTCAAAACTAAACTCGCCTATGGTTTCCACCCTTTTATTCAAGTTACCTTCTACATTCCATCAGTATAATTCAAAGGTTGGTCCCACATTTTCACTTTTGGGCAGTAGAAGGTTTGTGACTATTTCCAAACCCATTTGTGACACTATTTATATACCACCTTAGTGGACTTTCACCCTTCATCGATTAGATTTGCATTGCTTTGAAGATAAGTCTCAATCAACCCATGATCCATCCCCTTGGTCACAAAAGTTCATTGACACGATCTAGAATCCTACGGTGAACCGCTCAATGTACTCATATGCTCTAACCGAAGGTGTATTGAGGCCGCCATTGCCAAAAATAAACTCTTGTTTATTCTCCAATGCCAATCAATTCCAATCCATTAAGGAATCAGAATATGTAGAAATCGTGCCGCCGGCCAGCCGCAATCTCCAAGAAAGTGATATTCTTCATGTAAGTAAGTGCCAAAGAAAAGCCGGCAAGCTTTAAACTATTCATAAGAGCCGTACCAATCATGGTGTACTATATTGGAGGCAAGGTAGACCTCATAACTACTGCAATGCATGCCTTGTTTATCATCACACTATTGTCATTGTTCTATTGGTAACATCATAATATCAGTACGGTACTAGTGGGTTGGATCCTAAATCCATTCAACTTGGAAATCAAAGAGATAATTTATACTTTGAATTCTATTCACGATCCATGCCAACCAAACTAAAATTAGGTTACAAAAAGAAAACTACATGGATGGCATTGGTATCAAGGTTGAAATCAATGTTTACTATAGAAAGTTCCATCACTGTGTGGCTTGGACTGAATAATTAGTCAATGGCATTTAGATATGAAAAACTGTAGTATATATGAACCCACGTACGGGGCTAGAAACATCTTATAATATTGATCGCCAAGTATAATTTATTTCCACAGAGCAATGTTTAGGAAGTTGATGGATAGTGTCCAATCTATAACTTGAATTACGATTATCCATATGTAGGCATTTGTTGACACTCAGAGCTTGTGTTGGTATTTGATAATGTTAGTTTGAAATAAGATGGGTAATGTAGGAGATTTCAAAGATTAAAATATCATTGAACGTCAATGAGGGAGTGAGCATGGACCCCCATTAGATTTAGCAATTCCAAGAGTCTACCCAATTTCCATAGCATCAATTTCGGTCGCAACCTTTTGTTCGGAGTATCCAAACCTAAAGTATCATTTGACAAAACACTTGGCTGGAAGAGTATATATTACTGATAGAAAAGGAGCCTGGAGTATAGATAACTTGGTGTGGCAATGTACTTTGTTAGATACTATGTGTGCTTGTTACAACCTAATATGCCCTCGTACACTTCTATGCACCAAGTTCTTGAATATCTATGAATAATATAAATTTTTCATTGTTCTTGATGATCATATGTGGAATATGCTCTCAAGATAGTATAGACAATAGAAGAAAGAGGCTAAAATGACATGGGTTTAGGGCTTAGAATTTAGGGTTCCAAACCAATCAATAAGAAATCTTGGGAGACACAATAGATTCTAAATTTAGCTGAAAAAACAAGCATGGATTGTCTCTCCAATGTGGTGATTTTGAGTGAACCTTAATCCACAACACTACACCTAGAGGATACGCGAATGTACTGCATTTGCGCATACACAACTACATGGTTTAACAAAGGGAGCTACACCGGTGTATATGCGTAGTTAGCGAATGCACGTTTTATCGGCGAATGCACGTCATTATTTTTTCTTGTCCTTCACCTTAAAATTCAGAGTCCTAAGGTATTTTTATAATTTTAATCCAATACACAACCAATGAGTTATCCAAGGATGAAGTTCAAGATTATAACTTCATCTGTACATATCTCCTCCGATTCGTTTCGGATGATCTAGTATAATATATTTTTGGAAAGCTCTTTCAACGGTCTAGAGCATGGTACAAAATTCTCTCAAAAAATAAATCTCAATTAATAGTCAAAATTCTTTAGAATTGAAACCTAGGTTCAAAAAATGTTTAGGGTGGATTTTTAATGATGTCAGGTACCAACAAGAAGAATTATCCTAGGGAGAGGTTTATTCTTAGCTTTAGCATAATTCATAGCATTTCAGGATTGTTTAGGACTCGAAGTTAATTCTTCGGCTGAGAGGCAATTTCTATTAGAATTCAGAAGAAATGGACTAAGGTCAGCTCATAGTCTTGTACTTTTCTCCTTACGAGGTTTAGGGATTTGTCAAATTATCCTTGACTCGAGGATAACTCCAATGTTTAGAAATTGTACGCATTCAAAGGTATTCCTAATTGTAGATGCACCACTACGGCCTAACGGTTCCTTTCAGGTGGGTTTCCTCTATTTAAAGGTTTAGAATACTAATCAATGGTCTAGGACCGAATCTTTTCTAGTCAAGCCTGGTTGCTTTGGTTTCACCATTGTTAGATTCCTCAACAATACTTTAGGAATTAGGGACTTTTAAATACTCAAGGATGATTATAGATTTTAGGTGTAGGCCAATAATACCTAAGCATGAATATCACACTTAAGGTTATGACATATCTGTCAATTGTGACTCCTATTTACAGTACCCTCTCTATATGGGAAAATCCAACTGACCTTTCTTGTTTAAAGTGGAGAGATGACGTTCTGATCTGAAAAAAATGAACTTTGAAAAGTTATCTCCTTCCAAATGCAAAAGAGACACCCAATCCGAAGAATAGATGGCTTCTCTAGTGAAATAGACAAGTTTCTCAACTCACTATTCACGTCTAGAAAATCCCATCAATCACTTCCTTTAAATTTTGAAAAGCGAGGATATTCCATGTGAACTAGTTGAAAGACGACTAGCAAATAGTGATGCTTAGATAATTGCACCAAAGCACGGAGGTGGAGAAAAGGTTCGTACCTTGGCTTCCAATCTTCCTAAAAATTAAAAGCCATCCTTCTTGTTAATGGGTTCAGAGAAGAAGGTTACCCAACTTGTAAGAGACATGGTTGCTCAATGAATGTCAATACAATGATACTTGAATCATTCATATAAATGGTCAACGTTCCAATACTCTACACAATGTGCATTTCTGTAGAATTCGATAGAGCCCAAAAATCATTGATAAGGTGCGAACCTGGTTATAAAAATGCAATGCTCAGCCTCCTCCAAAGCCTCTTCACAGCCTCCCCTTGACCACGTGAGTATGTGCCTCTGCAACACTATAAAACATCTCAACAAAGCAATGGAGAATCCTAGAATCCTAGGTAATTGATTCTAGAGAGTTCAAGCATGAACACCTATGTTTATGTACATGTGTAACAGACTTGAATCAAATTTGTACATACAGGATTGAACACTTCCACCTTGCATATTGCCCCTAGATATTGGAAACGATCGGTTCTTCGATAATTCAGGGGTTGTCAAAGATGATTCACAAGCGACCAATACCTTCAACCAATTCCAAAAGACTCCACGTTAACCCCCAATGCATTGTGAAACAACTTCAAGTTATTAAATGTTTCATTGACTACAAAATGACGCTGGTATTTAAAATTTTCCTTAAAGCAAGAATAACTTTGGGTACATGATGTTATCCTCGACACGATGATAACACCACATTCAATAAAAGGTTTAGGATTCCCATCAAAAATGATTCTTCACTTTTAGGTAGTGACTCTCAACTCAAGGATAACTTCAGCAAGACCCTTGTTTGGGAAGTCATTGACACCTTTAAAGGGATGACTGTTGGTTATTGATTTCACACTCTAGATGTTAACAGCCCGAAATGTCTAAAAGACATTTATCTGGACTCAAGGATGTAATATTAAGATTGTTAAATGTCATTCTAAAGTCCTAGGATTACTTCGACCAACTCCAATGTTTAGGGGAAAACTCCAACTTCTCCCCCATTCAGCATCAACTTCATGTACTTAAAAATTTTGTCCACTTGATGATAACTTCCAGATTTAAAATTATTGTTAACTCACAAATAGCTTTGGATTTAGGGTATCATCCTACAGCTAGAGGATAACTCAAAGATGGAGAAGTTATCTTCCCATCAAGATTTACTCTTTGCTCTAGCCTAGTTATCCTCTAATCAACGATAATTCCAACAAGACATTAATGGGAATAACTGTTGGATATTGGTTTTCCACTCCGTATGATAACAACTTATCAAAGTTCTTGAAGAACTTAGCCTCAACTCGTGGATGAAATGTTAAGATTGTTAAATGTTATCCTGAATTCACCAGTATAACTTCAACTAACTCCAAGGTACTAAAGAAAACTCCAACTTCACCCCCATTCAAAGTTGTGCTTACGACTACAATACCGTGTAGAATATATTATCTGCAACTCAAGCTCAGGGTCTTTCAAGCTCCAACACCAAGCTCCAACACCAAGCTCCAAGACCAAACTAGAAAAAGAAATCTGCACTGTAACAATGGATTGTAAGAGTTTGCCCGTAAGACATATAATATGATGTAGATAGACAATAGACAATTGTTGGAAAGATAGATAGTGGATAACAACTAAAAAGATAGACAGTCATCATTATAAAAAAACATCAATGCTAAATATTGAATATCCTAGGTTTTAGGATACTAGAGTCTAAAAATAAAAGAATAAAAAATCAGTCGTACCTCATTCACTTCCTCATTCCTCCAATAAAATTTGTAATTGAACATGGAAATGCTTTACACAATGAAAACAACAATGAGAACAATGCTTCCTTCCAATACATAAGTTTTTCTACTTTCACATTGTTGTTTGTGCTTACTAACCTGGTTCATAGTCCACAACATTGGATTGGTCATCTTGGAAGGTCTTCTACAACCAAGCGGCCTGAGTTGAAGAAACAATCCAAAAGGATGACAGTTCCTTTCATATTATATTCCGAATGACCGATAATCTCCGTGGGTTGGAACATGGGATTCTCCAAGAATTGAGGAACTTATAAATATTTTACAAAGGTTTAAGGTAATTTGTCCACATAACAACAAAACATCAGCGACTCCTTGGTTCCATCATGACTACCTTGACTCAAATAAGTAGCATCCTGACAACATCCCCACAAAAGACATAGTTCGTTGACAAACATGATGGCTAAGGCCAATGCAATAATAAAGAACATCTGCTCAACAGTATATAATGCCTACGTAGATGTGAAGGAGATGGTTTAGTAATTACAACAACACCAATAAATTTTTCCTTAAGAGTCTAGAAGGATTTAATCAAAGGGCAGTTTGGCAATTTTCCTAAGGTTTCCAAACATCAAGCAACGTACTCTACAGAGTTTTAGAATCAACTCATGTTTAGGTGTTAATAACTACAGTCCTATTTTACATCCACGTCTTTTTTGAAACATATAATACCAAGAAGATTAAAGTTGATTGTAGGTAATCCTATATCTACATGTTCCAATGTAAATGAAGTTCATAGGTACTAGATGCTACTTTCAATACTAGGTGCAATTAATTCATTTGTCCTATTAGAGAAAAAAAAACACGGTGGAGAAGAGAGAATCTATTTGCGTACCACTACATCAAAGAAGGGGTCTAGGTCACCGATGACGAATCCACCAGTAGCCTCCACTTCCCTCGAAGTGAGCAGGCAGAATCGGGATTTGCGAGAATTCTTTCTCCACATCAGCTGAATCTTTCTTCTCACCGCTTCTCCGCAATCACACTTCTTAGTCCATACCTTAGAGCAAGCACCTCAACAAAAATGGAGAAATAAGATCTTCCAAACGATGAACAAATTTTCAAACAAGAATTCAATAAATCAAAATTCATCTTTCAAAACTCAAACTTACCTTGCATAGCGAGACCAATCCACAAGTCTTCAGGGTTTAGGATTTAGGGTCTACATGGGTTAGCTTGGTTGCTTTTCAATCCTTCCACATTGATGGCAAATCACTCTCTACTGCCACCTCCACGCACCATCCAAGTTCAAAAGGAAAACAGCTCCGCAATGAGGTACTGATCAATGGCAATTGAATAACTGAAAATGTTGGAACAACGTCATTGAACCTCCAAAAATATACTCAAGGTACTCTTTCCAAGATGTTCTTTCTCTCTCTTTGACAATGATCTACTTGTATTATCAAGATGTTGTCATGCTCACACTATTCTAAAACAAAAGCACCAAGTATTTCATATGCACTCCCTACCCCTCTCCATTGATTGCTAATGCTTTGTCCTACCTACTTCTTGAGTCAGACATTCACGAGTTTGTAAAACTGGGTTTGTATGAGGTGGATTTGACTCGAATCGTGCAATTCTTCGAGAATGTCTTCATGGTGGGATCGAGCATGTTGGCATGCCGCAAATGAGCTACACACTTTGGATCTTGATTGTAATCTCATGGTTTAGAGGTAAATTGGATCTCCTCCCCAAACTGCATGCAAACACAAGAAAGGAATATCAGAATTCTGCCTCCTTTGCCATCGAGCAAAAGCCAACACTTGGCAGTATTCAAAACCTCTCATTGCATCCATCTTCCCCGGGGTTTAGGGTCACCGGGAAACTCTCCCCAATCGGTTTAAGGTATACATGAGGGGCGTTTATGGAACCTCCAAATCAGCTCTACCGATACAACATCTCAAAAGACCCGCAGACAGGTTACACAAGCAACTCTCCATTTCCGAATCTCAAATGAGAAATTGTACTCTTCAGAAAGAAGTATAATGTCACATGCTCCCTCATGGTTCTCCACAGAAAAGCTCATAAAAGTCCTTGAAGTTTGGAGGTATATGTTTGGTAGAGACAAGAAGCTCCTCACTAAGCATTCTCTACACACTATCAATGTTGCTCTCCTTTGCATCCTCTCTAGATTACAGCACAATCAATCTTCAACCCTTGACCTTGAGCCTAGAATGTAATCAAAACATGAAATACTTAGAAGTCATGACAAAGACACATGATCAAAGAACGGTTTAATAAGCATACTAACTACGTGAAATTGCATATCCAACCTGAACTAGGAAGATTCACTAAGACAAAGAATTAGAAACATGCCTTGTTCAATCTTGTCTCTTGTCATGCATACATGTTTAGGATTGCCGGTTCTAGGAGTCCAAATCTTCCACCAACAACGGGCAACACCATCTGTCCCACGCTAGCCACCACAGTAAGTTGAAACAAATTCCTTGACAAATTCCAAGCCCTGTGGGAATGTATTGCCTTCCACTTTGCAAGCGTGAGCTTTGTAGACTGTTGTTGATACCCATTCTTTTAGGAGTCTATAGCACATCCATGCCCACCCCATCAAGAAGTTAGAAACTACCTTGGTTTACGGGTCTCCCAGCACCTACCACACCTTTCGTTCACATACTGAGTTACTCTTTCTACACTCTGACTAGTCACTTGAGCTTGGTATTCATTCCAATAGAATCCAGTATGAAAGAGCTCGCTGATCTTTGAACACAAGTTAAGGTTGAAAGAAAGACTTTTCATGAAATCAACCATGAATGAAAGAGTCTTTGCAAGTATAGCCACAAACCTTAAAATTACCCTTCTCTCATCTCAATTGATCTTGAATAATGAGAATGAGAGACAAATAACCTTGGGGTTTAGGGTGACTGCCTCAATTTAGGAGCTCAAATCTCTTTATTAATAATCAACTCTCCGACGGTCCTAGCCTGTCGAGAGGGGGGGGATTCCGAAGAAGTAGAAAGACATACCTTTGAAATTAGTGCTCTTGTCACTACTGGCATGAGCAAATAGACTAGAGACAAATTATTCCTCGTTGATTGGGAAGGAATGTATAGGGAGTACTGCAATGGACAAGCCCAACTCCAAACGTCAGTTCATAGATACAACTTCACATTACGAAAAGTCACACTACCGCGATGGAGAATCTAAATCTGCGAGAAACCATGCAATTTACCAATTTGGGGTGTCCATAAGCATGCTCCATTTGTTGTGCTCAGCACGCCAATGACTAAAAAATATAACCTGATTCTAGAGATTCTTAGAAGTGTCATGTTCGTAGATGTCCATTGGATTTAGGAACTATTCAAAATTGACGAAGTTATGAATCTATTTTTTCTGAAGGTCAAAGAATAAAATTATAACATTCTTAAACACATTCAAGGATTTAGCCCCTGGATAGTTCTCACGAAGTCAAATTGTTTGTAATCGTAGCTCTTCAAATCACTGGAAACTCTTTGGGTATCAGGGTTTAATTGATCGGTAAAGAAAAGAAGAAATCTTGGAGTACGTGGGATGTACACAAGAAGTTTTTTAATTCACAAAAGGTAAAGTATAATGGTTCACGGTGAGGGTTCTTGTTTTTTTTATTGGACACTTCGGAGACTTGGGTGGCTAAGACTTACTCAGGTTTATTGTATTTGAGATGTGCGAAGTCAGTATTCAAAATGCATTCAGCTGCGGAGCACAACACCACCACTTTTGACTATGCTCTGCAAAATCAACTTTTCCTCGATAAAAAAGTAGCACTCACAATGAAATAACTTGGGTTCAATGAAGCAAACCACGCTCAACAAATTCAACTTCTTCTTGATTGAAAGAAGCACTTACAGTGAAGTTACTTATAAAGTGAAGCAAACATACCAAGAGATAGTAATGTATGTTTCTATTTTGCAAAAGAATGAAAGCAACCGTAAATAGTTCTAACATCTCCTGAGAGAATAAAAGAGCTCAGGGTTTCATTCATGATAAAACATGACCTCTCGTTCAATGTTCTCAAGAATATTTCTAATTTTATCTTGGAAATCACCAAGCTCTTCCACTAATTTTATACGGTAGCTACTAAGAGGTTTAGAATAAATAGTAAGAAACCAAAGAAGAGAGACCTTATGGAGACTGTGGGCAACTCCACAAATAATCCAAGAATGTGGAAAGATTCTCCGGCTGATATTGTGTCAAGCATTGGAGCGGAAGAACACCCCCCTATGCTTGTCAAGATATAAATTGATTTGCTTCGGCAAGGCACAAGATATAGGATTCTCGAGCAGCAGGGCTGTAAGTAAGAAACAATCCAAATGATTCACATGTACATACATTCAAGGTCCCACTGGACATTCAAGTTTGTTAAATCTTTCCATTGGCAATAAAAGATGAGACTAGGATATGATGACTCTCCTATTTGAGGCTGATCACTTCAAAGAGATAAGTAACCTCAAGCTGATACTCAAACTCGACCACATCATAGTTAGGCGACCATGCCATCACCCATGTATTATTCACCTGCCAAGGTTGTAACAAGAGATGAGAGATTTTCACTTGTAGCCTCACTAAATAAGATAATAAGATATAAGATTGTAAACTCATTACTGAATTCAAGAGAAGGCCTAGGTTCCAAATACTCTGCTGCAAACTAGCGAACCAATGCTAATGAACCGAGTTCTAACTCTATAATCGTGTCAAGTTCAAGTTCAACATATCATAATGACATACTACATCTCAAAAAGACACGAATTTTTTTGGTTATACTGTAGACAAAGGTGAGAAAGATTTGGGACCGCACAGAGGTGCTACCAGATGCTGGGATGATGTCTACAACTTGCTGCTCTCCTTTCTCCACGGTTTTGCATGGTATGCTAGAGCCAACCCTCACCCACATCAAGATAACAAATGAAATTTACCAAACTATGGTGACGGTTTATGTGTGTGAACTCTCGCATCAATGTGCAGGAAGAAGCTCACAAATTGTTACGGACATACCTAGTCTTACTGTGAAGCCTAGGGATACTAACACGGAAGGGGATGTATTTGTAGTGATTTTGAATAGAACATCCACGATCACACCTAAATTTCAGGTTCATTCACGTCACTCCTACCACATGACCAAACACATACCTTTGTTTCCGCACGTGATAACGGCTTCGCGTTTGCTTGACGCCATACACACTCCAACTTGGTACCATCCTCTCCCAAACCGGCCCACTTCACCATTCAAGATTAGAATTTGACCTAGAATCCACTTACTTCTTTAACCCACCTTGAAGCAACTCCCCTTCATTTACATGTAAAACCCATACGACTAACTTTCTTAAGTGCGAGAATTCATGTTGCAAATCGAGCTACATCTCTCTTTAGCGTACTTGCACCTCTACTCGTGTGGAAAACCTAACATTACTTCACACCTAATAGCAAAGATAACAAATACTGCCTTCAAGACATTGCCAACAATAACGTCAGGCTCTAAGAGCTTGACATTGGTGTATATTTCAACATGCAGAATGTTTAGGGCTCTGGGAAATTCAACATACCTTGGCATTTAGGATAGTTGCGAACAATGATCCCAACAACGTCTTTGGCAACAGAGAGCCCACACACGGTGTAGAGATGGTTGCCATGACCACAAATTCCAAGTGTAAAGTATGATACATGGATGTTCACTACATAAGGATACCACAATGAGCCCTTAAACCTTGAAGCAACTCCCCTTGATCAACATTGCAAGCCCATATGGCCATCTCTTCCGTGTGCGCAGAGCTCTCCCAGATCCCATCTAGATTGCGTCGCTTAGAAGAAACCATGATCCGAAGCCCTGAATCAATACATACATTGTGCTGGTGGATACGTGAACGTAAGTTGCCCTCACATGTGCTGGGATGATTTGCTTATGAAGGCAACGTTAGAGTTGTTTGAGATACCATATCCCGTAAAGGTGTCAATGCCATGACAGCGTGCAATGAGGTGCTTAAATTCTTTAGAAGATGTAGTGCAACAATCTAGTGTGGTAGACCTATAGAAGCTGAAACGGATCCCATCAACTTCCAAGTGTTCGAGGTTTTTGTTTTCCCTCAATCCTATTCCAAACATGGAACTTGCTTGCCCGAAACAATTGTCAGACTCCAAGCTGGGGGCTCCATATGCCAAATTAAGTAGTTTCAAACTCAAAGTTCACCGCAACGGAAACTTAAAAGAGCATTAGTCCACACATTATTCGAGTAGTATTTGGGTTTGGGGTGGCATCGAGGGAGCCGTTTGTAATCCCAACGTATCACTAAATGGTGCACTCTCAATTATCATACATTGAAATTGTGTTGGGTTCTGAAATGTAGAGCACTTGATAAGTTGACAATTTGTGTTTACACAAATAATTTCTCTAATTGGTTGACTACAGCTACTAGATCTAGGTTAATCAAGGATTACTTGTTATACAATGATATATCAAGACAGGTAGAAGGTGTGTTGAAATAGTAAAAAAGAAATTCCAAGAGTATATGAAGACTTTCTTCTTCAAGCACTTGAACACTTTGAAATAGACATCACATTGTGAATCAAATGTGATCCACAAAGTTCTCATTAGGTGTTTAATCCACCTATACATGTTAAAAACATGCTTTTATATTTGATTATTATTTATTATATATCAAAGACCATAGAATCTAGGATGATGTTTTCACTCGTATTGGAATTCAGCCATGATTAAGATACATGCGCCTTATGTAAACACCACACAAATAGAAGGAATATTTTCCAATCAAGATGGTCAGTGGTTTTTGTCATCCTATATATTTCTCCAAACAATCATCACTACTTGTCGACCAATAACTATAGGATATACTCTACCTACTTGTCCTCTCAATTTCTTAAAAGAGTCTTGACCTAATTGATATATGAAAGTGATTTCTACATTCCAGAGGTCGGCAAGAGAAACTAAAAAGAAGATCCATTTCGATATTTAATGTGGAACACCACAGACGACTCACGAGGAGTTCAGGATTTTTGTCCAGTGGCTAAAACCATTGCCTATTATACGTGTAATATTACTATATTATTTATATATATTCCAACTAGAGAGGAAAATGCACATGATGGTTTAAAATCTGATTACTTCTAAAAAATTATTAGATTTTATCATGCAATTAAACGTACGTAGGCTTGTTGAATTTGATGTTTTGACCTAGGCTCTACATTACCCATAATTATGATCCTAAACGCCACCGTGTTTAACAACATATAGTAGACTATGAACTGACGTGTATTCGTTATACTTCATATCTTCTACAACACCATAGAAATAACTTAGACCATCATCTCTAATTGATTCTCTAGTTTACTATTGCACGATTAATCATTGTTTGTATTTTATTCAGCGTTTTTGAAAAGACCTCAATAGAAAATTATAGGACTCTTTATTTAGGTAGTATGTAAAATCATTATTTCATAAGTTGAATGAACAATTTGTATTATCAAGAATGTGTGTAGATTGAAAATGTTTTTTAGACACAATTCCACTATATTTTATATGGTTTTCTTACATGTTGATTTCAGTTCATTGAACCTTTTAACCACGTGTGATAGAGTGCTCAAAATATATCGTCAAAACAAGAACTTAATGTATAGTTCTTGGGCCATCAAATTCCCGAGGTCAATGCGGAAGTTAAGAAACAAAATAGGGTGAGAGGTACTCCATTGAAAGGTAGTGTAGATGAGGTATAAGAAGAGGGGGAGGTCATTAGGTTTAGGGTAACCTCACTTTTTCTTTTTTTTTTACATTTGAGTAATTTTTGTGCTCAATCATACTACAACATTATTTGCCTTTGCGTTCAATCCATCGACAAGGTTCCACGATCATATTCTCTCCATGAACCCAAATATATATGCATCATGCTAGATAGAAACAAGTTGCACATGAAAGATGTGAACCTCAGGAACACTCTTGAAATTGCAACATATGTCTATATTTCATGATGAAGGACGCTGACCAGGCAACTTTTGACGATAGTGTGAATGGCATGTCCATGGAGTGTCCCCGCTTGTCGCCGCTTCCTTACCTAATGCATGACGTAGTAGCATTTTAGAAACTTCCCGAAACCTAAATAAAGCACATTGAATTCAAATGAACATCGTGGTATCCAACTAATACAGACCCAATCCATTCTAAGCACGATGCAGTTATACAATTCAACATCACAATTGCTATCACCTCCATTAATCCAAAGTGCCAAGCCAAAACTAGAATAATGCAATCTGAATTACATACAATGAATGTGCTGCTATGACAATTAATGTAATCCATGCATAGGGGCATGATTGCCCGTAACACATAAGTAATTGTGGCAACTTCCTCATGTCAACGACAACACGTGAGACGCGACCAGGATGTGGAGAGAGACAAGATCTGAAGAAATTCTTCATCATCGCTCCCCACCACTCCAAATCTTTCCACTCCACTCTCTCCTCCACACAAAAAGACGCTCTCACTCCACTTAGGGATCAAGAAACCTCACAAGTACGTCAACAATTGTTCCTTCTATGCAATTGAAAATCCCGACGTAAATTATTGCCAGTAAACTACTCCCCTCATCGATTACCTCACTCCCATTTTTCAAACCGGCGGAAGCTCGAAAAACTTCAGTCCACTCTCTCTTACAATCTCTTCTCCAACACAAAACATCAAATATCATGAAAGGTCACTTGAATTGTCTTCGCCAGTCGCATCAACTCTTCCCTCCTTCTCCCGGCCTCCTCTCCACGCACCACCAACTATTGCACTACACTGCACTCGCCAGGCTCTACCTCTCCATGTCCCAACGGATGCTGTAGCTATATTGGCCCTAACGATTGCCTAGACACGTGCTCAACAATATGTAAGAAGTCAATGGAGCTACAACACCGAAAACAAGTTGAGGAAATGCAAGTTTTTCCAATGACAAGCCTTGGAAGTCTTTGTCGTCACTGACGATGATGACAACTAATACAATAACAATCGATGGCAAGGTGACTAAGAGAACCATGTTTTTTGCAGTTTGAGCAAAGAATGCGCATCTGGGCGCGGCACCCGCACCTGAATAGTTTACATCCTCTGCTAGTTTACCAAGACGACGACGTCAATCTACAAGCTTCCGCGTAGGGTGGAAAGTTTATCTCCGGGACAAGATCTTCATTGCAAACAAGATCTTCTCACATTTGTAAATCTGCGAAATATAATCAAATGGCACGAGCAGAGAAGAGCATACATCAAGGAGTAAAGCTCATAAACAGGCACACTTGAATAGAGACTAGAAGGAAATAAAGCAATAAGGTATGTGTGAAACCAAACGCATGCAAAAAAATGAGGCATCCACCTTTGGAATCCAAAATCGCCATAGCTAGAGACCAATTTAGTTGCACCATATTCATGTCCCTCCCATTTAGTAAGATCCACAAGTTAAAGAATCAGCTTTCAATAGGTAGCTGAGCTCGTCCGCAGGCTTTGTGCGTTACTCAATGTCGTCTGCATGTGATGATCGTTGGTTTGGAGGAGTTTGATTTCCAAGGGACTATGCATAGGCTTGGAGAAGAGAACTTCATATAGGTGTGTGAGTGGCGCGTTAGTGATTGAAGTGTTGTATGGAGACGGTGCATCTGGGCTGGTGAGACGCGAGACTGTAAAAACACCAAATTCCAGCCCATTAACAAGTTTTGTCAATATTTCTTGTCAATGTCTCGGGGTCTTAAACTGATCTGTGCAACAGTTGGCATTCTACATGCTTTCTGTCGTGGATATCAGTAGCATATATATTCAAACTAGCATAACGTGAGTACCTCGTTGCTAAATATGACGTCTGGCTTGGTAGTCTTCGATGTATTGTTACTTGGAAGGTTTTATTTTGTTTGGCTGGAGCACGAATTGGTGCCTAATTGAGGAGGTTGCCTTCGGAGCATGGAGGCATGTTTTGGGTGGAAGGGGAGAGTGGTGGTTTCACGGCGGGAAAGAGTGAGTACTTTCTGTAATTTTAGTACAGTCTGGCATTTGTTTTACGTCCATTGTGCATCATAGATGCATACATGATACGTCCATGGCAAGAAGCTTGACAAGATCTACTCTATTCTCTATGCAAGTCTCCTCAGGTTAAATACTAGAACCGATATAAAAGACATGGCTACAATAATGCTAGGTGGGGGGGTTTTATTCCTACAATGGTACTACTATTCTTACTAAGAGTAGTCAAAAGCTCTTGGTGCATCCAGATATTGTAATCTAAACAACACACGAGGGATTCGAGATGCAAACAACTGGAAAAAAAAACATCAATTATGTTACTCCGATATACATCCTCTAGCATCTGGGATTATTTTCCTATCCGTTTAGTGCTATCAGCGTTAAAAGGGTATTGAATCAAAAGAGCAAATGATGTTCTTTACTTTGTACGATTCAGCCCATCAGATATAAAAGATACAAGCAATCACAACTAAAGTCCTTGGAGATTCAGGAGTGAAACAAAGTCTAGTAGTGTGAATCACTTGTTGTGTTATCTTCGATTCGGGGATAACTTTAGTTAGCGTAAATGAAGTGCTCCACCGTCCTCGAGTTGAGGATTTATCTTTCTCCAAACAATATGAGGCATGAACTTTCTTAGTGACCGCATTTGAAAAAAATTGTGTGAATGCAACTAACAATTGTAGCACACTTAACACAAGTGTCATACATTTAGTTATTTAGAAATTTGACACATAGAGAGGTCGTAGTTTGCTTATCCACTTAGCGCATTGGGAAAAAACGAGCCATTTTCCCTTCCCAAAAGGATCATTGATCTTTTGATCCTTGCTGTAAAAGTTTATGAACGTCTGTGAGTATGTTACTTAACCCTCCAGTGCCTAGAGCCGGTTTTTCCAAAATCTGGATTCTTCGTATGTCTTCCTTATCTTATGAAGGGGAAGCTCAAGTAGAAGAAAGTGATATTACCTTAGATGATTCAAGTGAATCAGAGAGTGGAGATACTTGTAACTTGACCAGACCAGTCAAGAATAGCATGTTATCAAAAGTACCACTCTTAATGAGTTTTTTTGACCTATTCATTTGTTGAATGATCAGATGATGCTATTATTGCTTGGAAATGTATTTTAGTCCTATACATCACCACTGAATTGAAGCGCAACAAGAAGCTTGTTATTTAACCGATTCCAAGGTTTTCATAGACCATATGTCACATACTTGGCTTCCCACTCCATGGCCCCCGGAACCCCCATCTTCTACTTCAAATCAAGGACATTCTATGAAGAGGACTTTTATTGAAGCATATTTGGAATTGACCCCAATTTGAATCTCAGAGAATAGTGGACACCAAACTCGAAGATAATATTCAAAGATTACTGTGCAAATCACTAAGCATTTGCATATTTAGGTTAGATCAAGCTTTTCGTATAATTTTGGGAGGCGCCTAATCTCCCAACATAATGAATATGGTGTTACTACAATCTAGTTCGACTTCAGCTAAACTCTTAATCCTGAATGGGATCATGACAATTGATCTTGTCTCAAAATTTATTGTTATTTATTTTGTTGCTAATTGCTAAGCCCCAGTTCTAATACACAATCATGTTCCATATTGCTGATACAGTTTAGCTCAAGTCAAGCTAAATTGTCAATCAAACAATCAATTTGAAGGTATAACTTAGAACTTGGCCTATAGAATCGTTCACCTTTCAACCGAAATAGTTCAGTTATATTTCAACCAATTTATAACAATGTCAGTTTAGCTCGACTCGGGCTAAACCGCTACCTGAAATTGATTCTGTATCAAAGCTACTTTTCCAATCTCCTCTTATACCTCGGTTTTCTTCGAGGTGAATTTTTCACTTTGCTTTCAGCTCAATGGTTTTTCTTTTCTCCATTCTATTTGTTCTGAAAGAAAATTTTATTCCTCTCATTGCAATCCATGATGTGTTCTGAGGAAGAGGATGAAGTTCATATTGACGCTCCCCTGAATCCAGTTGTGCTTGAGTTTGTTGTCATTCCTCGTCACCTTTGGGTTGGAACTACCGTTGTGCTTCACAATACAAATGGCATTTGCATCAAAGAGGGATTGGTTTACAATTTGAGGTCAAGTGCAATTGTAGGTTCTTCTGGTCCCCTCCACGAATCGAAAGTTGTGGTCCAAGTGTCGAGTACGTTTGTTGAGGATGAAGCTCCAAATGAATGGAGGTACTCATTCAAAACTTGGCCTATTCAACAAGTCTACCTAAATGGAGTTAGTCTCTAGAATCACATTCTTAGAGACGTTTATCATAAGTGGATGCGTGAGCAAAACAGGCCTTAGGTGGAAGCACCCGGTCCTACGACAACTCTGCCAGGAATATCCGTCCTCTTGTTTCTAGGAAAGCTCAATTCCTCATGACCCTAGATTCCATCAATGTTGTAGCCGGCAGTGATTGTTGCAGCCAAAATTATGTCCAATACTACCCTGGACAAAAATTAAAGTTCTGTGGACGCGTATGTACAATGAGACTTTCGTGCAATTTAGAAATCATATCAAACTTGACATTCATAGACAGTTTCACATAATCCTTGCAAGTAGGAACTTTGTGACTCTAGAGGGGATAGACGTTTGCTCGTTTGCGTATATGAAAATTATAGGAGTGAGTTTGAGTAATTTCTATTGCAATGCCAAGGACACTGCTATTGGGTACGCAGCGCAACACCACGGCAACACTCGTTTCCAAAAGCCTAGAAGTCATACCATTGTAGCAACTGCTACTCTTGGGGCCATCCTTTATAGGCATGCCTACTACATGCCCCATAAGTCTTGTGTTCTCTTGTCTGGCGAATAGGCTATTACAAAGGTCCTCCCTCCTAGTTTTAAATGGAAGGATCAAATTCCGCTACCTGATGAGCACCTCGCTGATTGTGGATTGACCACAATCTCAACCTCGAACTTGAGTAAGATATGGTGCATGAGCTTCCTTGAGTTCTCTGTAAAGAAGGGAAGAGACAATTTTGCCAAGTGTTCTACGTGTGATAAATATCAGGACCAAAAAAAGTTGTCTCAACTTGAAACGTAAGCATTAGTGTTGTGGCAAAAGCAGATGCAAGTTGACATTGATATGCTTTTGCACATCAAGACTTGAGCTATCTGAACCGTTTTTGATCAAAATCGTCGCCCCAAGAGGTTGTAACTATTACGCATGATAAGGTTAAACACTCTAAGAGAGCCTTACCAGTTTTTTTACATAAGACGACACACTTAGATGGTCTTATGAATCTGCCTCTTGCAGTTACTGGCATGCTTGCATATGGTAATGAAAACGAGCGCTACGCGCATTATAGCCTCGATCTATACTCTAACAATGCCAATTGCACGGTCAAGTTGTTTGCAAAAGTATTACGCGACCTTGGAGAGCCTCCTAAATTGTCGTCTTGGCAATTCTTTCCAAAATTTTATTCCCATCCATTATATGAAGCGATGTTACGTGACGTTGAGGTTTGTTTGGATCCTTTAGGTCAGATTCCATATATACGGGTTCCAGGGAGGCCTCTAATTTTGAATGTGCAGATGGACAATGTAGTAGGTGATAACAAGAATAGGTTTGTTTTTTTGTTTTTAGTCTCTTCTTGTCGCAAAACGCATCTTCCGCAAGGTATATGTCAATTTCATGCTAGTTGGTCGCACGCACGACAATTTGCAGCATGGCATTAAGGAAGGAGAGTTTTCCAACATTTTCTCTTCTTATAAAGTCCTTCATAACGAATGAGACAGCTCCCACAACCCTGCACCTCATCCAAGAAGTTCTCGACTTTAAGAAGTTCATTGGAGATTCAACTGCATACGATAGTGTAGCTTTGCAAGGTCATACAAAAGCTGAAGGGTTTAAGTTTTATATGGACGCATCTGGATGCCCGGTGATGAAGTATAAATTTTTTTGTCATGACAACAATTGGCTTTCAAAGGGGAGAAAATGCACTAGCATTTAATTGTGGAAGGAGGATTATGAAGGGCGGTCATTGTGGCCTCGTTTAGAACTCAATGCATTGCAGCCTACTTTGATGCGACATCTCTTGAAGGTGCAAAAGGGACTACTAGGATTTATTAATCATTGGGAGCAATCATTGCCGGAGTCGGTTGAAGCTCGGAGACGTTTGAGCCACTACTGGCGAGGTGTTGAAGATGCTCTTACTTTTCCCATGGAAACCCCGATTTCATTGAAAGAGGGCTTTTGGCCAACGACAAGAATTGTCCATGCCGTCAAACATGAGTTCACAACAGAGTTTGATGTTCGCGAAGAGTATATGCGACTTATAAGTAAATGCGAACTTTAAGATGAATTTTGGACTTTGGATCAATTCTTGATATAGGAAGCAAGATCATGAGATCATACGGTGTTACCATTGGCATCAGGAATATTTCAATAAATATAGGATTCAGCCTACAGATTAGGAGTAACTGCAACGTTCACTTAGGGATTCAGAAGTATAAAAAGGCATCAAACAATGTAGTGGGATCTGGCGATCGAAGATACATAGCTTACATAGTGGGATCCTATAGTCTAACGACACATGTAGGGCAATCAATGTAGTACACATCAAACAAAGAAGCATTCACTTAGGCGCGGATGATGGGGTAATAACCACTCACAACTTTACTCATAGAGTACACTAAACAAAAAAAAGCCGCTGAAGAACTAAATGTAGGGAAGCGGCTACATACTTTATAATACTCGCTCAAGATACATAGCGTACATAGTAAGATCCTACGATCTAACAATACATGTAGGGCAATCAATGTAGTACACATCAAAAAAATAAGCAACCAAATAGGCATGGAGAATGGGGGTAATGACTATCAAAACAATATATTCATAGAATAAACTAGATAACATTTCACCATGCCATGATTTCGGAAAGTAGCAAGCGAGGTCTCCATTGAAGACATGATGCATTGGCTGGTCATCAATCATCAACATTTTGTCAGGAAGACAGAACTACTTCGTCTTCTGGTCGGTTGAGAGTCTCGGAAGATCCTTGTCATAGAAAGGATACAATTGTGGCCTTGAACAATTGTTTTGTCCATAACAAAAAAGAAGTCTTGACCTTATGTCTTTGGGGAGGAGGACTTCAAGGACCTTCAGGCTTGCAGGGACCATGGACGACCATATACCAACTTGGAAGGACCTCAGAAGTATACTGACAAACTCTAGGAGACCAGGCCGAACAATGATGTTGTTCCAATTGAAGCGTCGCGGGGTGCAGTTATCGTATTGCTCGAAACAAGCAATCCATTGACAGACAACACGATAACTTTTGTCGAGTCGTAGCGTCGCTGTGATCATAGAAAAAGATAGAAGTTATAAACAACATCATGGATCGTAGGATCCCACCACATTGCCATCCATACTACAAACAAATCATCCATACAAGATCCTTAACTACTCCATCCATGAGGGTTGTAGGATCCTACCACACTACTATCTGCATCACAAAAATCATACAGTATCCTTAACAACTACATTCCTTGGGGTCGTAGAATCCTACGACCCTAAGGATAATTCATGGGAGATATTGCGATTAATAATATTCAAAATAAGATGATGGCCTCAATACTGAAGAGTGTCTGATAAAGTAGAGGTACATCCTACAAGTTTATATTGAAACAAAATATACAAAATATACACATCATCGATACGAGTAAGTAGTCATTGAAATGCCCCGACTTTGGAATTTCATTTTTGAGATCACCTAATTAAAATGTTCTAAGCCAACGTAGTGGACCTAAATTCTCCAAGAACCGGACATCCGGGAAGGAGATGGTTACGGACATATTCGGCCACAGACAGATTTGGAGAAAACATATTCTCGAGCCATGGAAGCATAGTGTTCATGAGGAACTTGTCCTTCAGGTCACCTGTCCACGTTTGAGGATGAATTGCACTGAACTCATCGTTGAGAAGGTTCTTCTCGGGGTTGTCATCAATGAGCAATGTCAGACTGAGGTCTACGTGGTCAACAAATTTCCTAACGTTTTTGAGGTCCTTGAGCATGTACTTCTTCTCAACGTTGTTCTCCGCTCTCAAAAAGCTCCACTCCATAATATTAGTTTGTGACATAATTGTTAGGTCCTCTAGCTTTACAGTAGAACTACCCAAAGCCACCTGTAACATGCTATCGACATTTTTCCTCACGGCGCAACTCCATACCACGACAGTAGCCTTATTTGTCAACACCTTCAGAAAATTTGCACACTCAAGTCTAGCAACAGTTTTACGCCCCTTATTGTACGATCTATGAATCAGAAATCCATTCAAGTCCAGCACAACAGTGAACCAAGGTTGCCTTACCTTTGCTGATCTAGGGGTTGATTTATTGGCGGGTGCACCAAGTTTTCCTGCAGAATACCAATGTTGCAAGAATGAGTCTCCAATACAAAAAACTAATAATAAGCAGTAGAATTGTCTAGAATCATACCTTCTCTGGATGAATCAAAGCGCTTATGTGCCACCGATGATGGAACCTTTTCACGACGTTGAGCAGTCCCCGACATCTCCCCTGCCCAAAAAAAGAAGGTCATTAGTGAAGAATACACAATCCATAAGCCATTCAGAATGCTTATACGTTGCCAGCATTCGAGACAATAGTGCTCGAGGGTAGTAGGATCCTACCATCCCATAGGAATCGTAGGATCCTACCATCTCAAAAAGATCGTAAGATCCTACCATGGCCATTAGGATCGCAGATCCTGATATCCCCTGAGGATAATAGTGTGAATGTAGAACATAAAAGATAGACAAAAAACAACAAGATGGTTGAATTTAATAGCCACATACCTTCTATAGAGGGTCCTGCATCGGTATGTTGTGCGGATGGAGGACCCTTTTCAGCAGCATCAGCCTCAACATCAACAGGTCTTGGGACGATCCTAAAGGTTGTTCGCTGAATTTCTTGACTGAAATTCAAAGGTTCATCCAAGTAGTCCTCAACAATAGGTGCATTCAAAACATTCCTAGGAGGGTTGAAGGCCTGTAGCGACTGACTAGCCTCCTCAAATATGCCTATGATAAGCTCCCTATCAAACAGCGCTTTACTTAGTGGGGATGAAACAGTCGGATCAATGTCTTGTAACCTAGGAAATGTATTCGTGGCAGAGTGTTGCTCAGGATTCGTCGTAGTCTCCATGTCCTGGCTGGAGGAAGGATGAGACGATGGTTCTATCTCCATTGGTGTAGGTCAAAACGACGGGGGATGAAGCACGTCCCATCTTCTTGGCTTTAAAGTTGGTACATTCCTAACGGTCATCCTGGTTCGAGGAGCAAGTAACTCTTCATCCGCAAGCAACGACGCCTCCTCTTCTCTTCTTGTCCTCTCCTAATCTGGAACATAACTCACCTCCAGAAGTTCACCTCCTCGACAACTCGGGTCCTCATGGCACTCATCAGGCAACTCATTAACTAGAGCCTGAAGGCAGCTATCCTCTTCTTTATAAATTCTGCTGGCATTGACATGGTTGATATCATGCATAGGTGAATTGCGGAGGGGCGTAAACATGCTCCGCCGTTGCTGAAGTAGACAACACATGATCATCATGAGCAATTTGGAGATGTTGCGGCCATGAAATAAGGTCAGTCAAGTTGTTGTCCCTGTCAGGAACTACTAATGAAAAATTGAAGATCAAGATGGATGAAAGGGGGTGTAGGAGAAAGTGCTTTGTGCACCGAAGCATCTATGCATAACTACAACGATCACAACCTGGTAAGATTAAATCTCTACAAGGAAAGGCGAAAAGGGATAGTAGGATCTTACGATCCTAAAGCACTCATCTAGTAGTAACTGATGACTATATTGCGTAAAATGGATCCATTGATACATATATTCCAAGTTGTATAAACTATAGGCAGAGCAATGATATTCATACCGGCGGCTCCGAAGATGAAGTACGCAGATGCCGATCATGAACTTCCTCAGTTCCCTGCATGGAGTTGGGATATGATGATGAATACAACAAATATGCAAAAGGAAAATTAACCACAATGCATTGCTGATCAGTTCACATGGTTATTGTTATATACAATTGTCTTAGAAACAGTTTGTCTGTTGACAGAGATAAAATTTAGCATGTGTATCATACAATGGTCGCCTCATGGGCACTGAGTTGTGTAGAAGAGGGATGAGTGAAGTTGATCTGCTCTTGGTTATCCAATTGCAATCTTTGATGAGTCTTGGACCTGCCCTTGCGCCTGTCGTCCATAGGCTGATCGGCCACTTTGATCTCCTCCTCCTCCACATCAGTGCCCTTCTTGGAAGGGGCCTTATTCGAGTTGCTGGAGGTGTCACTCTCGGAGTTGGATACGTTGATGACCTTCTTCTTGCCTCTTGCAATCTTTTTTTTCTTCCTCTCGCTCCCAGTCAAGGCCGCCATGGCATGTACCGCTATTGCCAGCGTCTGAGCACTTTCCCAAATATCGTTCGTTGTCTCATCGGCTCTCGTCACTTCTTTCCTAGAGAAGACGACTTCGATGACTTGTGCTTCTTTAGTCTGCAACAGAAAATAGTGGGTTGTATTAGATGACAGAAAATAGATTCATATGATGTAAAGATAGTGTGGAAGAGAGAACTTGAATGAACTGAAGAATGAGGTAAAGAGATCGTAGGATCCTACGATCATCTTACCAGGCCAATCCAGATTATCGAAGGACCCCCACCGATGTTGTCAATAACATTGTTTGGAGCCCCCAATGTACCAAACAACTTACTAACCGCGTCGATATTGAAATTGGCATAAGAATGTTGAGCCCATTGTTTGGGAGCATCCTCAAAATCTGTTGCGGATATCATTGTCCGGAACGACATCTCATTCCCAAAAGCTCATTGAAAGCACACTGCTTCAGCCGAACTGAAGTCGTTCCCGTACACAAAGTTAAAGTACAAGGGCAACGTTGGTTTAGGAGATGAAGGACTCACAAAGCCCTCCGTCCCCTGGGTAATATATAAATTGGGGGTGTGAAACCAGGGTAGCATTTGTGTAGCAACCGCGCCCCTCTCAGCTACAATGTTGGCAACATCCACCATTCCAGCCCAATCTGTGATAAACACACCTGAATAACGGACCCTCTTGAACTGGTTATCATCCTTATGCTCCATGGCCTGCAGAGTACGCAAAACCTATTCCATGATTGAAAAATCAGGTTTTCCTTTCTCTTTGCGATTGACAAAGCAGTACACCATAACCACTCTCACGTCCTTCTTTGTCCATTGCAGCATCTGGTCACTGCCCAACAGTAGAATCTTCGCCAGGTCTCCAGATTTCCTGTTCATCCAAGCGGATTCATATTTTGCTGAAAGCAACGATCCAGATGAGGTTGGAGCGCTCTCAACTCGATTCTCCTTGATGGCCTTCTAGTGATTGAAGAGCATCTTCAGAATAGTTGGAAAGTCATCCTCCTAGTTTGAGGAGGCTAAGGCGGATCCTCGCTTCAAGAAGAAGCCCTCTCCAGCAGGGTCCTTAATAACCTTCTCAAACTACGTTTCGATGGTGGCTTCGGTGACTTTGTACTCCACTGCAGCCTTAACATAATCATCCTCAGAATACAAGGCTTCCTTCAATGTCTTACACCTCGGGGGCTTCTTAAAGAAGTTGTGCATGAACTCATTCTTGATGAGTCTATGTTTCTTCTCAGTCTGACACGCATTCTCAAGGCCTTGAAGGACGGGTACCTTCTTCGCCGACTTCGTCGACTTCACTGAGACTTTCTTTGCAATCACCAACTTGGCCATCTTCTCGATGTCACTATCCCACATGAAATAAAGTGGCATCAAGTCGTTTTGCTTTAGAGCCCTGGCCTGGTATCGCTTCTGCTTCAAATGCTCCTTCCTCGCCCTATCCTCGTTGTCCTCGATGTCATCTGCAGAATCCTTGCCAACACCTGAGACAAAGCTCAAAGTTACCCTGAATGCGTCGGGAAGAAGTCAAAGTACGGAGCTCTCCTGGATCTGTAACCAGATCTGGAAAAGAGGCTCCGAGACAAAAAGCAGTGGATAATTTGGAATTCTTGTGTGCTGTCTTCCTCAATCTTAGAATTCGAGTTGGAAAATAGTGACAGAAGTTTAGCAGACCACACCTGCAAGGATATGGGGAGTCGGAAGTCAAACACAGAAATTTGGAGATAGTTGAATCCTACGATCATGACGACCATGTGGTTATTTAAGTTGGGATCGTAAGATCCTACTATCCGTCCACACCTTGTATATGAATTGGTAACTCAAACATTAACGTGATGGGTAATGTTTCAGTGACTCACCTTAAACTCTTTGGAGTGTGCCAATCCATTCTTCGATGGAGTTGGACTATCGGCTGAAACCTAGCTCTTACGTGCAAGACCCAGTAGGGTTAGATAGTTGCCCTCTCATCTAACGCCAACAAGATCTTGATTGAGGACCCTTGAACAGTATAACATCAAGTTCCAGTCCTTGGAATCATGCCAGACGATTGTTACGATGAAGCTTTTGGCATCTCTCTCATCTTCTTCCGAGAGACTACCCTCCCCAATGAGGACTCTGTGCGCAGCTACGCAATGTTGCCCGCCTATAATCACATAGTGTGTGTTTGGGCCGATGTCCTTCAATGTTGGTTGCTTTGTGAAAAACTCGTATGCATCGTGCGACACGTCTTTGAAATCTTCTTTCCGGACTAGATAATTACCCTTCATTGGCATCACGTACAGATGCTGCACTAATGCCTGAAATGGCATCGTGCGCTTCTGGTCAATGAGCTGTAAAACTCGCTTCTTATCCAGTGGTCGATAAACGACAGTACCGGCATGAGCTCGGTGAAGGCGGTCTATGTCCACTACCAGATCAGCGGGGTCCTGTGGGGACACCTTCATTGGCTTCTCACAAAAAATATGGAGTTTCGAGAACTCTCTTTTGTACAGAGTCCTCACAAGCTGCAGCTCCTTTGCGGTTTTCCCCGCCACGGTCTTGCTTGTCATCCCCACTGCCTTGGCTAGTGTTAGTTTGTCCACCTTAAGGTCCGACTTCTTCCTTTGTGACTTCTTCTTTGGCGGCCCTTGGCCGCAAGAAGTGAAGACAACCGCTTCTTCTTAGGAGGTGTAGGCGGAGCTGATTTGTGTCGATCTCTATTGTACGAATCTCGATTTGCCTGCAACTCCTTCCAGTTTTGTACAATCCCTCGAACGTCGAGATTAAAATTCGATATAGCAAATCCCCTGTCCTTGACCGATTCGTTTAGTGCGGGGATCAAACCTACTTTTTCAATGACTAAGCCATACACCCTGGAACAGCCCAAACTTGCCACAAACTCGGAGATGACAATTACAAAAATTGTGGCGGTGAAGTGGACTAGTTCTTGTACTTCCATGTTCATCTTTGATAACTTGTATGAAGCACCTCCAGGAGCTGCGGAGTTTGTAATAGCCATCACAGGCGCAATCAGAATGTTCTTTTTCTTCCGATCAAGTGTCCAATGAAGACCCCATTCCACGACCTTGTAGGCCATGAAGAAAGCGGTGGGCTAAGGATCACTAACTAGATTACATTCTACAACTAGATTACACCCACACGAAACAGCATCATAGAGGTTCACAGTACACTAGTCGGGATTTACATCTTCGAGTTTGATGATGTTTTCCCTGACCATACCAATGCATAAATTTAGTACTCATAAAAGAAACTCAGGTGTCAATTGTTTCCTTCCAAATCACGGCCAACCATCAAACTAAGGATCGTAAGATCCTACCATCGAAAAAGGTATGGTAATTTCATACAGACCTCAAGGGGATCGTAAGATCTTACGGTGGGATTCTACAACGGATACATAAGAAGTTGTGATAACTAGAGCACACTGTGAAAGGGATCGTAGGATCTTACTATCATCGAGGGGACCTTTGGTTCAAGCAGACTTGAGGGATCGCACAAGATCATACGATCCCTTAAGGGAACCGTAAGATCTTACGATCCTGAACGGGATCGTATGATCTTACGATCCTGAATGGGATCGTATGATCTTACGATCCTCATGGGGATCGTAAGATCCTACCATCCTCATGACAATGGTAGGATCTTACAATCCCCATGAGGATCGTATGAACTTCAGGTGCACTTCAGTACCAATGTACAACTTATAACAACTTCATGTGTAAATATTGTACAATAGATCTACATTCTATCTATTGTGAAAAGTTTGCATACCATACACGATAATCCTAAATTGCATATCATACTACAAGGGATTGACATACGATTCTGAAAAATTCAATGAGTGTTATGACATTCATGACACACTACAAACCTTGTAAAGTTGAATATGAGTAAAATACCAAAGCTAGAATATCATTCACATCATTCAACAGAGCTTGTAAACCAGAATATGGAAAGCCTTAGTAGAAAATCATTCATAAGATTGTACAGATCCAACAAACTTTACCTGAAACCTAAAGCTGAAAACATTCAGTACATACTACGCACCTTGTAAACCTAACATGAAAACTTGAATCTAATAATCATTCATAACATACTACGCACCTTGTAAACCTAACATGAAAACCTGAATCTGATAATCATGCATAACATACTACGCACCTTGTAAACCTAACACGAACACTTGAATCTGTCAATCATTCATAACATACTACGCACCTTGTATACTGAACATGAAAACCAGAATCTGACAATCATTCATAACATACTACGCACCTTGTAAACCTAACACGTAAACCTAAATTTGACAATCATTCATAACATACTACGCACCTTGTAAACCTAACACGTAAACCTAAATTTGGCAATCATTCATAATATACTACGCACCTTGTAAACCTAACACGAAAACCAGAATCTGACAATCATTCATAACATACTACAAATCACCTAAACTAGAACGAGAGAAAGAAAAATTTATCATCATCGAAAGGATAGAAACTTACAAGTCACTCTAGTTGCTTGCATTGCCGGATGGGCTTGTCATCCTCGTGAATTGGTTGCCCTACACGCTAGACGAGACGTTGTGTTAGAAGCTTGTGAGTCACAGCAACAACACCTATTCAATGTCTAGAAAACATCGATAGTTGAAGAACGCCGAACAACTTCATTCTCCTTACCGACATCCTCAGCTGCAGAAAGACCTAAAAACACCGAATTTCTAATACATATCAAGTGACCAGAGTTTCTAAGAAGAAAATACATACCTCAAAGTATTGTTTCTTTCAAGGCGCCACACTCTTTCGTAAGGACGAGTCCGCCAGTTGCACCGATTTGAAGGTGAAACGCACTCACACACACTACTTTCACAGTGCTCACACTCGTGCATACACTCACGATAACAACACAAATTTCTACGCACTACACTCACAACAAATCACAAAACACGGCTCTGAAAACAAGAAACCGAAAGTGAGACGGAAACAAGAAGTTGAAGGAAGAGGGGGAGGAAGGAGGGGGAGAGACGACAAGAAGTGTAATTGATGGTCGAACAACTCCTCCACAACGGCTGAGTTACCATCTACATCAAGCTCTAATGATGCTTCGAGTCATCATAACTATACGGTAAAGACTAAAACGTCTAATCAGAAATTGAATTTTAATTCAGAGTTTGGAGCTGAAAATTAAATTAAATAACAAGTTCTTTAGACTTCACTTCGTATGATATTCTTGCACTACACAAACTCTAAATCTCTTAACATTGTCTTAAGCATGAGGTTAGTTCCCTACACACCAATTTTTAGAGGTAGAGAAGGGGTGTAGCATATTCAAAACAACTTTGCTAGGAGTGGAGGTTCATAAATTGTCAATTCACGGTTTATTTTTATTCAATCCTTATTCAATATTTTAATTCTATTATTTCTAATCAATCTTTCATTCTATTTCAATTTTTTGTTTTTTGATTCTAGTTATTTCTATTCAATCTTTCATTCTGTTTGTTTATTTTTCTTTTCGAATCTAGATATTTCTATTCAATCTATCATTAGACCTATTCTTTATTCTATTTTTTTATTCTACTTATTTCTATTCAATCTTTCATTCTATTTGTTTATTTTTCTTTTTGATTCTAGGTATTTCTATTCAATCTTTCATTACACATATTCTTTATTCTATTTTTTTATTCTAATTATTTCTATTCAATCTTTCATTCTATTTGTTTAATTTTTTTTTTGATTCTAGATATTTCTATTCAATCTTTCATTAGGCTAATTCTTTATTCTATTTTTTGATTCTATGTATTTCTATTCAATCTTTCAATAGGCTAATTCTTTATTCTATTTTTTGATTCTATGTATTTCTATTCAATCTTTCATTCTATTTTTTTTTTCTATTTTTTTATTCTAGGTATTTCTATTCAATCTTTCATTCAATTTTTTTATTCTATTTTTTTATTCTAGTTATTTCTCTTTTGTCTTTCATTCTATTTCTTTATTCTATTTTTTTATTCTACTTATTTCTATTCAATCTTTCATTCTATTTCTTTTTTCTATTTTTTTATTCTACTTATTTCTATTCAATCTTTCATTCAATTTCTTTATTCTTTTTTTAATTCTAAGTATTTCTATTCAATCTTTCATTCTATTTCTATATTCCATTTTTTTATTCTAGTTATTTCTATACAATCTTTCATTCTATTTTTTTATTCTATCTTTTGATTCTAGTTATTTCTATTCAATCGTTCAGTAGACTAATTCTTAATTCTATTTTTTGGTTCTAATTATATCTATTCAATCTTTCAATAGACTAATCCTTAATTCTTTTTTTTTATTCTAGTTATTTCTATTCAATCTTTCATTCTAATTCCCTATTCTATTTTTTGATTCCAATTATTTCTATGTCGTCTTTCATTCTATTTCTTAGTTCTATTTTTTGATTCTACTTATTTCTATTCAATCTTTAATTAGACTAATTCTTTATTCTATTTTGATTCTATTTATTTCTATTTAATAACCTTACTTAAATCTTAAAATTCAAAGAGCTTCAGAAATAATCTTAGATAATTATAGGGAAGTTCTCTTTACATGGGTGGCAAATAAGTTACAAAATCATTTGCAAAGGAGATTCTATATATTATTTCAATAGTTTCACACTAAAGTGATAGTTTCTTCTTAACAAATTACAATTTCTCTAGACCAAGTAGTAATGAATTTTTTGAAAACATAGACTAGGAATACAAATGATAAAAGTCCTAGGCCTAACGCCTTGCATTTGAGAGAATTCATTTTTGTATCATAATCTCCTACTATTGGTACAAATTGTCACCTTGAGCTACTAATAGCCTTTAAAGTTTCATCAAAATTATTTGATGAAACAATACATGGCACTCAAGGAATTGGCAATATATACATTTACTATGTGTTGAAATTCATTTGTTATTGAAGGATAAATACAACTTGATCATAGTTAATTCAAATTTCACATACAAGGTGTAGGAATTGATGTATATCATAGTCATAATTTCCTATAATTGTGTTGAGCTTGATCCATGGACACATGACAATTTTATTTTAGATCATTAGTGCACCTAGGTTTAGGGTTGAGAAGTTGCAAAATGGTCATGTTATTTACATGTATGGTGTCATATTTGAGCATGATAAGCTTTAGATATTGACATGACCCCCAAATGAAAGATTTTAGTTGAAGATTCTCCAATCCAAAGGTGTATGTCTTGCTATATTCTAGTACATTTATTCAATATTGTATGTTTAGTGTAAAAAAAGTGAATGTTTTATCCAAGCTCAATAAATCATTTATACAAGGGTTTCAAGGATACCCTTAACCCTGAATTTTAGTCCAACATCCTAAACGTGGAACCCCTAAACCTGAACCCTAAACCCTAAACCGTCGACCCTTGACCCTCAATCCTACGCCGTAGAGCCTAAACTCTAAACCTGAAATCCTGAATTTAAAACCCTGAGATCGATACCTTAAACCCTACACCATGAAGCAAAAACCCTGAACCTAGAACTTTGGACCCTAAACCCTGAAGCAAAAACCTTGAACCTAGGACACTAAACCAACCACCATGAACCCCAAACCCTGAGGCTAAAAATCCCAAACCTGAAACTCCAATCCTAGAAACCTGAACCCCAAACACTGAAGCTAAAACCTCGAACCTAAAATCCTACACCTAGAACCCTAAACCTGGAAGCTTGAGTCTGTTATCTTGTACCCGAAACCCTGAACCTTGAACATTGAACTTTTAATCTTGTCTTAAAGGTTAATATTGTATCCATGACAAATTGTCGTAAGTTCATGATTACTACTGAAATACGTTGTGTTCTTCATGATCATTGGGCGTTCTCATAGTTCAAGAACAATTTCACTAAAATATTTTATCTTGTCTCCGTTGTTGTCATTTTCCGTCTTGGAAATAATTACATTAGAAGTGGCACTCGTACAGCTCTCCACGTCCTTGAAAATGATTGTGATTCTAACCCCACCAAGGATTCAACATGTTCTTGATGTATTTTCCGCTTTCTTTAGATCAAGAAGAGGTTGCTTTGCTTTTAGTATTCAAGCATTACGAGTTCATTCCGAGCATAGTTAAACTCAGACTTTAACTCTGCTGGGAATGAACTCGTAATGCTTGAATACTATTGTCTTTGTGTTTAGTCGAGCTTGGGCTTCACCTACTTCGTCTCTTCTTCGTCATGTTCTGTCAAGCTTAGGCAGCGAGCTTTAAGCTGTAAGCTCATCTTAACCTTCACGTCAATCTGAGCGTCGCATTGACATCAATCTGAGCTTCACATTCGCATCGATCTCAACTTCAGCTTTAGGTCAATCTAAGCTTCACCTTCAAGTTAATCGAGCACTTCATTACTGCCCCGCTTCCAATATTGATTCATCTCTCTCCCATTCCATCACAATCTACGATACAGTCTCCTTCCTCCACTTTGTATGCATTGGGGTTTTGAAATATTTTGGAAATGCTAGTGCCGCGGTGGTTTTAAGAGTTGATGCTGTTATAAGTGAGTAAGAATCCTAGATTCTAAACTAATTTTAATCGTGAAAGTGCTGCGGTGGTTTGTAAAGTATTCGCTGTTTTAAATTAGTCAATATCATATTCTGTAAACTACGTATACTTGTGGTAGAAACAACTGTTGCCATTTCTTAAATCAACTGGTTCAGTAGGTATTACTGTGTTCTTAAACGTACTTTCCGTACAGTCATGATGATCGTAGGATATTGGATGATCCTATGATATTATCGGATGATCGTAGGATACTCCTATCCTTGAGGATCAGCTAGGGGTCATGTTAAGATTGTATGATCTTACAATCTATTTGGTGGTGGATGAAAACAGGCTTTGAGTACAATTGAGTATTCAGGAAGATCATAGGATCTTACTATCACCTTGGATCAAACACGGGTTCTGGAATGATTGTAGGATCTTACGATCTCTTTGGTTCGAGATCGAACGAGGACTGTGGATGTTGTAGATAACCTCAGATGATTGTAGGATCTTATTATCGCCTACAACCGTTTAGGAGTTACCGAACAATCTTAGGATCTTACGATCGCTTTGGTGATACTCTGGGGTGATCGCAGAACCTGGGAATCAGAGGTGAGCATGAAATCACGGTTCATTGTAGGATCTTATGATCTAGTGTCATCAGGCTTAATATGTAGATTGTTGTCTCTTACGATTTTTTATTCATCAGGGTAACGAAGAGCAGGGTTGATCAAAGGTTTATTGGATCCTTAGCTCTCCAATTGCCTTTGATGTCTTCAAGTTGCGGACCCGACGAAGAGTTTACTGATTCTGCGAGCGTTAACCCTGATGTTGAAGCCTATGACGAGCGTAACCGATATGAACCGGGCACGAGTGCTTTACTTTGCTACCCTGGATATGGCCTTGTTGGACGTGCCATTGTCATTGAAGTCATTCCTACTGGGTGTTGGCTTGGCGTCGACATTGATCTCACATTTGTGGAATTGGCTCTTCTTCGATCTGTTGAGATACATGCAATGGCGCAAAGTCTATTAATTCATCCAATGCAGGAGGGCATCTTTGTCTTGGCTGAATCGATTGGTAGAACAATTCTCTAGGAGACAGCAAGCCTTGTCGTGACTTCGGACTTAGGCAAAACTTCTAAGTCCACAAACACTCCTCTTTTTGTACCTCAGGCAGAGTGGGTGGGGAAGGTTGTCAAGCACTTTGACGGTGATGGGGATCTTATGGCCTCTGGTCGCATTACCTACGTCTGTCCGGATGAGCCATTTGAAAACAATACTTTGGGGGAGGGGAACATTGGCGTCACAATATTCGACGTTTTCATCGGAGATCCTAGTGACATCATGAGTCATCAGAAGTGGCCCATTGCTGATTGTGCATTCAAAGGAGGACATAGTCTTAGTGATACGCTCGACCATTTCAATCGTCTTCCTGAAGCACCGGACGCGAATGCGAACCTTCGTGGCCGCCCAAAAGCACCATACCGATTTGTTCGTTGCAAGAAGCGGACTGAGGAGAAGCTAAATGCATTCGCTAAGAAGACTATGCCGAAAGAGATTCAAGTAGTGAGTTCGCAATCATGTTGTTCTGACGAATGCGTGCACTTAATCAAGCCCCAAGATACCCTTTTCATTCGCTAGAAGTTTTGGCTGAAGGACTTTGACGAACGCCGCGATTATGCAAGGTCTGTGGGTGGACAATCACGCTATATGGGCAACAATCGGAAACGAAAGTATGTCACTTTACTAGGTCAGGATATCTGCGCTATAGCGTGGTACAAAATCCATGGCATACCGAGAGCAACGTTTCACGAATATATGGACCAGTACAAGAAGGGCATCATTTCCTCTACGCACGGGAACAAAGACGTCAAACGACCCCGCCTTGGAACCGTGCAAGCACTTGGTACGATTATGGCTATCATCAATGAGAGTGCTGATCACATGCCCAATCAGATGAGGTTGACAGTACCACACCGGATGGACACTCTAAAGTTTTTGCCCTTTGGACATAGTTGGAAGAAGATCTAGGCTCACGCCACATAGGTATTACTCCACATAGTACACCACATGAACCACTTATTTGCATTCACGTGTACTTTAAACACCTCATGGTTATGATAATGTGCTTCAAGACCTCCTATCTTTGCTCTGTACATCTAGTTCATGGTAGGATCCTACAATTGCCAAAGATATGCTAGAATCTTACGATCCTCTCATTCTGTAGTTATCCTCAATCTGATTTAAGTTCAATTTTCACTGGGCACTCACCTGACGTACTCAATGTTTGGACTCATTTGCAGACAAATCTACAATGCGGGTTGCCTGTGGTTTTGCAATCCGCTATTAGTAGAATGAGGAGGGAGCACTTCAACAATGTTGCGGTTAAACCCGTTGGGAGCTCATTTGCAAAGTGCACCCTCTGTGACACTCTATTGGAGTACATTGTCACATCAGTTAAGGGTTCCGCCAAATATAATTCGTTCGTGAAGCAGAAACAAACCGACTGCAACCTCCAAGCTTTATGTAGGTGTGTGCACCATACCTAGAGAGAGGAGTCTAAGCGGCAGAAGGGCGATATTCTTTGTATTATCCACGATAAAATGGATACAGCCAAGACCGCTATTCCTCGTATGCGAGTTTCTACCAAACTCACATCACCTTTGGATCAGTTCCCAATGAACGTCACCGGTATGGTTACGCACTGTCATGGAGATGGTGACTATGCTCACTACTCCACTGACTTGTGGCCAAGAGACTCTAATTACACTTAGATCTCCTCCCTTGCAAGATTGCTTTGGCGTCTCGAGGAACCACCCATTCGTGACTTAGGTAGAATTTTTCCCCATGAGCCAACCAATTCTTTCTTTGAAGCTATGCTCAGAGGGAAGTCTAGATGTATTCACCTTTCACCTCTGGTAACGAATAACTCGATTGTATCCGTCCCCCTTCCAAAAAAGTTATATTTGCACTTCGACAACTCTCCAAAGGACAATAAAAAACCAGTTTCTCATGGCGTTCTTATCGATGTTGACTTATTGAAGGGTGTTCAAAGAAATCCAAGTTGGTTTCTTATTAGTCGGGCACACGCATGAGGATATTGATGCTTACTTTAGCCACTTATCCAAGACCTTGAAGAGCCACAATACCTATATTGTTGTGGATTTTATGATGTCCTTCATGCAATCGTAGGACTTGGGTTTTATGCCCGAGTTTGTTCAAGAGGTTGCTGATTTCAAATCTTTCGTCCATGGTTATATTCGTCATGGTGCTGACAGACTTGTTGGCTTAGGAGAGATGCACCTTTTTAAATTCTACGTAGATGAAGAAGGGTGGCCCGTCATGCGATTTAAAGAACTTGTAGTTCATGCGCACTGACTACCCAGAGACAAGGCTGCTATCCGTCTTTGGAAGGAGGATGCTGACGGAAAACCGATGCTACTCTCTGAGCTCCCAAATCCTGTACCTTTCAAGCGGTTGTGGGGCGATGAAGTTCCTTTTTCCATAGGCAATCTAGACAAGGCAAGAGAGAAGGTTTCCAAAGCTCTTGATAAGAGATCGTTCATCAAGTGTGGAATTTGAGGTTATATAGAATTTTGGGAACGCGGGATGCTTGAAAGTATGGACTTTTGAAAGGATTTTCCACCTTATATCGAGTATTGGAATGGAATACTTGCAGAACTAGAGAAACTTCTTCCTTCCACTCATGCAGCCTTGGTAGAAGGCTTCTGGCCAATTCATGATTGGAGAGCCACAGATCCAACTCCATTGTACCTCATTACCAGTGGAGATGTCACACCTGAAGATGACGAACCAGAACTTTATTGTGGCCCAAGGAAAGAGAGACCAAAGGACGCCTTGAATCCATGGCGAGATGTTGGAGTGGGATCATGGATCCTACTCCGTCCTTCACACCCCAAAATATATCCCGTCTGGTTAGGGAGAGCATGTTCAGCAGTCAATTGTGGAAGAGGGCATGCGGAATATGGGAAGTTCATTATCCAATTCTGGGAGCTAAGAAATCAATTCAAAAACCACAAGAAGAAGTATGAAGATTGTTGGGCAGCAACGTGGGTTCCGGAAAAACGATGTCCACTTCAAATTCATGTTAATGCTGTCGTATTTGCCTCCCCGTCAGGTAGAATGAACTCTAAGACTCGGACAATTCCAAAGAAGGACCAAATTGCAGCAGTGGCTAACCTTGAAGCTACAAACGTGGCGGACCCTTGATGGTATTAGGGTTCTTCAACAATATCATAGGATCTTGCGGCCTTGACCTCCTCGAAATCCAGCTATGACTTTCCACAACACAACTTATGATGTCGTAGAAGTTTTCCAGCAAGATAGCACAGTTTTTTCATCGCTCGTCTTTTTCTTGAACTCTTTCAGCGAGATAGTAGGATCCTATGATCCTGTTGCTCCTTGGTGTCTATGATAGATGTTTACATCTATTTTAATTATAATACATCCAATTCGGCGTTGTCATTAATTATCAACAATGTATGAGCTTTCTTCAGATACTTTTGATCCTACCGTTAACTGCTAGTATGCTACGTTACTTTCCTACCATTTGATGCAATTTATACTGTACTGTTCTCTGGTAATTTTCTTAAAACTCTTCCAGCGAGATAGCAGGATCCTATGGTCCTGCTTCTTCTAGCTGCCTATGTAAGATGCTCACATGTTTGATAACTTTTATACATAAACCTAGGCGATGTCATGATTTCTTTATAATGTATTACCCCTCCTCAAATACTTTTGTTTCTACTGGAACCGCTTGCATGCTACGTTTGTTTCTCACTGTAGATGCAATAAATACATTATTCTTCTCAATTCTACTACTAACAATAAATGGTGATGGTAGGATCTTCCTATCATGTGATGCAATGTCACTTCTACTATGATTCTCCTATCCTTGCAAGGTCACTTGCTACATCACACATTCCTACAATTTATCAATTGTTTCTCTTGTGAAGCTTCTAACTTTCAAAATTTATTGACCATCTTTGTTAGATCATAGGATCTTACGAAGCACCTCTATATCATATTTTGTTAGATTTTCCTTTAATAAACCTGGACTTTGACCAATCTAAACTTTCAAAAGTCCAGATTTACTTAAATGTGGCATGTATGTTGAAGATTACCATTTTGTTGGACAACGGCGTGATCGTCCCTCTTTTTCATTTTGAATTGGATGTGATCTTTTTGCAGGGTAGTTTGTCGCATTGCAACCCTGTGAGGGTGACCCTAAACCTGTTTGGATTGCTTGAGCAATGTCAAATACGAACTGGAATCGAGATAGGCCAAACACTTTCCAGAACCAATTCTTTTGTCTTATATTGAGCGATCCATATGTTAAGCATTTCTATAAAGATTGGGAAACAGATGACAACCTTTGATGGACACTTGAGGAGGTAGTAACCGTGACATGATAGAGTACAAATTCCGTTTTGGCTTCTTGGAAATCAAAGACCAAAAGTAAAGATGGAGGTCGTGGTAAATAAATTATCCAACCTCTAAAATTCCAAGGGGGCAAATAGAGATCATAAAGGAGTCCTAGGTTTTAAAGTCTAGCTGAGTTCGGATTAGAATAGCCGTAGATTTGTAATCTTAGATATCAATCCGATTGCAAATTATGATGAATAGTACTTCATGTAGTATACTACGGTCTTTTGGGTCTAATTTGTTTGGGGACAATATTCCAATCCTCTTTATTTGGGATGCTGATCATTCCTATTGACTATTAATTAGGTCACCATTTAGATCAATACATGCTAAATTGTTAGCATGGTGTTCTTTATTTTGTGTTTTGAGTATCGGTCAATATGTAATGTTTGATTTTTGTCTTTCAATATGACAACGTCATAAATTGCCTACTCTACGGGGGCATTTTTTCTTTATCTTCCCTTTGCAATTTGTGATAAAGAATTAATGACGGTGCGCACTTTAGCTGAAGCCGAGTTGATGTCTGTGCATGGTATTTTTTTTCACTATAGCTACATCAGATCGAGCACACTTTACCTTAAACCACGCTGAAGTGTGTGGAATGCAGTTGTCCAATTTTCTATTAATATGTTTTGGTACTCATATCTTCGGTTAGTACGGAATGTATAGCACAAGGGGAATTGCAATCATAGTACTGTGGATTTGTGTTTCTTATGATACATTTGTTCAGTTGTTTACCTACTATGTAGCCAAACTGTGAGGATAGTGTTATTTTTAAAAAACTTAAATAAACACTCAAATATGTGAGTGAAAGGAATTATCTTTCTAAGAATTACCAAAGTATGATATGTGATTTAATGTCTACTCTAATACCTATTACGTTAAGGCTTTTCATTGTTGAACATAACCTATAAATTTAATAGAATGTCTTTTATACGGAAATCAATCATTCCATAGTATAGAGTTTAGTTGGACACTTTACGTCTAATGCACAACTATGTTATTTTGTAAGACAATAAATCTTCCAATATAACAAATATGGTGTTCACATTGGAAGAGCTTGGAAAAAAGACATTCCTCGACCAAGGACCAAGTCAAGGCCTTTGGATTCAATGACATTTATGCCGCAATGGTTAACACCGTTGCAACCTTCAAGATACAAGATGCCCCCGCTACTATCACCAAGAAAGAATTGAAGGAAACTTTGGAGGAGAACAACAAAAAGACGCTAGAAGAAAGCAAGAAATACGCCGATGCACTACGTAGTGAATTGGTAGACCAAATGGACAAGGTGGAGAATGCCATGAATGCCACAATGCTTGCATTTCAAGCCATGAAGGCAAGAATGCCCCAAAGACTTGAAGATAAGCTGCCAAACATGTGAAGATCAAAGACCACACGGTAACCATAATTACCATCTAATACATTTACTCATCTACAATACCATCTACCACACAAATATGATATACCTTGCATTCTACACAAAATATTCTACCACCTCTTGTACCAAGTATAACTACCAAATATCAATTCTAAGGATACATATGTATACATATACTAACACTCATATACAAATAGACTTACATATAAATATACACATGATACACAATAATATTTTTAAAAACACAAAAATACATACACAAACAAATACATCATTCCACACACATACATATATAAAACAAAATACAAAAATTATACAAAGATATACACAAAGAAACACACAAAAAAATACACAAAACACGAAGGAAAATATGTACAAAACCACACCAAAAACACACAAGGAAATATGAAAAAAAATATACAAACAGACACATAAAAAAACACTTACAAACCCATCCAAACAATAAAATAAACTCTACTTACACTAGGAAACTCCACTATAAATGCAAAACTCAAGTTCAAACAAAACTCACTCAATTAAACAAGCATACTCAATCATCAAACTTCAAGCAAAGACACTAAGAAAGAAACATCACAAGACATATAAAAGTAATAACAAACATATAATATGTTACAAAAACAAATTATAACTCACTAATACTATTACTTGGAGGAGATATTGAAAAAAAGCGTGGATCTATGCCCAATATAATAAAACACATCCCTCAACACATAAAAAAATAACTAAGATGTATTTTATTTCAAACACCATTAAACTCCACCTAGAATATCAACATATTCCCACCACATTTGCTCCATTATTAAACAATACCCACGCAGTACATGACACACAAAACATTTCATTTCCACACATTGCTCAATACATCCAACAAACACACGTACACCTTTCATCACATATCCTCTACGCCATAATAATCACTATCCACCTTT
>OZ020514.1:63729016-63840331 GCA_963971425.1 Bryoerythrophyllum caledonicum | reverse complement strand
GAAAGACATCAAATTTATTAAAGATATCAAAAACACTATAACCACATCCATTAATAACATCCAAAACCACATGCATTTATTATGCATAGATTTCAACAAAGATGTTGCACCAATTGGTAGACAACACGAAAACCATATCACTTTCCCACAACCCATAGATTACCAATGGCGCAACTTTATCAATAACCTTAACCTTACATATATCTCTATAGACACACAATACTCTAGAAAAGGGGGATACGACTACCAAGACTAGAGTCTAATCAATGGGTTTTATATACTCACTAACAACCAGGTACAATACACCTCCACAAAAAAACATTATTCTCAACTCGGATCACTAACACATTCAACTAAGATTGCCTAGTAACGCACTCATTACCAGAATACCAATAACAACTAATAATAATTGTGTTAGAATTCTTAACCCTATGCCAAATAAAATTATACAAGATTTTAACGCTATGTTTTTTGACGAAAACTTCACACAAATCAACTCCCTCACAAATACTTTAAGAAATTCTGACCAACTATCTCAAGACCAATGGATTGAAGCTTGCTCCACTTTAGACGTATTAACTAGTAACATTTCCAACATTATCGAGAAAACCTATATAGCCCCACTTATACTCCAATTAATAAACAAAACATCCAAACAAAGTGGATATATACCATGCAGACTCTCAAATATGTGGAAACAACATTTAACCACCTACCATACCATTTGAAAAACAATTCACATTGTTAAAAACAATCCAAGGTGGTTAACTCACCCCATTTGCCAAATAGTATAATTCCACCGCCACCACCCCACATGTCACCAGAAAGATGGCTATATGAAATTGCAATAATCGAAAAAGAGGCCAAAAAAAAGCTAGGAAAATAACTACCAAGTATACGAGAGAAAATATCAAAAAGCCATCTTGAAATAGAGAAAGATATACAAAAACAACCCAAAGAAAATGAACTGAAAAGTCTTCAAAAATAATGAATCTCCACCTTTGGATTCTATCACCAACCAAGATAACAATATATTAACGAGCCCAGAAGGCATTGCCAATGAGACATATAACCAACAAATAAAAAATAACAGACAACACCATATTTGTTATATTGGGAGATTTAGCGACTTCCAAATCAACACATGTAGAACATAAGAGCTAAAGTGCACATCTAAACATTACACTTTGGAGGGATATGAGTTTCCATTAAATTGGGAGGTAATGTTCACTACAAAATCCCTAGAAAAATAGGTACTACGGTTTAGGGTTACGTACAAATCTAACTATAATATTGAAAAAAAGAACACATTAGTCGACACTTCTTTTATAACACATGTGTTCATTGAATATGAATAGCTAAATATTCACACTGAAGCCTTAGAAGTTACAAAATTCTCTCGAACTTACTAACCTGGATTAACACCATGCTCCAAGTTAGCTAAAAGTGAGCTAAATGACGGACAAATAGCCACTTGTAAGAGAATTAGCTAAACATATTCTGATGAGCCTTTTTTTTATTCAAAAGAATTATACTTCACCTTGTGGAATACACATTGGCTAAAAAAATAAGTAACGAGTTTCAAATGATGATGTTCAGAAGTGGAAAAAAAATTGCACACACGTTAGCTCTCTTCGAACAAAAGTGTCTCCATCACTTAGAGGTGCAATGAACTTAAAAAGGCAATTCCACACACTTTAGCTCCACTTGACCTAAAGTGCGCACCATTACGAAGTGCAGCGGACTAAATAAGAAGATTTGCTCACACTTTAGCTCCACTAGAGCTAAAGTGTGAACCAACATTTACTTTCTATCATTCACCATGAAGGCAATTACTGGTATTATTGGTTTCAAGATTAGAAGCAATTTACCACATTGTTATTTTAAAAAAAAAACAAAAACATACTGCAAATAATCACTGATACGCAAAAACAATGGAGAGAATATTTCATAGCAATCATTGGCATCAGATATAGTCATATAGAGTATAATTGACTACAAATATCTATAATCTCAGCACCAATGGATCTAACCATATTACATGAAGTATCACGCATCAGAATCCAAAATCTAGGAAAAAGAAAAGTCCATTTATCCAAGTCTATTACGATTTGGACCTAGCAAGTGCTTCCAAGGAGGCCTTGATAATCGCTACTTGCCCCTTCGAAATTTTTTGTAATTGAATCTTGTACATGACCTCCATCCCTTTTTGAAGACCTAGGTTTCCACGCTGTCAAGATTGAATCGGTATTCTCCCATGTTATGGCTATCCCCTTTTCAACTGTCCAACAAAGATTGCAATTTGTATCCCAATCTTTATAGAACTTCAGAACATCCCGATCGCGCGATATAGGGCGGAAGAATTGGATACGCACGGTGTTTGGCATATCCGGGTTAGAGTTAGGATCTAAAATTGTTTGAGCAATCCAAAATGGGCGCTCGTCTCCATTACAAGGCCGCAATGCAGCAAAATAGCCAGCAAAAAAATCACGACCAACTCTAAAAGAAGGAGGTGGACGATAGCGTCTCTAGCCAACAAAATGCTCATCTTCACTGTATTCCTCGCGAACCTCACCCTCCGCTCAGAACTCATCGTCAATGGCATGGGCAATTTGCATCGTTGGCCAAAAGCTGTCTTCCAATGATATCGGTGATCCATTGGGAGACTCAGAGCATCTCTAACGTCGCGCCAATAGTATGATAGCGGCTCAAAATGTGATCTGGCTTCAACAGACTCCCGCGATGATTGCTCCCAGTGATCGATGAATCCTGAAAGTCCCTTCACCACCTCATGGAGATGCCGCATCGTACAAGGCTTCAACGCATCAGGTTCTCCGCAAGGCTATAAAGATCTTCCTTCAGAATCCTCCTTCCACAATTTGATGCCACTACCTTCTCCTCCTTTAGGAAGCCAATCCTCATCATGACAAAGGATTTTATACTTCATTACCGGACAACCACTTGAGTCCACATAAAACTTGAACTGATGAGCCTTCGTATGACCTTGCAAAGCTTCATCACCGTCCGCAATCATATCCCCAATAAACTTCTTAAAATCAGGAACCTCTTGGATGAGATGCGGGATTGTGGGAACACTCTCATTTTTCATGAACGACCTCATGAGCAAAGGAATGGTTGGAAAACTCTCCTTCCTCAATGTCATACTTCAACGTCCAAATAATGCATCTATATCATCATGTGTATGACCAACTAGCATGAAATTAACATATACCTTGCGGAAGATGCATTTTGCATCAAGGAGAGACCAAAAACGAAAAACAAATCTATTTTTGTTATCACCAAGAGCATTGTCCATTTGCATGTTCAATATTGGAGGCAAAGGCCTCCCTGGAACAGAGATATCTGGAATCTGCCCTATTGGATCCAAACACATCTCTGCACCCTATAATACCGCCGCATACAATGGATGAGAAGTAGATTTTGGAAAGAGTTGGCAGGATGATGATTTTGGAGGCGCCTCCAGGTTACGCAATAGTTTTGCGAACGACCCGACCGTGTAATTGACATCATGGGAGTATAAATCAAGGCCGAAATGGGCGTAACGCTGGTCCACATGACCATGGGCAAGCATGCCTGTGTCTCCAAGAGGCAACTTCAAAAGCCCATCTAAGTGCTTTGTTTTATGTGAATAAACAACGAGTACCTCCATTCATCAGGAGCTTCCACCTCAACACAAGTACTGGACACCTATACTACAACATTAGAATCCCCAACAGGACCAGAGGAACCTAGAATTGCACTAGACCGGATATTGCAAACCAAACCCCCCGCAATGCAAACATCCGAACCGTTGTGAAGCGAAACAGTCATCTCGACCCAGAGACGGCGGTGAATAACATCAAACTCAGGAAGGTCTGGGTTCACGGGAGCATCAACATGAACATCGTCATCCTCCGAGGACGACATCCTACATTCCAAAGAGATAAATATTAGATAATCCTTCCAATAAGTATGGGTGAATACCTTGTAGGAATGGACATCAATGCAGAAGCATAGGAAGTGGGTAATTTAGCTCGAATCGAGGTAAGGTCTGGCGCTTGAAAAGTAACTTGGATTCAACTCAATTGACATTGTAGAACAGGCAAATTTAGCTCGACTCAAGGTAAACACATATGGTATTATATGACAAAAATTCAAATTCATGTTAGCGCTTTCAATGCGAATATGAAATAATCACACCATTGTGAATGACATTTTAGCTTGACCCTACCTGAAATGTTGACTATCAAACGGTATGACAATTTAGCTCGAGTCGAACTAAAGTGACGTTGATAATAAGGTATGTCAGTTTAGCTCGAGTCAAGCTAAACTCTTGTTAATTATTAGGTCTAGCACGTTAGCTCGATTCGAGTTAAAATGTCCTTCTGTGATTATCGGCGTCATTTTCAGTCATAATATGGACAAACTCTTCAGCCTATGAATCTGCCTTTCTGTATACTAGAACCCAAATCTTTGCGTTAGTAATCGAGAAACTCGAAGTGACGCTTCAAAATCAAAGTAGCAACTGGAACTAGAGCAATAAGCATCACTGCCACATCCTAATTGCTAGAATACACGGAGAATGCAAGAAGTAAACTTTGTGTACCTTATGAAGTAGACAACCGGTGCATTGTTGCCTCGCACAAGCGCCCTGCTCAACCGTGCGCTACCTATAAATGTTGCCCTCCTCAACCTCCTACAGTTGTACCACCTCCAAGCCTCCCACCCACTAGCCTTGCATAGCAACCAAACTGACGAGGAAAGAAATGAAGAAACTGGGCGAGCTTCTCCAAGGTCAGTCATGGACAGACGACCATTTCAATTGCGGGCTACGATTTCAGAATTGGCGGGAAGAAACTTTTTCACAACCCCTTAAAAAGTGTAGATTTGAAATCATGGCGCGAAACTGAATTAACTATTTCCCGGTCGACTAAATTAGGAAGAGTACATACCTCGAATATACTCGCACATGCGACCATTTTCCGCACATTTTCAATCTGGATTCAGGGTTAGGATTAGGATTAGGGTTTGGGATTTAGGGTTTAGGGTTTAGGATTTCAAGTTTAGATTCAGGTTTAGGGTTCAAGGTTTAGGATCCTTGGTTTAGGTATTATCCTTCTGATGATATTTCATTTCAATTTACTAATACTTTGAATATTTCGGATATTGACAATTCAACTAAGGTATAGGAAAATGTAGAGAAGATATTGAGATGATTAGCATGAATTTATATCACATTCCAAATAGGACTTATCTTTAAAGTTGAAAGCAAAGATTTTAACGAACGAGTAGCATTAAAAAAACAAAAAAATATTATATGTGCACTTGTATTTTGAGCAAAAAAGTATGTATATAAACATGCTTTGGACATCATTTCTTTGGGGTTTTAAAAAGGTGCATACTGTTACTATGTAGTAATAAATTTAGAATGTTCATTCTTTTGCAAGAATCTCAAGTGTCCCCATGGTTTGGATTTGGAATTGAAATAAGTTACTATCCACTAAGTACTGAAAGATTGAAAATGTGCGGAAACTAATAGTTGGATTAAAATATCTTATTCTTGAGTTCACATTCTATTATCATGAGTTTAGGGTGTGACAATCTAAGCATGACATGAAAGATGGAGGAATTCTTGACCACACACAACTTATTTTATGTTTTGACGTGAAATTAAAGACTGTCATTTGTGAAACATAGAGAGTGGAACAATGTTAAAAGATTTAAACAAGAAATGGAGAAACCTCCTCATGACAAAAAAAGGATAATAAAAATATAAAATATAACTAATACAAAGTGTATCACTAAGTGCATCAAGCATAATTTAATGTTCATAATGTAAGTAATTTTGAATATATTTATACATGCAAAAAAAGAATAATTAGTTTGTGAGCACGTTCCACTGGTCGCAAATTATATTTTAAGTTCTCAAAATTTTGTAGAAGGATGATAGAAGACATGAGGCATATTACTGAGTAATTTATTTTCTCATTGAACGTCTTCAATAAAAGTTATGCTAGCCAAAAGAGAAACTTCTCGATTGCCCGCACGCCGAGCAACTTAAAAACCTTTTGCTATGACACACTATGGAATGTAATATTTTCAATACATAAAAGTAATATTAGAACGTTTGATAATGTGGAAGAACATGTTACTTTTCTAGTGAAAATAAGATCATATCCCAATTCATACAAATTCACACATTGTCACATATTTTTGGTTTAGGGTACCAAGAATACTTAGACTTCATATCCATTGAAGACTAGGAGATCGTCATATTTTTTTTCTTTTTAATATTACTATTGGAGATTTAGGTCTACATATTTTGAAAATCCTTTTAAAATTCAAAAGATTTCTATTTCACCTTGTGAAATACTTAACCATAAAGAGAAGTACGAAGTTTAAAATGATTGTTTGAAGAAGTGGAAATATACATTGCACACACATCAGCTCGGATTTTAGAGGAGGTGTTCCCCATCACTACGTGCAATGAACTAAAAAGAAAATACGCACACTTTATCTCCACTAGAGCTAAAGTGTGCACCATCACTAAATGAAGTAGAATAGAAAGAAAATATGCACTCTTTAGCTCCACTACACACAAGATGGCTTTTACTGTAGTGGACACTAAATACGAACCCATACACTAATTGTATAATTTACAATAAGTGTAGTGACAAAACTATATTATACTAAATGTCAACTACTACACTAAATGTCAATCCTAATAAATAGTGGAACATAAAGTTACTTGTGGACAGTTAGTGAATGAAACCTAAAAAATGATAATGTATACATCTTGAGCATCAAAGTAAAGAAGGGTTGAGTGCATGTAGAAAAACAAGAATTTGCAAGAATTTTTTTGGGAAAAATAGAACGTTGATATGGAGCAAAAATTAAATCTCAAAAATTGGACAAGTGTAGGAAACTAAAAATAAATATGCACACATAAGCTCCACTAGAGCTAAAGTGTTTATCAACATTTACTTTATAATTTTACCACTGCAAGATGTGGTCTAAACCTACCTATTGGGTGTTCGATTCTCATAGTAAAATATATTAAATTCACAAAACAAAAAAACTTGAATTCAAAGTAATAGAATCTTAAATGGTAGCATTAAAATTTAAAATTATTTTAAATGTGCTTCACCCCTCTCCAACACCAAATAACTGGTGTAGGAGGTACTTATATAGCACGATGGTAATGAATTTACTACTTGTGTAATGAAGAAATTGAAATCGAGTCAAGTCAAAGCCAGCTGATCCACTCAGAGCATGAAAGAAAACCAAACACTTTAATCATGTTTTTAATACTAAACACTATAATCGTTCACTTCCGTGTAATCAAAGTTTGTGTGTTATTGAGAATATGTCAATTTGTAAGTCTTAATTGAGATCATACGGTTGAAATTAGAAATAATTACTTCTCTTTGCTTCCTGGTCATTGCCTTAGAATAAGTAATTTTGTAGTGTTAAAGGCATAGAGAAATTGTGTAGGAAATCTACTAGTAGAGAAATACTAAACGCGCATAATATCTTGAACTTATTCTAATGAGATTAAATTGACTTCTTGAAATTCCAGGTATCAATAACGAAGGTGAATGATTTGTGGTGCATCCACCATTAATACCCGAGGGTCTCACCCCAATATTGCAAAGTATATCCCGAGGGTATCTCGGGAGCACCACACGGCTACAGGGTTTTGACCCTCCACGGCTTTAGGTGCCCGAGGAAGTACCCCCACGAAGTCGTGACGTAAGTCTCCTTTTCTCTTTGTTGCTATCAAAGTTTTCTACATTAGAGTTGCGGCTTGTTGTTTTAGTTTTGTGAGTTGTTATTTGCGTTGTTTCGTCTTTGCGTTGTTGCCGCAATCTTTGCGTTTTGTGTTCGTTTCGCTTTCTACAAGGTTTGTTGAGTTTGCGTATACTGTAGCGTTGGAGTCTTGGGGTTGTTGCGCAATTTCTCTGCAGCGCTTTGCTATTCTGCAGATAGGATTTGTAGGACGTGAGGATTATGGTTGTGTGAGTTTGTAAGCACGTAGAGTCTGAAACGGCTGTGTGCGGAGGACCGACGTGAACGAGGAACAAGACGTGCAGTATACCTGTCGGATTTCTCACTTTTAAAGGTAAGTGCACACATTCATGTTTAAATGCATTGTCTTGCATTGCTTTGGATATATGTGTAGTTTGGTGGTATTTTTTGTGGTAGTGTTTTTTGTGGTGGTATTTTCTATGTGGTGGTATTTTCTGTTTGGTGGTATTTTCTGTGTCTGCAATGCTATTGATATATGTGTTGTCTTGTGGAATTGGTGGTATTTTCTGTCGTAATGTTGATGCTAGTTCGGTTTTTTTTTTGTGAAAGAGGCAAAGTAGCCATTAACTGGGTTTCTGTTTGTATTAAAATACGTTGTGAGTGTGTGTGTTGATTTGAATGTTCAATGTGTTGCATTGTCTTTAGATTCGTTGAATTATTGTGTTTATGTTGTGACATGTTGTTTTTTATTTTGTTTCGGTGCTCAATGTGTGTTGAGTGTGTGTGTTGAGGTTTGGTGTTTTGGGATAGAGTTATTGGTTGATTGTTTGTTTGTGTTTGGGTTCGGCTACTTGTGTTTGTATTGATGTTGTAAGTGGTTTTTTCTTCGCGTAATACTGTCTTTCTTCATAATCGATTAGTTCACATAGTTTGTGATATGGTTTGATGCCATATTTAACTATTTCTGGACTTTGCAAAGTCCAGAAATAAGGAAGAAGGATTTCAGTGTAGTAGAATTGTGGCACCCAATAGATTGAGAGGGATACAAATAAAAATAAACTAAGTCATTCAGCCGGATATCTCCGGATGATTACAGTCAGACGATACGAATCGATTACAGTGATAGAACCTTGCTCAAGGCAAGGTACAGTATTATCGACAGAAATTGTACTGACTCGATTTTCTTCCCAGGGAGTACTTAGGGGAAGAATTTAGAGAAAATGAACTTAGAGCAGAAGGCATTGACATTTCATGGATGCCGTTAAAAGAGCCGGAGATATCCGGTCGAAAGCAGGGAAAGTAGAAAACAGTTGGTGAGCTTTGAAAAACAAAATTGCTTTTTCGGAAGGGAGTCCGTATACAAGACCATCACATACTTGATCAACTCTACGAGACAGCAATGATTAGTCTCAGTGAAACTCCTGCATGAAAGAGCAAAACCTATCCTGGCACTACCTCTGAAGACTTCTAAAGATCTTTCCAGTGCGCCGGCGCATACATGTCCGAATCAACATCAGACCCTGTGTCACAACCAGTTTGAAATGGGCTGCAGCCGCCCTCCGAAGAAGATTCCTCCTCGTCAACATACCAGAGGTCGTCCTCCTCCTCATCTTCAACCAAACGACCTCCGAAGACCGACTCATCTTCATCACGGTCGACCTCGTTCTCGTCCTTCGCATCATAGTCGCTGCCGTCCTCCTCCTCTGGAACATACTTGCTCTGAGCGTCCTCCTCCAATTCGTCCCGAGCACGCCCAATGGAACCCATCGCCCCTGTGTACCCGACTTGAAAGCGTAGCAGTCGTCCCTTCTCCGAACCCTGAGCGTTGCTCACGATCCTTCGAGAAACTCTACGGTCTACCGAATCAGACTCTTCCCTCTCCCTCTTCCTACTTGCAAAAGCCATATTCTCTCTCTCAACCCTGGCTATCGACTAACAGAACTAACAAGTTGAAAGACAAAACATGTGAATTGGTGCAGACCCGAACCCTTTCTTATACTATCCTCCCTACCAACCCATTTATTACAGGTCTCGAGCGTAGGTAAAGGATGAGTCATTGATAGAAGTCGCCATAACACCGAGACTGATAAAAATAAAGGCAGCTTCCACAGACACGAATGACCAACATGGGACGCGACGGGTCAAGCGTGCTGTCGTAACGTGATGTGCGAGGTACAATCTCCGCCGCCAACCATTAGCATCACATGAATGAGAAGAAGGTCCTCGTACAACTGATATGAAGTGTGTAATTGACCGCGTATTATAATTTTACTTATGGCATGTCAAAAATCTAAGAAGGAAACAACCACGGGAATAACCGAAAGGTCTCTGATACATTGTTGAAACATCCATCGTAAATTGAAATGCATTATCGAAGCCCAGAAGATCTCCGGATATGATTCAATATAATTCAGAACACCTAGGTAAGCTCAAAATTGGGAAGCTCAAAATTGGATCTCCATTAACGAGAATGGGGGATGTGAATCTCCTATCCGGAGATCTCCGGCTAGATCTCACCGACTGAAACATGGCAATATACGAACATCCTTAGGTCCACAAAATATTACTTGCACAGCCGGAGATCTCCGGTAAGCTTTCAGAAAGACGTGAGGGTCCAAAAATATACCGCTGGCAGAATTGAGTCAACAGTAACTCTGTCACTCTTCAATGTACCCAAATTTCATTGAATGGAAGAGTACAATTTCGGTCCTCTTCACGCTGACTGGCAAGAGCTAAAAGAAAGGATGCCGAACTCGGGCCCAGATAAATAAATTCGCCCACAGCCGGAGATCTCCGGTGCTCTTCGGTGTGAACGTAGCAACTCTTCGAGATTTTAAACGAAGAGAATTTCACAGAACTGAATTATTGGTAGAGGGACTGATAAACGTATCAAGGATCAGCGGCATTCGCTTTCTCTAAGTTCACAAGCGTTGCTTCTTTCATTTTCCGTGGAATGGACCTCGTAAGTTGGTTAACTTTGCTTGACCAGGTCGCAAACAACACGGAACTCACATGACACCAAATAGGCTTCTCTTGGTCCGCAACCCAAGTGGCTTTCCAGCAGTCCTGGTACTTCCTCTTCAGATTCTTCTGCTTGTTATCAGGCTCCCAATACTTAACGAGGAATTTCCCGTAGTTGACATTACCATCTTCCCTGACGACCTCCGAAACTGCTCTTCCCTGCCAGACAGGATAGATGTCAGGATCACTAAGTCTTACTAAAACCCAGGAGCCAAGACGAATGTCACGCCAAGGATTAAATGTGGACTTGGGGGCTTCATTAGCGGGTCCGCAGTAAGGCTCAAGAACCTCATCCTCGGGAGTAACATCCTCTGGTTGTGGAAGCAGTCCTAGAAGATTTTCACCTCCCTCATGAGGGCCTCTCCAATCATGGGCAGGCCAGAATCCCTCTTCGAGTTCGGAAGGCGTCTGGGGAAGTGGCTTGTCAAGCTCGTCGATGACATCCTTCCAGTAGTGCAGGTATGGGCGAATGGAGTCCGCGTACCCTGCGCACTTAGTCATTCCGGACGCCCAGTAGTCAACGTACTTCCGAAGCCCCGTCTTTATAAAGTTTTTGTTCTCCGTCGCTTTCCTGGCCTTGTCTCTGGCAACATCTTGGTTTCCAACAGGGCTCTGCTCCTCATTACCCCAGATAGGCTTGAATGGAACGGGCTTGGGAGATCCTCATGGAAGCATGGGACGTCCGAAGTCATCTACCTTCCAAAGTTTTATGGGCTCTCTGGTCATGGGTAACCACTCTGCGTCAACGGCAGATTTCTTGAACTTCATGACCGGAACACCGTCATTGTCAACGAAGAACTTGAAAAGATGCATATCACTAAGTCCTACCAGACGTCCCGCCCCGCTGCATAGATAGCCATCGACATACGATTTGAAGTCGGCGACCTCTTGGATAACTTCCGGCATGAAGGCTAGTTTCTGTGACTTCATGAATGCCTTCATCAAATCCGCTAGAATATATGTACTGCTTTTCTTCAGTTCTTTCGAAAGATGACTAAAGTAAGCATCAATATCTTCATGCGTATGTCCGACGACCAAGAAGCCAACCTGTATCTCCTTGAAAACACCTCGAGCAGTTAGCAGTGATAAGAATGCCATCAAGTATTGGTTCTTGTTATCCTTCGCCGAGTTGTCAAGCTGTAGGAATAATTTCGGTGGCAAAGGTTTCGGTCCCTTAAAAGCACTAGGCTCCACGGGCTCTAAAGCGTCCACGCACCTGCTCTTTCCCCTCATGAGCGCCGCGAACATCGAGTTTGGAGGTGGGTGCTCGAAGAGTGCGCGCGTCTCATGTAAAGGTGCTCCCTCAAGCCGCCGAAAAAGTTTTGCCAGGGAGGAGATGGTGGCGTTCGAATCTCCAGGCCATAAAGCAGGAGCATAGTGAGCATACGCTCCGTCGACATGACCGTGAGCCACCATTCCAGTGACATTCATGGGAAGTTGTCCGAGACCAGATGTCGCCTTCGTAGTCCTCCACATGCGAGGAAGTGCAGTCTTCGCAGTGTCCATTTTGTCGTGAATGACACAAAGAAAGGTCAGCGGCTTCGCCTTCGACTCCTCTCTCCATGTCGCGTAAAGCTTCCGGCAAGATTGCTGGTGATTCAAGTGAGCCTGCCTGTTGCTATAGAATAGCTCGTAAGCGGGCGTTCCCTTTGGAGTCGTCAGTAAGAACTGATTGAATTCATCGCAAGTACTGCATTTTGCGAAGGTGCTTCCAGATGGCTTAATAGCAACATTCCCGAAGAATTCCTTTCTAATCCTACTAACTGTGGACTGACTTACAAGAGGAAGACCGTAGGAGTCGTTTGTCTGCAAGATGAAATAATTACCAAGTGAAGACAGTATATCAGAAGGACAATCCAGCAGACAGGGCGATGATCAGAGTATTGCAAAGAATGGAAATTTCAGTTCAACATTGACACAGCCGGAGATCTCCGGTTCACTAACTAGGACTTCGGTCGACTGAAGAAAGAGAGTTCAAATTCATATCATTGTGCAGGGACAAGTAACTTACAGCATTGACGCTTGCTCGAATTTGATTCCAATTGTTTCCCGCAGGAAGATACTTGAGAGTGTCAATCCGACCATTTCCTACACTACGCATTTGGTGAGGCATCTGATCCGCGTTGTCATTAATAATCGACGTCATTGACCCCATTGCTTGAATAGTGGCAAGCCGTGGGCGCTTGATGCCCTTGTTACCGTGAGTTGCATTGATGATTCCTCTACCGAAATGTGCGATATACGAGTGAAACGTGGACTTCCGAATTCCATGGATCGTGTACCATGCAACGGAGCAGACCTCCGTTCCTAATAGAGTGACGTACTTTCTCTTCCGGTCCCCGTCAATTGAGTGAAACTGCCCGCCTACTGAGATCGCATACTCCTTTCGGTCTTCAAAGGATCTGTCATAGAATTTCTATCTAACAGAGAGAGTCTGGGATTGTTGAAAGTATTGGCAGCATCGTCTGGGACAGCACCTTTCCGAGCTGACTTTGCGAATTTCGTCATCCATAGTCCTCTTGGTGTACAAGGATTCTTTCTTGTTAAGGTCTTGCTGTCGGGAAATAAAGCGGTAAGGCTCTTTTGCACGACCCCCCAAATAAGCACCAGAATCAGGTTGTAATGGCAGGGATGCGAAATGATCTATTGTGCTTTTTAAAGACCTCCCGGAAGGAAAAGAGCATTCAAGAATGGGCCACGATTCATGACTCATAATTCTCTCCGTGTCCCCCACAAAAACGTCGAGGACAGTTACACCAATGTTATCTTCTCCCAAGCATCCACTTCGGAAGTGATCCCCAGCTAACGACGCCATGATTCTACCAGAGCAGAGTACTAACAAATTCCCGTCCAATCGCTGCACTTCAAGTCCAACCCATCTCTCACGTGGAGCGAAAGGGGACTCGTCGGACCGGAGATCTCCGGTTGGAATCTTCACATCCGCCCTTCTCCACAGGACCGTCCGCCGAAGTGTTTGAACAAGTGAACCATATCCGCGTTGCAAGGGAATTAGTGGAAATTCTTCCGCCAAAGACGTTATGGCCGTTGGTCTGAGTAATACGAACTCACTGGAACCGACTGGTATGTCAACTCCAAGCCATTGACCAACTGGGTGGACTTCGACAATTGATGCTTCTCCAATTCTGCCTGAGCCTGGCCTCAAGAGGTTCACGGACAATCCTGACCACAAAACCTCCGACCTTCCAGTAGACTCCTCGGATGGATCATCTTCTTCCATAGAATCCGCTCGACAGAATTCGGGGCACTGAGCTGCGACCATGGCAAGATCGTCCGAGTCACTCTCCCACCAATCAGAGTCAGACATTCTTCCTGCCTCCGTTGGTCGATGTTCGGCTGGTGGCCGATGGCATTAGTACATGAATATATGGACGTGGATTAGAACTGAAAATCCATGGTCAAAATCGTAGGGTGTGTCTAGCCGGAGATCTCCGGATGACTCGATATTGAACAGCAACGTCCATTCCTCGCGTAAGTGACGATGTGAAGGGTGAATCTACAAGTTCTATTCGAATCTTACCGGAGATCTCCGGTTCATCCCAGCCACGCTGCCGTGACATCGTTCAATGATCATTTCGCCCATGAATAGCCGGAGATCTCCGGGAAACCTGGGCTCATAAATGGGACAGCCAGATGTTTTTTGGATAGTTACCGTGGCTTGCAAGTGAGCATGGCAGAATCCAGAATGTCACGGCTAGAACAGCCGGAGATCGCCGGTTCGAATCAACGTCGTTATCGAAACATTGGCCGTACGGAACATTCGTGGCTGTGGCAGAAAGATTCAGTCGCCAATCCCTGAGAACTGTTTGGATTCACACCCCGATCAGTCACGTCATCCTACTTCTCGAGTCGAAATATATTAGGCGCTCCGGATCTATCTCTTAATTAGGAGACGATTTAGTAACTGAATCACTACACGACAGCTTCCGGTCGACTTTGAGGGCGAAGAGAAACACAATCTACACCAATCCTATCAAATTGAATGCCGATTTGAAATTATACGAGGATACAATCCTAACACTCCTGGAAGACCTACTGTCAAATTGTTTCCCTGCAAAATTCTAGCACGATGTCGCGCACACAAACACTCTCACTAACTGGCTCAGCTCCCACAGTATCCCAAACCTCTAGAGCAAAAAAGGATGAGAGCTGAGTTGAAGGTTACTCTTATCAACCTCCTCATCACCTCCTGGTGGGAAAATTCAGGCGCTCAAATTTGAAACGAATCTTGGGCATGCATTCTCTATCATAGTAGCAGCTGTACACCATCATGATAGTGCGCATTCTTCGACGTGCCCACGACCGAGGCCACATTCCACTCATGATAAGTGAATGGCTCGTACTCGTGGGATGACCGTATTGTAAGGAAACCATCTAGTCTACAGAGTGCTGCAAATTAGAAAACGGAAGATGAAGTATGCCCCATGGTGTGTCTTTGTGATTACAAGGGCCGTATCACGTCATGGACTAAGTATAATGTAATCGTATTATTCTTCTTGTACTCACCATTGTGAATGAAATTATACCCTACGCATGGATAACAGTTGGCCCACTGCTGCCCACTACACTAAAAGTTTCATTTAGTGTAATTGCACGAATAGTGTACTTACCTTTGTACATTAATTGCAAACAACTTGACAAATAGTGTACTAATTGCAAAGAAGTGTACATTCTAAATAGTTAATTCGATCAAAAATTACTTCATCAATAATAACTTTATCGGAGTACACTCCATGGAAATTTATTTTTTATTAGCTTACTTTTACAAGATATTACTATTTGACGTTTTACTTCTTAAAAAGTTAACTTTTACACAATTTACTTTTCCAAACATCAACTTTTTCAAAACTTTACTTCACCATACATTTACTTTTACCAAACATTTACTTTTTCAAAACTTTACTTTACCATACAATTACTTTTACCAAACATTTACTTTTTCAAAACTTTACTTTACCTTACAATTACTTTTTCCAAACATTTACTTTTTCAAAACTTTACTTTACCTTACAATTACTTTTTCCAAACATTTACTTTTTCAAATTTTTACTTTCCATACAATTACTTTTACCAAACATTTACTTTTTCAAAACTTTACTTTACCATACAATAACGTTTTCAAAACTTTACTTCTTCGAAACCTTACTTTTTCAAAACTTAACTTTTTCAAAAATTTACTTTCTTCCAAGTTTACTTTGAATTAGTGAACTCTTGAAATAGTTCACGTTTTCAAAAGTTCACTTTTTCAAAAGAAAATTATTTCAAAAGTTCACTTTTTCAGAAGTAAATTATTTCAAAAGTTCACTTTTTCAAATGTCTACGTTATCAAATCTTTACTTTTTCAAATGTTTACATTTGGGAAAGCTTATTTTTACAAAAGTTTACCTTTTCAAATGGTAAGTTGTCTTTTTTCCCCGAATTGATGTTTTTTCATAGTTCTTGTTTTTTTCAAAAATGTTGTTTCTTCCTAAATGTTTTTTCCTAATTGTTGTTTTCGCAAAAATGTTGTTTTTACCTATTTGTTGTTTTCCCAAATTGTTGTTTTTTCCTAATTATTATTTTTTCGCAATTGTTGTTTTTCCAATTTATTGTTTATGAGTTTTATTTTATCTCTTCTTCACCTTTGACAAAACATATTTCTCTTCTACTTTCAATACACTAAACGTGCACTAGTAAAATAGTTAATATTCCAATAGGGTTTACAAAAGTTCACAAATAGTGTAGTAGTTCACATTTAGTGTACTATTTTGTCACTACAGTAATTGCGTAGTTGACAATTAGTGTATGGGTTCGTATTTAGTGTGCACTACACTAAATGAAACTTTTAGTGTAGTGTTGTTCAACTGACACTACAGGACACAAGTAGAACGTCGACATTCGTTTCCAATGTGAAATATCTCCAAAATTTCCTTGGTCGACAAAAGCTATTTGTCTACTTTTGTAGATACGTGTAGAAATATATAACTGAGCAGATGCTTCTAAAAGTACAGCAACCTGGTCCTATGAAAACGGGTACAGCTTCCGTGGTAAGGCAGGATTGTTCATCACGGTTTTAGGGTTTACGGGTTTTAGGGTCTAGGGTCTAGAGTGTAGTGTCTAGGGTCTAGGGTCTAGGGTCTAGGTTTAGGGTCTAGGGTCTAGGGTTTAGGGTCTAGGGTCTAGGGTCTAGGGTCTAGGGTCTAGGGTCTAGGGTCTAGGGTCTAGGGTCTAGGGTCTAGGGTCTAGGGTCTAGGGTCTAGGGTCTAGGGTCTAGGGTCTAGGGTCTAGGGTCTAGGGTCTAGGGTCTAGGGTCTAGGGTCTAGGGTCTAGGGTACAGGGTCTAGGGTCTAGGGTCTAGGGTCTACGGTATAGGGTCTAGGGTCTACGATATAGGGTCTAGGGTCTAGGGTCTACGGTCTAGGGTCTAGGGTCTACGGTATAGGGTCTAGGGTCTAGGGTCTACGTTCTAGGGTCTAGAGTCTAGGGTCTAGGGTCTACGGTATAGGGTCTAGGGTCTAGGGTCTAGAGTCTAGGGTCTTGGGTCTAGGGTCTAGGGTCTACGGTATAGGGTCTAGGGTCTAGGATCTACGGTCTAGGGTCTAGGGTCTAGGTTTAGGGTTTACGGTTTAAAATTTCGGGTTCACTATTTACAGTTTAGGGTTTAGGGTTTAGGGTTTCTACTTCACGTTTGGGGTTGAAGGTTAAGGGTTCACGGTTTACGATTCACCGTGGAAGGTTCTGGGTTCATGAAGGTCGAGGGCTTATATCACCTTTAAATCTATAAATTAGAAATTTATTGATTCTATGGACTATAACCTTAAATTTATCAGTAACAGTTATAACTTTAAAAAAAACTGGATTCAATAGCGTGTAAGAAAATTTAGCGATAATTGAATTTTAACTATTTAAGACTTTGATACATTATAATTTAGTTAGAGGGAGAATAAAGAAGAGAGGGAGGATAATGGATATAACTTTAGAGTAGACTAGCTGTTGGCGCTTGCTTTGCAATGCATTAGCCCACTGTCATCATTTTTATGTATTTTTAATATTTAAAAATACGAAAAAATGAAAGGTGGAATGATTCACTGTACAGTTGACACCGCGGTTCAAGTAGCGTTTTTGTAGTTCACAGCATGGTTGACTACGCGATAGTTCACTTCGTGGTTTATGGCGCAAATTATGATTTTAGTACTATGGCTAGGAGTTGGGGCTTGCTTTGCAACGCATTAGTTCAACCATTAATGTAGTTTTAATATCACAAAATAATTAAGAAGAAAGGTAACAACAAAGTATATACCTCTTTGAAACCTATGCATGATTTAATAATGCAATAGAATAGAATAGAAAAAATAATTTTACTATTTCAATAGTACAATATTAATAACCAAGAATGGATATTGAGTAGGAGGGGTAATTATAAGTAAAATAAATTAAAATCAAGGGAGAGGGAGAGTAAGGGAAGGACAGGAATTGAGAAGGAGAGTAAGAGAGTGAGAGGAAGGGAGGGATTTTTTTTAAAGTAGTTTATATTTTTAGAATATGGCACTAGGGGAATTTAGGGAATAAAAAAAAAGTCAAAATTAGAAAAGAGATGGAGAGGGAGAGTAAGGAAGTGAGGGAGAATAAGGGGTAGGGAGGGAGAATAAGGGATAGGGAGGGAGAGTAAGCGAGGAAGAGTGCGGGATTGTTTTTGAGAGTAGTTATTTAATTTTAGAATGTGAATTTATTGAAAGAAAGAAAATCCAAAAAAGTAAACTTCAAAAGGAAAATAGAGATGGAGATGGAGAAGGAGAGGAGAGTAAGAGTATAATAAATTAAAAACAAGTAGGAGGGAGAGTAAGCGAGGGAGAATAAGGCAGAGAGGGAGAGCAAGAGAGGGAGAGTAAGGGAGGGATTTATTTTAAAGTAATTTATATTTTTAGAATATGGCACTAGGGGAATTTAGGGAATAAAAGAAAAGTCAAAATTAGAAAAGAGATGGAGAGGGAGAGTAAGGAAGTGAGGAAGAATAAGGGGTAGGGAGGGAGAATAAGGGATAGGGAGGGAGAGTAAGCGAGGAATAGTGCGGGATTGTTTTTGAGAGTAGTTATTTAATTTTAGAATGTGAATTTATTGAAAGAAGGAAAATCCAAAAAAATAAACTTCAAAAGGAAAATAGAGATGGAGATGGAGAAGGAGAGGAGAGTAAGAGTATAATAAATTAAAAACAAGTAGGAGGGAGAGTAAGCGAGGGAGAATAAGGCAGAGAGGGAGAGCAAGAGAGGGAGAGTAAGGGAGGGATTTATTTTATAGTAATTTATATTTTTAGAATATGGCACTAGGGGAATTTAGGGAATAAAAAAAAAGTCAAAATTAGAAAAGAGATGGAGAGGGAGAGTAAGGAAGTGAGGGAGAATAAGGGATAGGGAGGGAGAGTAAGCAAGGAAGAGTGCGGGATTTATTTTTAGAGTAGTAGGTTAATTTAAGAATGTGTAATTATTGAAATCAGGGGGAGCCTAAAAACTACTAGAATCAAGATTAAAAATGAGATGGAGATGGAGAAGGAGGGGAGAGCAAAACATAAATAAGAAAAACAAGTGAGGGAAAGAAGGGAGGGAGTGTAATGGAGAGGGAGATTAAGCTTTTTCACTTATGACGTTTTAAATTCAAGTATGATGATTACTCTAATACCCGGTGAACCCGAGTATCTACTGTAGCCATATGTAATACCCACGAATCCGGGTATCAATACGTCTTGTCACGCATGCTCACGACATTGACAATTCATGATTGTGAAATGTACACGTTGAATATGTACGTGATTAGAGCTGATTTTAAAGTTCACCCACTGTCATCATGAGCCGTCACAGCCCTTGAGCCGTCCAGCTTGTCCCTATCGGGTTAGGGGAACTCCAAGCATCAAACCTTTCTTGTTTTTTATGGGTGTTGTGTTTGTAATGTCGTAGGTAGTGAGCGGAAGTGGCGGGAGGGGTTTTTTTCGTGGTTTGCGCAGTAGGCGTCAACGCATTAGGTTAGGGCGGTGTGCGCTGTGAGAGGCTGTCGGTGTGCGAGGTGAGTGTTGATAAAAGTGAGGGACATTGAGCATATGGTCTAGAGGTTGTTTCTGGATATGGACTGAAGGTCGGAGAGCAGGACTGGAACAGAGATACTGAAATAGGATTTTAAATTTAGCGAGCGCCTCGGTTCACGAGCGAAGCTCAAACGACGTTGCGGTTGAGGGTGGCGTCTTCACGAACGACCACGAGGAACGGGTGCGCCGAATCGGTCAGTGAAGAGGTATGTACTGTCTCACAGATTAAAATTCAGTGTCATCAAATATCGAAGTTTCCCAGGACTGCTTAGAATCAGAACTAGGACAGGTGTAGGGTTCGGTAAGCGCCATTAGGGTTCAAGAGAGTCGAGTAATTCTGATGTTGTTAGACGTTGAAGCAGAATTGTAGGGCTTAGGGTACAGGGTTCTGGTATTCAGTGCATTCAATATAGAAGGTCCAGAAATGAGCATGTTATGCATGTTATGCGTGTAAATGAGCATGTTATCCGTAAATGAGCACTGTTGAAATTTATTTTGCGAAAATCTTGTCAATCAGATGTGGACCTGAAATTCTAGGGCATCTGAAAAATTGTAGAGTTTGTGAGGCTGAGTTGTTGAACGTTGATGTCATCCAGAGCTGTGAATTTGCTTCGATCCCGAGGAGTTCCTCGAGGAGGTTGGAAAATGGCGACTGGAGCTGGAACGTCGAGTGAGACATCATGGAAAGGAGACCGGTAAGTCCACAACATTGAACTGTTTTCACTGTGTTCGAGCGACTGTGTGTGGATTCTATATTTAACTGTGATTCAAGTTTGTTCATTTGATTCCTAGCAGGTGTATGGCAACAAAGTACACTTAAATAATGAAGAGAAACCTCAGATGATGAGTACTAGAATTCAGATATCTGTTAGGCTATAGCCGATTATATTTTTGATGTCCCATGAACAGAAGTGTGTTTCAAATCATGAATTTGCGAGTGATGATGGTATTGTACGAACGTCAGAATGTGCTTGTCCATACTGAGTCCGTCGAGTCCGGTCCGATTTAATGACAAGAGTAATCCATGTGCAAACCTCACATTTGGCGTTCCATCGGATCATTTGCAGATTCAATTTTCTGTGTGTAAGGTCAGTTATTTAAAGCATTGTGAGAGCATTTGATTCGTCTCAGTGTGTTTTGTAACTTGAAACATGAATTTTGAGTATGTAAAACTTCCAGTGTAGTATGTCAAACTTCTCTGTGAATGAATGTGAATTTACGCGTGATGGTAAGTTGCGATTAGTGCAATGTTAATCCGTATTTGCATCAGCCGGAGATCTCCGGTTGCATCCCGAACGGAATACGGAGTTTCAATAATCAGCCGGAGATCTCCGGATATTGTCGAGGTAGGATAAATCATGATTTATTTTCCCACGATTTAGTATATCTCAGAAATATCCGGAGATCTCCGGACGTTACGAAGTAGTGCATATACGCGTGTAGGAAGATGTGAATATCGTGAAACTCGACATTCAGGTCATCATCCGGAGATCTCCGGTTCAGGACAGAAGTGGCTCCGGCTGATACGTACCGAATCGTTCCTGGACGGGTGCACACGACACCCGCAAATCAGTCGGAGATCTCCGGATATGTTCGCAATGGAATTATTCGAAAACGAACGCCATTGCTGCTCACAACCCGACATAGAGCTGTAGATTTCGGGACGTTTCAAGCATGTTTCGATACCCCCTCACGCCGACTACAGATCGTTCCTGACGAACCGGAGATCTCCGGCTGAGCTCATGCAAGATACTTCAAGCGATTTAAGATCAGTCAAGTATCTGTAGATCTGATAATTGTGCGAAGACCTCCCCTCGCTTGGGAAGTAATAAAATATTTTAGAAGTTCGATTTCTATCATACACCCCTAGGAATGCAGCCGATTTTGAGTGACGGACTCTCCATAGGATACCGGTCAATTGCAGTGATTTCTAACTGCCTTTGTGCTCTTTCGAACTCATCTTGCAGGGATTCGTGGACAACCACACTTCCGACTGAAAGTCGTCCCGGGAAGCTTGGGGCGTTTGTAGAGTTTTGGCTCCCTGAGTTTGTCTACAGAGGAAGTCACAATGCTGGCTACGTCTACAAATGCCGAGAGAGCATTACACAGTGGGGAAAACCCCTGAAGAAGCCTGGAAATACGTCCCCCAACTTCGGATTGGGAAACGGGGACACCTCGACATTGGACTCGAGGTTCTAGACATGCAGGGTCTTGACGACGATGTCTGCCTTCTTGTCGTCCAGGAGAACGTGGACTCATCCATCGAGCCTGTTATATACGGCTTGATTCTGGAGACATCCAAGATTTCGGATGAGATGGCGGAGACATGTCAGAATGATAACTTCTTATTCAGCCCTCCCAAGAGTGATACATGGAGCCCGGCGTACGTTAATGAGCAGTGGAAGTGGATGGCAGAAGCACAAGAGAAGTCCCGAAAGCCCGTTCCAGACCCGACACCCATTCTGTCCCTCAGACCAGAATCAACCCCGGGAAGAAAACGCAAGACAACCGTGAAAACTTCGACCCCAGGTTCCTCGTCGCGGGCAGAGAAGGGAAAGATAGCGAAGGCCGATGAGCCTGGCCTGGCGATTGAAAAGTGCCTAAACTTCACACAAGCTGACCTTGCCAAAATGAAGAGGACTGAAGTTGAAGCAATTGGCAAGGTTCTCGACGACGCGTTCAAGAACATATACATACTCAAGAATAAGCCTTTGACAGTAGAAGACCCTGTCACGAAGAAGGATGTCGTGAAGCTCGTTCATTTCAATAATCTACATAGGGCCCCCCCTGGAGGATTAGTGTACAGGGGCATCCAGAAAGAACGGCTGGAAGGAATCATCAACGCAGTTCGTGCGTCGTCGAAGGCCACGGCCCCAGAGATTCACATTTGAGTCTTGCCACTGAAGAATAAACCTGACGGAACTAAGGTGGAGTTCTTCGCGACCAAACCGACGAAGGAGGACTGCCTTAGGGACACGACACACTTTTACATTATTGGTGGTCAGCATACTGTGGAGGCGCACAAGATCTTGTCACATGAACTGCCATCAACGTGGACGCTCGAAGAAATATCGCACTTCTCTATCATCCCGGTTTGGACCAAACCAAACCCCAAAGACATGACCCTGCTGCAACTCTCGCGAGCTCTGAACCAGGATCTGACGGGTCTGCGGAAGGAGCAGAGTTTTACTCAGCAGCTGCAAACGTGTAGAGTGAAGTGGTTTGAGTTCGGGAAACCCGCCCCCCAACTCTATGGTCGTCCACAATCTGACGAATTCTCGGTAAGCTTACATCCTCCACCTGAATATATTTCAATTTCATCAATGAGTTCATTCTTCAAGCAACCAATCCAATCTACCGGAGATCTCCGGGTGCACACACACTGAGTTGTATATTATTGCAGAAGTTCCAACGGCAAGTGGTGCCGACGGTTTTCACTCACCTCGGAAAAACTGACCCAAAAGACGCGAAGGTCCCTCTTCTATTCGAGATGGACGACGCCGTGGTCCAGAAGTGGATCCAAATCGATAGGATGTTCGTCGCTGGACTCCTTCCAGACTCGAACGGGAAGACTGGCGACCCAGCTAAGCTGAAGCCGAAGCCTTTGGTGCAGAACGACTTCAAGCCACTCTATAAAATGCGCGCTAAAGACCTTGACTACCTCGCGGAGTTAGTGCTCGCGAAGAAGGTCTGTGTGAAGTCCTCCAAAGCGGCAAACCAAGGTACTATGAAAGGGCAGGCCGAGACACTCGAAAACGCGGCGAACATGGAGAAGAGAATCCGGGCTATGAAGAATGAACTCATGTTAAATTACAAGTCGCACCCGCTTCCCTCGAAGGCTGCTGACTTCGTCCCTTATACGAAGGATCAGTGGCACACCTTTGCGGCAGAGTGGGATATTGGACGGGTTCAGCTCGAGTCCTAGGTGGACGCCGCTAATCACTCTGCCAAGGGTAAAGCTTGGCTTGAGGGTCGACTAAAGGCGATCAACAAGGACACCGACCCCACCCCTGAGGTCCTTGTGTCCATTTGGAGTCAACACATCGTTGAAGATGCTGCCGAGGCCACACCCATGGATGACACGTCCCTGTTCGACTCCAAATACACCTGCAGGATTATGCCAGAGAGAGGGGGCGAGATCGCCGAAGTACTTATCATGCGGGACATTCAGGAGTGGCGTAACGTCAATGACCCTCACTTGTACTTCTTTTTCCTCTATCGCGTGAAAGACGACATATGCCGTGCACAGGTCCTGGATGCGTTGGACTTCAGAACCATTTTCGACCATCTGGAAGTGGACACGAAGGACGGGAGGACGAGGGTCAGATCACCGTCCGTCCTTATCATCGATGTCGCAGGATTCGTTGAATTGAAGAGGTACATCAGTCTTCGGCAAAGAGAGTCCAGGGGCAAGGTGAAATTGTGGGCGACACATGTTGTCTACTACTTCCCCCACCCACGTGATTGGTTTCCGACCCCAGTAATCGGGGTCGAGGAGGCAGTGTATTGTGTATTCCTATATGAATACGACTCCAGCGAGACGCCAGCTCAGTCATTCAAGAGGCTCTACAAAGTCCACGCAGACAGAATGCAGGCCTTCTATTCAGCTGCTCAACATCCAGAAACCATCCAGCGTTGGAAGCAAACCGGTGTCCCACACCTCAGGATCTCGGTCCTTGATTTGTTGTTCACGGGGTTCATTAGAGAGGATATGGTGGTCGTCAATGTCCATGGTGGACCACATTTCACATACCTCGGATTGGTATGCTAATCATCCTTCCCAAGCACTTCAACGTCATAGATTTCTGGTCCGTCTTCTGGTATATGTTTTGGATGTTGCCTTACACAGGATTTATCTTGCAGACTCACGACGCACGGGTCCTCGAGATTGTGAGCAGCGAAGATGCCAAACTCAAGGCAGAATCCTGCGCTGAAGAAATATTCAAGTACCACTTGAATCTCTTAGCCGACGTACCCGACGTACCCGACGCCGCTGCAGAGGAGTCAGAGGAGACTACCATCACTGGGTCAACCCCAGGCGCTGGTGTTCTAACACGGGCAATGTCGAGGACGAACTACAGCGGCGAGGTATAACAGCTAATAAAACTTCATGACCCGGAGATCTCTGGTTGTTCATACGTTTAGGATGCCCTGCATATATCAGGGCTCATATTTCTCATCGCCTTGCTCAGATATAGTTCACCCGGTACACATGGACCACTTTGAACCGGAGATCTCCGGGTGTATTATACCGTTCTCATTTCAATTGCATCCTAATGTTCTTCGCACTGACTTCGTCAATGTGACGCAGACGCCTGATGCCACGATGGTTGAAGTTGATGTGCGGTATCAACCGAGTTCATCAGCTGCACCCAACATTGGACTCCAGTCCTTGGCCATTGCCGCGCGGATCGTCGGAACGGGCACCCCATCCCCCCCCCATACAGGTAGACGTTGATGAACCACCGTTTCCTATCAGGCAAGCCTCGCCTAGTTCGAGAAGCAACTCTACTCCGGCCGCTAGACTCGGTACTCCTGAAAAGGAAACCAGTTGGCATTCCGGCATGCCACATTCTCCTTCGCCTGGTCGGGACGATGACACGGCAATGTCCGATCGCCTGGACTTTGACGATTCCCAAAGAGCACCTGGAGATCTCCCGTTGGCCGACCTTTCGAGGACGCGTCCATTAGTGGAGGTTGTGTGCAAGAGTGCCGAAGACTTGACGTTGCGTGACACCGATCAAACGATGGATGAGGCGTCGGCGCAGCACACATTGCGTGAATTACATGCTATGAGCCCTCTACGCAGCCCTCCGTGGAGCCACGGGCAGCTGGCTCAAAAAGAGAAGAAAAAATCAATCGCGATGAATCCTACGGCGAAAGCTCCTCCACCTCCACCTACAATTCGGACAAGGGCCCAAAAAGATAAGGTGAATAGTTACTTGTCCATCAAACCTTCTTCATTGTTCTAAGGACAGTTCACTCGATGCAGACCTTATTCTTACCACTTCGTTACTGGTATTCAGGGGTCCGCAGGATCAACACAGTCGAAGGATGTCGGTGACAGGAACCCCGCACAGACTGCTCAAGTTTCTGGTGTAGCTCAGACTTCTAGGGATACTCCACCTACTGTCCCAGGTGCCTAATATGTACATTCATACTTATGTGCCATCATCTATATTGTGCTCATTTTTCCACCCAGCAATTCTGGATTGTGAGTGCAGAACACTTCTATATGTATAATTGAAATTTCACTTTGCTGAACAACTTCCCTATCTCAGTCTACGTACTCGTATTTTGGGTTCAGGTTCGACGAAGCCTACTACGATCGTCCGAGAGCCTCCAACCGAGGATCAGGTAACATCCAATCGGGTTTATCATGTCGTGTTTGACTTAAATGGAGTTCTTGTGCACAGGGGGGAATTCAAACAGGGACAACCGAGAGACATCAAAGTAAGGCCTGGTTCCACTGAACTCCTGAACTTCGTGGGAGAGAAGGCTACAGTCTCATTCTGGAGCAGTGTGTTGGAAAAGAATATTGTGGATATTATCAAGGAGTTGCGCAAGAAAGGTGCTGTCATTCCGGAAGGCGTCACAATCCTGACGCAGGCCCATTGCACAAAAACATCATATGCGCTCCCATCCTATCCATCGAAGCCAATTTTCCTTAAGGACCTGACAATTTATAACGCTAAGGTGTGCCCCAGGTCTCCCAAGGATGTCTTGCTTGTGGACGATACTCCACTAAAGAACGTCCTTAACGATTCATTCAGCGCAGTTCATCCGCCATCATGGACTGGGAATTCGAAAGATACCTGGATGTCCACCATTTTTCTCCCATGGCTCTCCGGACTGCTAGCGTCAAATGAGGATGTTCCCGACTTTGTTAGACGTCATCCATTGATGTTTGCCAGTGATCCAGTAGACAAAAATTCCAAAGAGGCCCGGTCCGTGGTGAAGGGCATAATTTCGGCTCCTTAGAACAATGAATTATACTGGTTATTTTAAACTCTATGCTTTGTAAATGTTACGTCAAGGATGTCTGTGGGATTTCGACCATTCAATTTTGAAGATAAATGTTGTTGTCAGTAACGTTATTTGTTGAGGTCCTTCTTTTTATTTGTTATTGTTAGTGTCTCGCCCCCAAGCTTCACCTTCCAATATTTGTGATCACTTCTGAGTATTCTCCTCACCATTTCGTCTGCCGAACGTTGGTCTGGGAGGGTCACCCGGAGATCTCCGGTCGAATTCGTGTCACTTGAACTCCTCCTACCATATTTTCTCCTCATTCCAGTGCTCTATTTTTAATTCGATGGTCTTGCCTTCTTATTTGCAGGTCATAATCATATCACTCCGCGGTCCTCTCTGCTCGGACGAGGTCCTTGACTCGGCCAAATCCCGCTCCACACAGCTGCCTTCCTTTGATGACACGGCAGATGTTATTCGAATACTACTGCGGTATTTCAATGTCGGGATCTGGTCTCCTATGCGTCTAGATAGGCTCATGGAGGCGGCCCAATTGTTATTGCCCCCAGACATCTTATCAGATATTCTTTTTTGCTATGCCAGCAAACAGACTCGAAGGCCCACTTATGTTAGGTTTCTCCACATCTTCAAGAAGGCTTCATTTAATCCTCGAACAAGGAATTATTTGTGGCCCAAATGTGTTGTTGTTGCAGATCAAGATCCATTCAAGAATCCTAGAAAGGCTATAGTTCATTATCTAACTTATGGGAGACACCATACTGGACGGGTAGAGGGCATCTATAAAGCACTTAAATTAGAATAGTTGAATCGATTTTCCATAGATTACACGCGCCTCTTAGCAACGGCCACCCCTCATTTATTGTATGACACTTTTTTATATTGAAACAGTTTAGTATTGGACTCTTACTCTCATTTCATCCGGAGATATCCGGTTGCATGTTCTATCAATTGCGAGTATTTTCTGTCCGTAGCTCTGTCCCAGTTTTCCCTACCACATTTTTCCTAACCACACATTTGTGATGTACAGTATGTCCATCAATTTCTGTTCTCAGGACTCGGTTCTTCTTCTGAATTCCACCTTGATATTTACCCGGAGATATCCGGCTGCATGCTGCAGACTCACGTATTGTCTAGCCATTTCAAATTTGGTCGCTCTAGCCATTTCTTCCTTCATAAGTGTCATTGGTGATGCATTTAATGCTTGAATAGTACTCTAAACTCCTCGACTTTTATGCTTCACTATCTTTTATGAGGCACATCTCCGGATCTTTCTTTTAGTCCTTAGTCCAGAATTCACCTCATAGTCCAGAAATAGTTAAATATGGCATTTTGTGAGGAGGTTCTGTTTCTATTAGTTTGGAATGTTATTATTCTTGTAGGACGTCTAGTTCCAACAGAATATTACTGGGGTTAAAGTTCATAAGAAATGGCTGAAAGGTAAAATCCATACTCTCACCCAGGAGCCCTAAACCGTACGCCTTGAATATCATATGACGGAAGACAAATCTGCACAAATTTTAATAAAATCAGCATTCTAGTCAACACACTTTAGCTCTAGCCGAGCCAAAGTGTGGCCAATAGAGCACATTGTTGGCTCCACTTTAGCTCGAGTCGAGCTAAAGTGCGGCCAAAGATGCATTAGACAAATACACTTTTGCTCGACTAGAGCTGAAATGTACAGGACCAGTGCATCTCTGTTTGCACTTTAGCTTGACTCGAGCAAAAATGTATCAAGTGAGTGCGTCCTTGGTCGCGCTAAATCCCGACTCGAGCTAAAGTGACGTTACTATCTACACTTAAACCCAGCCTCTCGAAGAAAATATCCCAAAATTCATCTGAGCCAATACACTTTACCTCGAATCGAGCTAAAGTAAGAAACAAATCACCTAAAGCAGAACCCGAACACCACTACTTACGGAGCTAAAAACATGGCAGAAGATAAAATCGCCGATGTCACCGATAATACAAAGATATCTGCTCGTTTCTACTTCTCGTGCAATTTCTAAATCAATACTTGTCTTGGTTAGAGAGACAATGTATGCAAATCGGATGATTGCATACCGTAGCAATATTGTACATCCATATTATGTACTGTAAACACACTTTAGCTTGAGGTAAAGATGAAGCATTTGCTAATATATAGCAATGTTAACCGTCGTGTAATTGCAGTCTAGTATCTAACTCATGTCTACTTCTTGTTCACCTCTCAAAAATCGTGCATGAGCTTCAGTCCCGCTTCAACCACTTGAGAACCTTGAAGAGAGAGGTTCGTGAGTGATTGGATCGGTTCGTAAGTTTTTTCATGGTTTTGGGAGTTGAATGAGAAGAAGGCAAGAATTGATTAATAGGATCTTGGGAAGTTTTCCATATGACTATTGAATGTTGCAGAGCTGTACTGACATTCATTGTATTTGATAACACTTTAGCTCAAGTTGAGCTAAAGAGGAAGGATCAGGTTAAATACAACCATGTTTAACATCGTGTATTCTTAATCTGGTACCTCAACTCATGTCGACTTCTCGTGCAAATTTCAAAGTCGTGCATGAGCTTGAGTGCCGTTCCAACCACTTGAAAACCTCGAAGCATGAGGTTCGTGAGTGATTGGATTGGTGCATAAGCTTTTCCATGGTTTTGGGAGTTGCACGAGAAATGGTCATGAATTGAGTAAAAAAGTCTAGAAAAGTTTTTCAAATGACTATATTTTGTTGCAGAGTATTATTGACATACTTTATATTTGGTTACACTATAGCTCGAGTCGAGCTAAAGGGTAACCTCTCCATCTTAATTGGATGATCAATTCAGAAATCTAATATTTGTGCTCGGTTGCGTATGTGTGCAGAACTGAGAGGGACATGATGGTGACTCAACTGTAACACTTCTTCTAACAAAAGCCCGTCAACCTTGATGATGACGATGGAGACGACAACAACCACTTGGATTGCTGGGAGCTCAAGGACTCATCAATGGCTTTGAAGTAGACGCTGCCGTGGGCCCTCTATACGGATAATTTTGTGTTTGGTCACACCTTCGCTTGTGAAGCCGTAGATCCCCAGCACATCGACTTCACGACCAAAATTACTGCTGTAGTCCACAAAGATAACGAGCACGTTAAGTTGTCATGCGTGACAACCACTGAGTCCGGAGAGCTATATATGTTTACTATTGTAGTGGACAATGTTGTATCTCCCTTTTGTATCCACGATTATGTCGATTGGCTTAGGCCGTCCAAATTTGACGAATTAGTGGCTCAGATCGACGACAAAGTCTCGCTAAACAAATGGGAGACTAGTAGTGGTCAGGCGCTAAAAGCAAAGGCTATAGCGAATAAACTCCGCGTCATTCTATCCAAAATGAATACCTTTGCCGCTCTAGAGAAGGCAAAGACAATTGTGGAGAGGCCTTCAATAGCGATTTTGATAGTTTCTGGGGCCGAGACCGATAGCCAGGAGTTAAGTCAAGCTTCGGTACCTATAGTTATCATTTTGGTTTGATTGGAAATAAACCCAAAGCACCAAATCAGTATAGGTGGATTCGTTCGTGGGGAAAGACTATTTATATGAATGCCACTATGTTATTGTCACGATTGATTATACACCTGTTTCCTAACTTCTCTTAAAGATTACCATCATTCAATTACTCTCTTGCAATACTCTAAACCTAACATTTCCAATTTGCTTTCCTTCATGATCTCATAATCATGTCAATTTCTATCTTCTTCACTGTAATCACAGTACAATATGTTCAATAATACGAGATTATCTTCCGTAATCACTTTCAATAACCAATTCTTTCATAGAGTTTACAATCTCTTCACATTCACAATTCCATTCTCTAACTTTTCTATCTTCACAATTCTCATACAATACTCATAAACTTTGCTTCCAATCACACAATCACACTTTCTTAACTCCAATTCCATTCATACTTCATCTAATTACAATCTTACAAAAGAAAATAGCAAAGTCCAAAGAAAACAAAGAGGTAGCACCAAGCTTGCCCCGGCTTACGACTATCACAGTCTGGCCTCGAATCCATCTTCCGCAAAGTCTTTATCCAAAAACTGAACCTAACTTCCAGATTCCAAACGTCACATGATTTTTTTTTTCTTAACCAACTTTTCACGTAACTTGCCAATCTTACTACTGAACTACACAACCTAACATGCTAACTTCCGAAACTAACCAATTCTAATTCGCATGTGAACACAAAAACTAATTACACATTCTACAGTACCCGTAAGAACACTAAGCGCAAGAACAAGACAAAGCACCGTACGCAACACGCAATTTGCTTCCCTTGTCAAGAAGCGCTCAGGTGCTAAGGAATTGGAGAGCTCTTCCAAGAGGAAGACGAAGCTCGTATTAGAAGAGGAGTTGGCCAATTTGAGGGCCTCTACACTCTTGAAGCTCCTTCATGCGCTCGGGTACGAAGAGACAATCTACTTCACTAACGTCCAAAAGATTTACCAAAATTTCTGGACGAAGTGTCAGAGCTGCTTCTTCCTCGGAGACAGAGAGTAAAAAGTTTGAGCTCGACGTGATGAGGTTGCATAATGCACCGCTTGAGTGGAGGATCCGTGCATTCGAACCTTGGGGCATGGAGGAGTTGCTGCATTATTAAATCGAAATGCCGAACAAGACGTAGAAGGAGACTCTCTGTATCATGCCGAAGCTCTGTGTTATGCCAACAAAGGTTGAGGACCTCGGCGACTGCGACTACTATATCATCAACGACCAGCATAGCGTTGCAGCATCAAAGGCGATGATAAACGGCAACGTCCCGGAGATAATAAGAAAGCACTTCCGAACCTGGCAGTGTTTCATTGTCTAGACGGGAGATCCGGAGAAGCTGAGGAAGATATCTGCGTATTATAATCGCATGAATCACTTGGTCCAATTGAAGCCAACGTGGGCAACCAATATCCTGAGCTCGTGGGCTTTGTGGATCCAAGCTAGGAGACTAATGCCGAAGCACTCCGCCACAGGCATTCGCGGATCTCACAGGTCAGGTCGGAGAACGACACTAGAGATTGCCAATGACAAGAAGTTGGAGGTAAGTAATTTAAACCAAGCTCAGGCAAGTTAGCTCGAGTCAATCTAACATGCATGTTTGCCCACTATCTCTATAGTATTGTATATAGATTCAAATTGCTTATATTGTATACTCTCAGGTTGCAAGTAAGCTCGACTCGAGCTAACTTGCAGTTTTCGGACCCTGCTTGACTTGATAATCTCACACTCTAATGATAATCTGATTTGACCCCGTTTATGTTCTGTGCACGCATTTCTTAACGCGGTTCGTGAGCGCTTCGCAATGATCGACGTTGCGAAGAGCCACGCAATGCTCAAGAAAGCCGGAAAGGCAAAGGAACTCTCGATTACGAACAAGGTGAATATCATCACCTCGACCAATGAGACCTTCAAGCTCTGGTCGGATGTCATCTCTTCGGCGGCGAAGAACGACCTCATCAACGTTGATTCGACTTCGACGCCCTTTGCAGAGTTCAAAGACGCGAAGTCTTGGGTCCCGGAGAAGGATGAGGTGCTAACGCGCGAGTTCTTTAAGTTTTTCGGCAATATGACCGAGGCCGATCAAGCGAAAATGTGTAAGCACATTCTCAACCGATCAGGGCCATTGCGGAAACTGCCTTACCCTAAGGTGGTTGTGAAGCAACTGAATTCTGTGCTAGAGAATTGCTACACCGCCTAGGACTGGGTCGATTGGAGGAAGAAGAAGGAGGTTGCTCGAATGGAACTACAAGTGATCAGGCCGGAGCTGACGCTCTTTAACAGTGCTCGAGCGTACAATCGGGCCAATTGGCGAAAGTCCAAGAAAGACTACAACGTCAGCAAGGCTTCAAAGCGTGCCCTCTTGGATTGGGGTCCACCGGATTTGTACTACGCCAACTCCAGGTAGACACAATTTCGCAACTGCAAATGTGAAGATCTCTCTCCCTATGCTAAGGAGTTCTTCAGAGTCGTCCTCGATGTGCGGTCGCAGTACGTTCCACCATAGGGGGCCTTGCACTTTTGTTCGTACAAGGCGGCGATAAATTTGCTCGAGACGTGGCCCTCATTTTTTTGGCGCAACCAGGGCTGCAACGTGAAGCTCGACATCATCAACTTCCGGAACAATCCTGGTTTCTCTGGGAAGACAAAGTTGGAGAAGCCCTTCTTCGACGAGTTCATGACGATGTTTGGATTGAAAGGGTAGCCTCCCCTCACCGATCTTCCAACCTGGCTTTTATTTTTGGCGATGAGCAGTCCCAACTTTAAGTGATGGCATTTGCAGAGGGGCCGTCATTGTACCACGCATACAATGTGCTGCAGTCGAAGTGTCTTCCCTCCGAGAATGAGCGTTTGGGGAGATTCGCCCCAAAGAGCAACAACGCTCTCGACCCTATTTGCCTCCTCTTCCTCTTCAAGAAAGAGCTCATGCAGATCCAGACCGTGAGAAAGACCTACGCAGCTCCAATGCATGTGTTGCACACAAAGCTTTGCAAGTACAACGAGCTTGCGTACTCAATGAACATGAACGAGTTGAGGATGGAGTTCTTCATCAAGGTCCTCGAACTCTTTTGCAAGAGGGGGGAGGCAGTTGTCCAGCTGTTTGGCGGGACGAAATTACAAACGGCGAGTGTGGTAAGTTTTCCTGCAGTTTAGCTCGAGTCGAGCTAAACTAAAAGATCCCTTCCTGTCTCGTGCATGGATTGTTTCAAAGAGGTCGTTTGTCTTAGTACGCGTTGGCAAGTATTCACATCTTAATACAAAAGATACCCTAAGATATTCGTTCCCACACAGAATCCTTGTGAACTACAACGACTAACAACAAGTCCAATTTTATACAATACTCTGCATACCACAACAATTACATCACACGATAGAGAAAGGAAGATAAATTACAAAGGTTAGACTTAGTTACACCGAATCTTCATTCCCCATTACCAAATGGGAGGGAGGTATCCTCACTGCGGTCCTCACTGCGGATCTTCACTACGGATCTTTCTTGGTCTCGGACGGGAATGACATCCAGACTATAGACATCCATGTACTTTAGTATCTGGAGAAGGTTTTTCACCATGAACGAGGGTTCATGGACTCAAAGAGATTTTAGCGTTTGACACAAGTAACAGCTACTCTTCCTCCCATTCTCTCCTTCTAACTCTACTCACTCACTTGGATGGATATGGTATCACTGAGATTCCCCTAAAGGGATGTTAGACCCGTGTTTCCGAAACTACGAGGTGCGTAATGTAAGTGAGCAAGGGGCCTACCCGCCCACTATCCGTCCTCCTCCCAGTCTCCCTCCACATCCGATGCGGCTGGAGGTAAGATGTTTCAGGGATCAACCCAAGCCCTCACAACCGACGCCAATCTGACGCCGGAAGGTCACTCAAGACTCGCTAGGACCCTTACACATCCGTCACTCCCCTCTCGTCCTCCCCTAAACACTTGTAATCTCACCTGTTATTCCCATCCACCCGGACTATTCTACTTGATGGAACAAGGAAACAATCACAAGGGGTCAGAGTTAGAGTCACGCCCAACTAACCACCTATCCGTCTCACCTGTTATTCCCATCCACCCGGACTAATCTACGTGATGGAACAAGGAAACAACGACTTCGACAGTTCGTATGGACTTGAGGAGTGGACTACTTGAAATGGTACTCACAGTCATATAGAATCCGAGCTCTCCCAACCATAGAAGGTTTTCAGAGTGCGTAGGTTTAGAATTAAACTGAAAGCAAAATACACACAACAAGCAGTGAAGAGAGGTGCCAAGAGACTCCTCACTTATACTGCCAAGAACACACACAAACGCCAAAAGCATAAGATGCCTTCTAACTAAAAACGACGGCATTAATTACCCTTGGCGGCCACCGTCCTACCTACTCAACGTACCAAGTCAAAAGGCATCTAAACACAAATTCCAAGGCAAATCAAGTCAAATCCAAGTTCAAATCGGGGCCTAATCCGCTAATGAATAGTGACCTACGGAACAAGATTCCAGGCCTACTTCCGAACCAACTCTTCAAGTCTTCTCTTCTCTGGCTCGGAACCCGCTCAGCTCGCACCTCTCGTCTCGCACCTCCGCTCAGCTGGCTTGGTTCTCTTGTCTCGAAATTTCTGTCTCGTGTTCCGGTCTCGTGTCTCGGTCTTGCGTCTCACGTCTCGAGTTCGCGTCTCGGACTTCTAACTTGGGCTTCCGGTCTCACATCTTGGTCTCGGGTTCGCGTCTCGGACTTCTGTCTTGGGCTTCCGTATCGCGTCTCCGACTTGCGTCTCGCGCCTCTGTCTTGCGTCTCGCGTTCGCGTCTCGGACTTCTGTCTTGGGCTTCCGTATCGCGTCTCCGTCTTGCGTCTCGCGCTTCTATCTTGCGTCTCGCGTCTCGGGTTCGCGTCTCGGACTTCTGTCTTGGGCTTCCATATCGCGTCTCCGACTTGCGCCTCGCGTCTCGGGTTCGCGTCTCGGACTTTTGTCTCGGGCTTCCGTATCGCGTCTCCGTCTTGCGTCTTGCGCCTCTGTCTTGCGTCTCGCGTCTCAGGTTCGCATCTCGGTCTCACGTCTTGGTCTCGGGTTTGTGTCTTGGACTTCTGTCTTGGGCTTCCGTATCGCGTCTCCGTCTTCCGTCTCGCGCCTTTGTCTTGGGCTTTCGTATCGCGTCTCCGTCTTGCGTCTTGCGCCTCTGTCTTGCGTCTCGCGTCTCGGGTTCGCATCTCGGTCTCACGTCTTGGTCTCGGGTTCGCGTCTCGGTCTCACGTCTTCGTCTCGGGTTCGCGTCTCGGACTTCTATCTTGGGCTTCCGTATCGCGTCTTTGTCTTGCATCTTGCGCCTCTGTCTTGCGTCTTGCCTCTCGGGTTCGCGTCTCGGACCTTTGTCTTGGACTTCCGTATCGCGTCTCCGTCTTGCGTCTCGCGCCTTTGTCTTGCGTCTCGCGTCTCGGGTTCGCGTCTCGGACTTCTGTCTCGGGCTTCTGTATCGCGTCTCCGTCTTGCGTCTTGCGCCTCTGTCTTGCGTCTCGCGTCTCGGGTTCGCATCTCGGTCTCACGTCTTAGTCTCGGGTTTGCGTCTCGGACTTCTGTCTTGGGCTTCCGTATTGCGTCTCCGTCTTGCGTCTCGCGCCTCTGTCTTGGGCTTTCGTATCGCGTCTCCGTCTTGCGTCTTGCGCCTTTGTCTTGCGTCTCACGTCTCGGGTTTGCGTCTCGGACTTCTGTCTTGGGCTTCCGTATCGCGTCTCCGTCTTGCGTCTTGCACCTTTGTCTTGCGTCTCGCGTCTCGGGTTCGGATCTCCGTCTCACGTCTTGGTTTCGGGTTCGCGTCTCGGCCTTGTATCTTGGGCTTCCGTATTGCGCCTCTGTCTTGCATCTCGCGCCTCTGTCTTGCGTCTCGCGTCTCGGGTTCGCGTCTTGGACTTTTGTCTTGGGCTTCCGTATCGCGTCTCTGTCTTGCGTCTTGCGTCTCGCGCCTTTGTCTTGCGTCTCGCGTCTCGGGTTCGCGTCTCGGACTTCTGTCTTGGGCTTCTGTATCGCGTCTCTGTCTTGCGTCTTGCGCCTCTGTCTTGCGTCTCGCGTCTCGAGTTCGCATCTCGGTCTCACGTCTTAGTCTCGGTTTTGCGTCTCGGACTTCTGTCTTGGGCTTCCGTATTGCATCTCCGTCTTGCGTCTCGCGCCTCTGTCTTGGGCTTCCGTATCGCGTCTCCGTCTTGCGTCTTGCGCCTTTGTCTTGCATCTCGTGTCTCGAGTTTGCGTCTCGGACTTCTGTCTTGGGCTTCCGTATCGCGTCTCCGTCTTGCCTCTCGCGCCTCTATCTTGCGTCTCGCGTCTCGGGTTCGCATCTCGGTCTCACGTCTTGGTCTCGGGTTTGTGTCTTGGTCTCGGGTTCGCGTCTCGGTCTCCCGTCTTGGTCTCGGGTTCGCGTCTCGGACTTTTGTCTTGGACTTCCGTATCGCGTCTCCGTCTTGCGTCTCGCGCCTTTGTCTTGCGTCTCGCGTCTCGGGTTCGCATCTCGGACTTCTGTCTCGGGCTTCCGTATCGCGTCTCCGTCTTGCGTCTCGCGCCTCCAGACGTCCTCTCTTTCCTCCGTAGACTTCCGGCTCGCAGGTTCCTTCTCTGGACTTTACTCATGCTCCGTCCTTGAAGATGCTGGCCTACTACCCGGTTTGTTGACTTGTACCCATGGGCTCGGCCCTTAAACTCGAGTCCTCAGGCTTGGATCCTTGAGCTTGGGCTTGGGTTGGTATGGGTTGGATTGAGGTGCGGGCTCGGGTCAGTATTTATCCCCCTTAACATTTTGTAAGTACTCTCTATTTTCCTTATCCTAATACTAACTACGGATTAACACTTAGATTCGCCCTAACCTTTCCACCTACTATTTTCTGTATTTTAACCTCTTCTATATAATTAACTTAGTTTTTTTTTTAAATTCATGGTACGACATCGTTCTTATGCTATTTGTAGCACTTTAGCTCGAGTCAAGTTAACGTGCCGGCCTTGACTTATATGCTTTTCTAGTAGACATCAATCGCATTGTATAGTTTCAAGTTTTAATAGTTGTGTTTTTGTATTAGTAGTCCTCTCACCGATGTGCAGGACCTCGACGACCAATGTGCAGGACCTCGACGACGCTGTAGAGGTCGCGTTAACGTTGGATCGGGCCGATTTCCTCGTTGGTGCATATCACGTCAACGGGGAGATCATCCCCGACACCACCTGTAGTTAATGCTGCAATCTCTGAGCCTCCTCTCTCAACAGAAGAAGGGACTGGGAGTCTGTCCCGCGGTTCACTGCTGCCGTCTCCGGTGGGTTCCTCCCCCGTCTCCATGGAGGCTCAATTGCTTCCTATTCCTCCATCCTCGTCAGACCGCCCCTCTTCCCCTCCAAAGTCGCCCAATCGGTCCGTATCGATTGAAGCTGTCCCCAGCTCATCGTCAGGTTAGTGAAATGTAGTTCCTAGTGTATAGAGTGTAATGTCCAATTTTGTACTTAATTTTTTCTGTTAATATTATAGTGCTCAACGAGCACTTTAGCTCGACTCGAGCTAAAGTGCTTGACATCTGACGACTCTAACTTGTATCACTGTCAAATGTGTGCATCAGCTGATAGTTTGAAGTTGTTGAATTTTCCAGATCTAAGTTTCGGTGATGACGTGATCGCTCACCCGGTCATAGATGAGGCTTCCAAATTGCAGTCACAATCGTAGAAGAGGTCGTCCAAGCTTCGGCCGTGCTTGTAGAAGAGATCAATCTTAATTTTGTTGTCCAAGAGCCAGCTCTTACAGTCCCGGAGCCAGGCCCTCAAATGGTTGGGGGACACTCGGAACCCCTTGGCAACATGCAAGGTTCGTTGGGATCGATGGGGATCGAGACAAACTCCTGCAAGACGATGAAGTTCTCGAGGTATTCTTCTAACACTTTTCCCCATGATGCCTACCCCTGTTTGCCTCTTTCGTTCTAGGTTTTGATGACCCGTCGTTGTTAATGAATTTGTAGTAATATTGTTCGTTCTCCTGGCATTTTTTAACCAGGTTTGCGAGGCATCAATAAGTGGTGCCAGTAATCTAGAAGAAATACCTAGAGTCCTATTAGATTTCGAGGGCAGGTGGTTGAATGTTGTGAAAGACCTCAATGGGATTCTATGCACAAGTTAGCCAGCGTGGCAGGCTTTGGAATTCAGGAACTCTGACCCGTCCATTCACTCGGCTTCGCTGCCGACCGAAGTAGGCCCTAAACTTGTCCGAGTGCGCCTTGGTAGTTCTGAATTCCCCACAAAGTTGTCTAAGTTTGCCATCATCATGATCTGGAGTTTGATGATGACATCTACAACCTCGCAGATATGTAAATATCTTTTTCAGCATTGTCCTTTGTATGCTATCAAGATCTTTGGTCAAGAGAATCGCAATAGGGTTCCCGAGCGTAAAGTCGATACCAGAACAAACTTCATGAAGGAATTTGGCACTCTGAAGGACAACTTATTCAAGACCTTATCGAACCATCTCTTCAATAAGTTGGGTTGTGAGTATACTCCGATGAATACGCTTCTCATTGACGATAGCCTGATATAGCACATGCTCAATTTGCCCGAGAACATCCTTCTACTTCCATCATGGTTGCACAATCATGATGGTGTGAGCCAACTAAAACCCCCCTAGTAGGAAGCTTATCCTGAATACAAGATCCTACTTAGGGATAAAGCCCCTTGTACAACCACCAATCAAGACCATGCATGCAGACCTCACACTTGGGTGCAGCTGTTCATGGTGTGTTTAATGTAACATTTTGGTTATCGTAAGTGAATTTAGGGATGAATTCCGATTTTTACCTTATGACCGGAATTTGAACATACCTAACTTTTGCCTTATGGCCATGTTTTCAATGTTTTTTGGCTAAAAAGGGGTCAACACGTCCTTGTTAACTAGATTAGACCGTTCAGGACCAAATTCAGACCAAGATACGACCCCCACAGCAGTTGACAGCAGACAGACCCTTTCAAGACTCCAGAACTTTGTCCCACTTAAATCCTCGTTCCCAACTCCAATTTTAACATTTTTCCTTCAGCCCTGACTAGTTTTTCGTGTTTAACACCATGGAATCACCCAATCAATCAACCGACTTAAACATGGACTCACAGGCATAAGACCAACAGTACAATTACTCAATACATCCACTCACATGGATCATGACCCATTCAAACACATGCACACGTCAGCACATGTACTCATATGTCATGGCTTTGTTACTCATGGACCATTTGTCATGCAAGCATCTTCATCGTGTTCTTAAGTTCTTGGTCTTTACTAAAAACAATTTTAGGTTAGGAAACCCTAATTTTGTCCTAAATTTAGCAGCGCTTCCGCATGATTGTTGAAGAAAGTAAATTAATTGGTTCTCCCCTACGGCATGCACCAGTGCAACACAATCGCACAACAATTAAGAGAAATAACAAGTTGACGAAGGGACTCCTGATCAAAAATTGCAATTCACCCTCGGCCTTGGTGATCGTGATCTTCTTCTCTTCAGCTCCCCCTTTTGCAGCAGCTCCTCGTGCTCGTGATCTTTGTGTCGTGATATTCTGGTCGTGATGTTCTTGTTCGTCAACTCCCCCTTGGACAGCAGCTCTTTGTACTTGTGATCTTCGTGTCCTGATCTTCCGGTTGTGATCTTCATCTCTTTGACTCCCCCTTTGGCAGCAGCTCTTTGTGTTGGTGATCTTCTAGTCGTGATCTTCTTGTTTGTCAGCTCTCCTTCGGCAGCAGCTCTTTGTGCTGGTAATCTTCTAGTCGTGATCTTCTTGTTCGTCAGCTCTCCTTCGGCAGCAGCTCTTCGTGCTCGTGTTGTGATCTTCTTCTTTTCAGCTCCCCTTCGGCAGCAGCTCTTCGTATTGTGATCTTCTAGTCATCCTTCCTTATACTCACTAACCTAATCAACCTTCCTCCTCCTCGCCGGGGCTTCCGGATCTCCTCTCAATCTAGTCTCACTCTCTCTCTCTCTCCCCTAGCTCTATGCTTCATTCCCCCGTCTTCCTCCGAATGAGCTGCCTCGTGGGGGGTAATCTTCCAGAGTCTCCTGCTCCCCGTGGGATCATCGTATTCCCTCTTCGTTCCTCCTACTAGGGCACACTTAAGCCGCCTCCTTGGCTGCCACCATTAATGACCAAAAAAAATAAAAACTTAACCTACATACTAAATACTTCCAAGCCACCCTTGCAATAACTAAGGAGGTGCCTCCACTAACCTAAGAATACTTCCACTAATAATTTTAACCCCATGTCACATGATGTGCACAAGATCAACAATAATTGAGGCCCTTTAACTAAATCAAGGGTTCTAATTCCACCTAAATCTACCTAACCTTGAACCGCCCTTGCATGGGGCTATGTTTAATTAATTAGTGATTGGTGGAGGGTTTTGCCTCAAGCCATTTTAGCTTCTCTTGACTAATTTTTAATAGGCTTTTTAAGCCTTGTTCTTTTTTCTTCCCTATCATCATAATTCTTCATTTTCCTCCTCCTCTCACCCTTTTTTAATTGTGTCTAAAACACCAGGGCAACTCGTGGTCTCCGAATTGGTGGGAGCTCATTCCTTCTTCCATTCTTTTCTTTTTTATTATTCCCATTGTTTTTAATTTTAACCTTTATTTTTTCCACTCTATTTATTTTTTTGTTAACCATATAAAAATCTTGATTGCCATAATATGGCTTCTAAATTGAGAATTGGTAGGCTTAAAGGCCAATTGGCCCTTCTAGCAAAAAATCATGAGTTAATTCAATAGTTAAACCCAATTCACTACTTCCTAATATCAATAAGTGCGTTGTTTGACCCTTTTGTCACCGTGAGCCGATTTTGGGGCTCACACATGGCGGGCATTGGAACAACTTCAAGAGGCGGAGAACCCCAAGGCTCTTGTTCTTGGGCACAGGGTCAAATTCCATCTCTTCGTGATTTAAAAGGAACTAAGACCGTGAAAAGAAATGGAAAGTCCCATGTGCGTGAAGGCTGTGATTAAATCACACCTTGTATTCTTTGCATCAGTTGCCCGATGTCTGTGTTGGAAAATCTTCGCCATTTAGGGTTTGGAGTTAAACCAAATTGTTGGGGAAGACCTCCTTCACGAGATAGGGTTTCAACCACAACTTAGGCATCGAATTTTCCTGGAATGTCCAACTTCCTCTCATCTTGGAGGAGGACTAACATTCCCAGTCTTAGTGACCAGACCTTGTTCCGTTTGTCAAAGGCAATTTTCCTTTGACGTTGAATGGCTTCCATGTTCTAGGCGCTCCATTGCCGCATCTCATCAAGCTCTTCTAGTCGTTCCAAACGATTGGCTAAGGACGTGGCAATGGACCACCGTTCGGTTGTGGCCACCCGAAGAGAAGGAATCTCAAACTCTATTGGCAAGATGGCTTCGATGCCATAAACCAATGAGAAGGGCGTGGCGTGCGTGGTTACCTTGAATTTGGTTTGATAGGCCTATAGCGCTGCGGGGAGCTTGGTGTCCCAATCCCTCTTAGAATTGGTGACCGTGTTCCTCAAGATGTTCACCAAGGTTTGGTTGACCCGTTCGGTGTGCCCGTTAGTTTGAAGGTGATAAAGTGTGGTTTAACGGTGGTTGATCTTGAACCGGGCGGTCATGGCTTCGATCATCTCGTTCAAGAAGTGTTTCCCCTATCACTAATGAGGATCTTGGGACAACCGGGTGATGATTTGCTCGAACAACAACTTAGCCGCGTGATTAGCATCATTTGTTTTAACGGCTCGAGCCTCGGCCCACTTGGTGAGGTATTCAGTTGCCACCACAATGTGTATCATTCCACTAGATGAGCTAGGATGCACCTCCCCATCGTAGTCAATGCCCCATTTTTCGAATGGGACCAAGGGCATGGACATACGTAGGGGCATACTCATTCTAAGGTCACTTCGGGGGTACCATTGACAAGCATCGCACCGCTTGGTGTACTTGTGGGCATCTTGAAATAAAGTGGGCCAATAGTAGCCCGCTCGAAGGACCTTCTAGGCCGTCAAGGTGCCAGAGAAGTCTCCACCACCCGCGCTATCGTGGCAGGTGAGAGGATCATGGGAATTTCCACGGACGTCACACATTGATGTAGCATGCCGTTGACTCCACGACAGTACAACTTGCCTCCTACTATGGTAAAGTGGCGGCTATAAAGGCAAACCTTCCTATGCTCATACTTGGACAACAAGTCCGGTAGAAGGTGTGTGGTGAGGAATTCGGCCACTAGGCCGTACCACGAAGGGGTGGAGGATACCTTGAACAAGTCCTCATCTATCATAGCCTCATCAATGGGGACTACGCCGGGTTCTTCTGAGAGACGGGAGAGGTGATCGGCTTGAAGGTGCATTCTCCCCGGGCGGTATTCGACCGTGTAGTCAAATTCTTCCAGAAACAAGACCCATCTCGCTAAACTGCCACTTAAATCAGCCTTGTTGACGAGGTACTTGATGGCCATGTGATCCACGTAGAATACCACGGGGTTGAGTAACAAGTAATGGCGGAATGTTTTAACCGAAAAGACCATCGCCACACATTCGCGTTTGGTGGTGGTATAGTTCTTTTCGGCGGGGTTCAATTGCCTACTTGCGAAGGCAATGGGGTGATCCTTGCCGTTAGGGCCCACCGGTTGGCACAACGTATTTCCTACCGCGACCGCCGAGGCGTCACAAAAGATGTGGAAAGGCAACTCACAATTCGGGGGTCTCAAAACCGGGTAGGTGGTTAACTCCTTCTTCAAAACTTCGAAGGCATCTTGGCAAATTGGGGTCCACTCAAACCTCACATTCTTTTGGATGAGTCTAGTGATGGGCATGGACTTTGTGGCATAGTTGTGGATGACCTCCCTATACCACCCTATGTGCCCAAGGGTCTTTTTAATCTCCTTTACGTTCGTGGAAGGGGTCAATTCCACGATCACCTTCACCTTGTCGGGGTCTGGCTCTCACTCTCTTTGGAGACCACAAATCCGAGCAAGACCCCCTTTTCTACTCCGAGGAAGATCTTTTTGGGATTGAGTGCAATGCCGGTACGCCTACACCTCTCGAAGCTTTGATTCACACATGCGAGGTGCGTGTCCTTTGTGGACTGGGTACTAAAATCATCAATGAACACCGTCATTGATTTGTGTAAGAGGTCTGAGAAGGCATATGTCATGGCCCTCTGGAATGCGGAAGGGGCATTACAAAGTCCAGAAGGCATGACTAAGTAAATGAATGTGTCCCATGGGGTGGTGAAGGCGGTCTTGTGATAATCCTTGGGGGCGATGGATATTTGATTGTAGCCTGAGTATTTGATTGTACCCTGATATTTGACGTGTAGAGCTCGTGACCGCCTACCTCCTCTAAAATGGTGTTGATAAATGGCAAGGGGAAGTGGTTCTTTTGGGTGTGTTGGTTTAATCTTCTATAATCGATGCACACCCGTAGCTTCCCGTTTTTCTTTTTAACCAAAACCATGGGGGAAACCGAATCGGATATCTCCACGGGTCTAATGATCCCCGCTTGTAGTAGCTTCTCCAACTCGGCCTTGACAATGAGTTGTAGGTTAGGGTTCATGCGCCGCTCCTTCTGCCTAATGGGGGTTGTGCCAGGGAGCAGGGGAATATGCTGTTGAGTCACCGCCGGGGGAATGCCCTTGAGGTCCTTATAAGACCACGCAAAAATGTCACGGAACTCTACCACTAGTGACTTGTACTTCACCATCTCCTCCTCGGTCAACCCAATGCCCACCTTACTACTACGGACTTCCTCCTCTTCATGAGAGACCGTCATCAACTTCCAATCATCGTGATGCATGTGCGGTTGTTGAGTGGGTCCCTTGTACCAATCATTCGGAACTTGGAGGTATGTCGCGCCCAAACCACTAGCTAGAATGCCGGTGGATGTCCTTCTAAAGTGGAGAGATGGGTTGAGAGGGCCTTCGTCGACCAAAACCTCCAACTCTGTCACTTGTGTACCATTGACATCCATCCCAAACACCACCGCAGGTTGTAAGCCATCTAGGAGGGGAACGAGGCTAGGCTCCAACTTGGTCTCCATCACAATTATGTCACCTTCCATGAAGTTCACTGAAATAGCTTCATCCGCACTCGGGGTGGCGTGTTCTCTCAACCATTCTACTAATACCCTGGTAGAACTCAACCAACAGAGCCGTGGTCCCATGCTTTTGAATGGCATCACGTTGGCCATCGATAATTGCACTCTATCCACCAAGGTTGTTTGGCCGTCCGTCCGTCCGGTAGTGTCCGTCCGTCCGGCTGTACGTTTGGTAGAGGCTGTTGTTCGTTCGATAAGGGTCAACCCTAGTTTGACCATGACTTGAGGTAAATCAATTTACCCACTGCCACGCAGGCGACTACGTCACTGACTAATCGTCAACAAGGTCTTGCACGTGCAGAAAAAAGGGCGGGCGCGAGAAGGGGGCAGGTGCGTACAGAGATGGGCCGGGCACGTACTGAAGAAGCCGAGCGCATATAGGGGAAGACCAGGCGCTTACCATATTGGGCCCGGCGCGTTCAAGGAAGACCGGGCGCGTACCGCAAGGGATCGAGCACACGCGGTGAAGGTCAGGCGCATACTTGGAGGGGCTGGCGCGTCCGACCAAGGTCGCGCGCGTTCGTGGAGGGGCTGCGCACGTTCGTGCGGGAGGGCAAGGCGCGTTTGTGGAGGTGGCTAGGCCGGGCGCGTGGCCGTAAGGGGCGCGCGCGTACGAGTATTGAACTCAGGGGTCGCGCGCGTTGTCTCACTTCTCAACATGCATGAGCTTCATGTCGCAATGTGTATGAAAAATGTTAATCTTACATTTATAACGAGATGGGCAAAAAACACCGTTACATCACAATGCTAGTACATATTGCAAAATGATCAACAATCAAATTCTTCACTATCAATACGCTAAGTCTAAATTTCTATATCTCATAGCGGAAGCAAGCGTCCGAAACTTCAAAGTTGAATGGTTTAGCCATTATCTCGTCAACCACTTTGCAGAGTGTTGGACCTTTGAGGGGATCTCGCTCTAGTAATTTCTCGATCTTCACTTGAAAAGCTGCGTAGTTGACGGTTGATTTGAAGAATGTTGAGTCAGATTCTTTCTCTCAAATCGCTCTAGCCATCCACCCAACGGAGTACGAATCGGCGATCTGGGTGTATTGGTGTCGCCGCTGCATCACATCCAATGCCGTTTCCGAATCTTGTGGGCCGAATTTGTAAAACAACTCTGGAGCTACCCAATGTCGTCTACGGCGTTGATCGTCAAGCTCCGTGTTAGTCCGGAATCCATGTTTTGATGGCTCTTCGTGTGATACTTGGCTCGCAATTCCACAATCACAAACGCCAATGAAGACGGACCCTAGTTTCTTTGGAGGAAAGTGGAGAAGCACGTTTGTGGGAGCGATGTCATTGTGAATGACATTTGCCTTGTGGACTTGGGCCATGGTGCACATCAAAGCCCAAGCAAGTCTTGCTCTATTCTTCCAAAAGGCTAAGATTTGTACAGTATCCTCCGCCGAAATATATGGAGCTGAAAGGATTGAGTTGCTCGAAGCCGCCAGATTTGCCTTTGAATCGACGGTTTTAAAATGGGCCCAGCTACCACCATTCCACCACAATGTGCACGTCTCCATATTCTTCATATTCACCGCCCAAAACTTTATAACTCCTGGGTGTGCAACATGACATATCATGGCCTCGTGAGACCGTTGTCTAAATTTCTCCTTCAGATGAGACGCCGTTGGCATTTTCCCGGCAAACTCCATGTATGCCAAAATGGCTCGCACACCCACAATGCGGACCTTCCGAACCTTTCCGTATCCACCAACGGCGTCATATCCGGAAAGTCCATAAACTCCGATATCTTCTGGAAGAAATTGCACGCTGTGCAACATATGCGCCTCCATAGCCGACTTCATTGCTTGTTCATTCCAAGGCATGCCTCTCGTACAAGAGCTTGAAAACCTGCCGATGGTGGTCTTCACACCTTCGAGGAACTTGCGGAGTTCCAAGTCTCGAGGCTGATGTTGGCCCCCGCGAGGTTTTTTCACCTCACAAACGGATACATGCAATGCATTACTTGTGTATTGAGTGATTACTCTCCCCATGAATGAGGCATAGTATTACATGCCGCATGCATCCATGAAAGATTCAAAACTCTCCAGAGCGCGCTCGAATTTTGACTAGAGGTCGACCTATAGGCACATGATTTCTGGCTCTCCCTTCTCCAAATAAACTTGACAGAATCGCACCACGTCAGTTTCACGCCATCAACGATAATATTGTATTGCCACACCTCAAAGAAATGCGGTATACTCCTTTGGTGGATATCCGGCATCTCTCTCGTGCGCAGACATTTTTTGCTTTGCCCTCTTCGACGTTGCCTTCGGTGCATCGGAAGAATTGCGGCTCGACTCTGCAACGCTAGTAGGTGGAAGCTTAGATGCATCTGGAGCATCTAAATCAACATATGCGGGCCGCTTTCCAGTATTACGATCACTGGCCATTGCAATAATCACAACCCTAGACAAACTAGAATTTTATAAAAAAAAATGTAAACCTCCCACAAACCTAATGTGTGGTGGCCCCCTTCTTAGTTCCTAGCAAAGTATGAATAGTTAAGGACAAGAAGCCACTTGAGAGGAGCCTATGTGATTGATATTAGAATCTCTCCCATTTATAGTAAAATGGAAAATCATGGCCTCACATGCGCGTCTGCATGCGCCTGACCAAGCCGCCATGCGCCCGCCCCCAAACGTACGCGCCCGGCCCTCTAGCGTACGCACCCAGCCCGCTCCCGTACGGGACCAGCCCATAACCAAACGCGCCCGATCTATTCTTGCTCGCGCCCAACCCATTCCCACATGCGACCGGCCGTTCCCGCTCACGCCCGCCATGTTCCCATACGAGCCCGACCTGTTCCCTCACGCGCCCAGCCTGTTCCCGCACGCACCCAGCCCGTCCCCGCACGTGCCCGATCCATTCTCGTACCTGCCTAGCCTGTTCCCGCACGCGCTCGGCCTGTTCCTGGACGTGCCTGGCCATTCCTGCACGCGTGCGGCCCCTTCCTGTACACGCGCAACCTGTTCCCGCATGCGCCTGGCCGTTCCTACACTCGCCATGTCCGTTATCGCATGCGCGCGGCCCAGAGTCAACGCGCCCGACTCTCGATCCTACGCGCGAGGCCCCTAATCCTACGCCCAAGACCCCGAACCATACCCGCGAGACCCCAGCGTACGCGCTCGGTCCTCCTACGGCATGCGCGCGTTTCCCATGCCGCGTGCGCGCCCGGCCCACTAGTATAAATGGTCGGGCGCGCTCAACCCATCTCACATACTCCAATTGGAAATCGTGGCCTTCAACTATCTTTTTAAGGTGGCTGATTGCGTGATCTTCGATTGGGGCTCCAGATTTGCACGCATTACTCACTCGTATTGCATCACTTTTGTTGACCGTTTGAATTAATTAATATTATTTTGAAATCCAAGGTGGTAATTTTTGTTTGTTTTTGTTTAGATAGAGTTTAGCGTAGTTAACGAATATTTGGTAGATTTTTTTACACTGTACCGCTATGGAAAGTGAGAGTGAGCCGAAAGCCCAATAACATCCACCAATTTCCATTGCGCAGAGGAAAAGAGAGAAAGACAGAGATAGGGCGAGGCACGGGAAGCTCCAGAAGAAGCGGATGCACGTGTTCAAGAATCCAGCAAAAATTGCATTGGTGGGTTGGCAAGATGAGCCATCGCCATGGTCGACCGTCTCTTGGGAAGATTACATCGAGTGGTGCCACTTGTCAAAGATGTTTCCTCCACATCACCATTTGATAAATCGACGCTCAAACAAGGCAAATTTGAAGTATTGCATCAATGAGCAGTTTCGAGCTCGTGCCCTCCAGGTGCACCAATACTTATACGAGCTTGAATTCATGCCCCGCAATGATTGTCCCCTCTATCTCGCTCACATGGTATATGCGGAGGTCGTTCTCAATAAACGAGTGGATTGGAGGACTGTGCGGAAAACTCCAAAAATGCCGAGGGTGTGGATGCATGCCGATGTGCCTAAGGAGCAGCATCCAGTGTTTCATTTTACGGCACTAGGGCCACAACAAATGGATGGCCTAGAAGAAGTACCTTCAGTAGAGTCAGATTCATGACCTGATTTGGACTCAGATGGACATGCTGGTTGGTGTTCATCGAATTCTCAAGTGGCACGCGCTTCACAAAAAAAGCGGCAACGAGTGAAGCTCCATCAAGCATTACTTGCAATGGTTCAATGAGGTGGCCAAGAAGATTTACCAATAAATCTTGTTGGCGATGATGAATCTATAGTGAGGCTTGGAGATGTTGGAGATGAAGAACCTACTCATTTTATGGATGAAATGCCAATGATGGATGTCGTAGTCACCACTTCCAACAACAGGCACATAGCAGGTTCCGGAAGTATGACCATCGATGCTCACCAGGAGTTTTTGGAAACTATAAGCTTAAAGGATGAGACGATTCAACGTCTTCAAGAAGAGATTCAAAACCTCAAGCTGCAATCTAGTCAAAAGGGTGACATTATCACCAAGCAAGCTGCCGAGATAGAAGAGTTGCGTCGAGAACGTGTTGCAAGCGAGGCTAATATTGGCGGTGTTGCTCGAGGTGTCGACGACACAATCCTCGACAATGTTATTGGCAACATTACTAGCTGCTTGCTAGAGACCCCGACGAGACCACCGCCTCACCGCTTCGCTAGTCGTCCGTCGATTTTTCTACCGCCGCCGACTGTAGCAGCGCAACCATCGGCACCGAGGATACTCTGTCGTTTACCCTACCCAATCCAAGCACAAAACTAGTTCAGCTTCGCAGTGCAAACGACATCCTTCGAAAAAGGATTATATCGATGAGCGAGCAGTACTATCAATGGAAGCTAGCATGCATCTTGAATGTTGACCGTGCGAGGCAAATGGCAATAGAATTCAAGAAAATTAACAATGAATATCTGACAAATAATACGTGCCGTGACTTTGGACTCACATCTTGGGCACACATCGATGAGGGTGTATTACGTATACTTGTTTTAGTGTATGTTTTTCGTTTATTTGATGTTGGTTAGGACTTTCAATCTGTTGTGGTTAACGATCTTTCTTTACACGACAAGATGGTAAATCTATTGACTGGGCAAAGTTGGAGTGGGACCACGCAAAGGCTATGTCTTCTCATGCCCTTCAAGCAAGCGGAAACGTGGAAGCACGCAAGTTATAGCCAACACCAGCAAACTTCATGCAAAATGAAGATGCTTGCCCGGTTTGTTTAAATCCTTTCGGGCCAAAAGGTGCATATGCTCTTGGCACGTGCCGGTGTTTATACCATCCGATGTGTCTCCTAGGTGGTATCTTGACGCGTAGGTTTAGCGCAAAGTGTAGAGCACCATTTCATAAGCGCTTGTATGAATTTTTTGGCCTCACCACCTACATGCCACCTACTTGGGAGTTGAATCCGGAGACTGCGCCTGGGGATGCCTATGCTCAAAAGTGGGGAGAAGATTTGGTGTGGAATTGGCATGCGCAGTGCCACCAGCTACATAAGTCCAGTGTAAGCTCAAAATTTGGTTGGGAAAATGACCACGAAGAAATTGTACGAGTGGCCAAGAAACTCATATCGGGAACCACCGCAGACCATGTTGGTAAAGGAAACTTCTTCTACCAAGTCATAGGCGGATATTGGGATGCTAGACAAAAGCTATTCCAATTCGGGCGACATCCATAAGGGAAACTGTGGAATCACCAGGGATGGGTGGTGTCAGAATTGGGAGAGGCCACTGATCTTGACCTTTGCAATGCGTTGCAATGGGAAGAATCGCAATGGAAGGAAACTTGGGAGGAGGAAGCTATTGACTTCCTTCTTGAGGAACATAGTCCGACAACTATGAAGACTCTCAAAGCACTTCGGAACTCCGAAATATTACGTGCTCTGGTAAACTCGGATGGGCCTTACTCGAGGATGCAAGCGGCTCGTAGATTGATATAAACATAAGAACATCTTTAAAGCATTGACCAGTTTCCGCCAGCGCCTTTGAAACATTGAAATGATTTTGTAACATTTAAGATAATCCAATTTGCAAGAACCGAACTTTTCATGTTCCCTGTTCGCACGCGCCCGGCCTCAAAGCGCAGGCGCCTGGCCCCCATTTGCTCGCGCCCGGCTTCATTCTGCACGTGCCTGGCCCCATTCGAGCGCGCACAGCCTCAAACGCACGTGCCCGGCCCCCATTTGCTCGCGCCCAGCCACTATGTTCGTACGCGCGAGACCATGATTTGTACGCGCCCGTCTCATCTCGTACGTGCGCGGCCTACGGGAGGCATGCGCATTTTTCTATAAGTTTGGAAATCGTGGCACGATGGGCCCACTTCCCAGGCGCTTTGGCCTACAACTGCAACGTAGCAGCTGCTTGCTAAGCACTATTAGGAAGTAGGCCCCAGTGTCTATTGACACCCTTTTACTCCCGGCACTCCTTCACCCTAGTTTCAAGCATGGACTCAAGTAGCCCTTCTGAGATTCAAGCTTCTGAGAAGAAAATGAAGAAACCACATCGTGATGTGGGACAAGTACGCAACCACAAGCAGAAGAAACGCATTCACATATTCATTGATGGTGACTGAAGGCATTTCGAGGCTGGGGAGATGTACCAAATCCGTGGACATTTACAGAGTGTGCAAAGTACATTGCCTGGTGTCATTTGGGTCGAATGTGACCGCATTCGCGGTATTCGCAACTTCAGAAATACGACAAGGGTAATTTAAATTACTGCACCAATGAAGTATTCAAAGAACGGTACATCCAAGCGTACCAACACATCTACAACACGGCAAAGGTTCACCGGAACGAGGTGAATCTATCCATTTTACGTATGGTGTATGCTGAGATTATACTCGGAGTAGTAGTCGATTGGAGGACGATGGAAATACAACCAAACTCCAAGATGACACCAGTATCCACGGCGTCACTACCAATAGAGCGCAAGTTTCCGGGCGAAGCTCTAGGGAAAAAGGCCAAGGAGGTTGAAGTTCCAAACGAGGAAGTTGTGTGGTCTGACACTTCCAGTGACGACTCGGATACTGGGTGTGACTCAACTATTCGCAAGGAGATTAAAGGCTTTATTAAATGCCATTGGCTAGATTTTGCCCTCCAAGAAACACCGACAATTGGAGTAGATTCCGGCAAGGAAGAAGATCCAACTGAGATGGACGCTATTGCATACGAGAACATCAATGAAAACCTAGAGTCTTCTGATGATGTTCCAATTGGCCGAGAGGCTCATCTTCAACTTCTTGTTAAATATCAGCAGAGTTTACAGGAAAACAAGAATAAAGTAGAAGAAGTGAGCCGCAACAAAGAAGAACTTCAAAAATTATGCGTTGTACTCCAAGAAAAGGACAATCAAATCCAAGAATACGCGAAGTTGGTGTTTACTTTAAAGCCGTAGAATTTGATAGCAATGGAAGTAGTGCCATGAATGATAAACGGGCAATTTTGTAACATTTTGAAATCATAGACCTTGTGAATATTGTAAATTTCACTTCATTGTAAATGGCTTTAGTTCAAAACAATATTGTTTATCTCTTACGTTAATCAAGTTTGTATGGTTCAACATGTTTTTGAATTTGTACAATGTAATAAAGTGAATGTTCTGTACAATCTTGTATACGTTTAAATTAAATATTTGATGACTGTATTATGATCTTCCATGATTGTACAACTTCATGCACCCCAGTCAATAAATTAAATTCACTTTTGTCTAATATTTGAAAACCGACTACAATAGTCTGTAGTATCATCGAGAATTTTTTTGTAGTGGAATTTATATCATGTGTTGAAGAATAAAACTTAAATTTTTGTCTCAAACATATAAATCATAAGACTAAACAATAAAAATCATGTTACTTTCTTGCATAATAAATGATTTGGGATGTAATAAAATCCCCAATATTAATGCAACATTATTATTCTTGGTTGAATTATATGTAACTAATTGCGACGGCCTTCCAAATGATAAGAGATGACATTCTACCATACAAATTATGCATCTTATATCTTAATATGAGTATAAGTTTGCCATACAAATCATTTTCCATGCTAATTGAAGGAACCATCTCTCCCCATAAAATCATTAGATCAGTATAAGTATTGTGTTATTAACATTTTAAGAAGATGTTTTTAAAACATTATAGTGTTGGTCTACTTTCCATGAACATTTCAAAAATATATAATTATTTATGATTTTTTTGTACGTATATTTTTTATTTTCAGTACATGCTTATAGATTTATGGAAGATAGCAGTCAAATCATTTGAGCCAACCAAATCAATTCACTAAATTGTAATAGTGCCAAAATTGTAGTAATATATCGTAACAGAGAACAACTTTGCCATATACAAACCCAATCTACCCACTTTATGGAATTTTTACTTTTATAGAATTCATGGAAAATTCAAATTAGTAATTTTATGTAGATGACCCATCGTTTAAACTTGATTGAAGTTGACATTGGCATTTCTACATATCGGAAATGGAATTTTGGAAAGGAGAGTATATCAAGTTCAAGGCACTAGGTAGGTGCTTGATCCAGAAATTTGCGCGCCCAACCTTGCTTGAACGCGCCCGACCAGCCCCGTCTCATACGCGCGTAGTCCTCTCGAGTATGCACACACCCCTTTTGTGTACGCGCGCAACCCTCCAGCGTACGCGTGCAGCCCTCGTGCGAACGCGCGCAACCCTCTCGTGTACGCGCGCCGCTTGGTCGTATGCGCCCGCCATAGGTCACTAATTTGCTATAAATATTGGATTTTCAAGTTACGCGCCCGACTTCCTAGGGGCTTTGGCCTGCAACTGCCACGTGGCGGCTGCTTGCTTGGCACTTTTGGGAAGTTTCTTACGGTGTCTCTTGACACCTTTGTATTTTGCCAGCTTTGTATTCCTCTACCTCGTAACCATGGATTCTGGACAACCATCTACCACTAGCAGTCCCCACGGAAAACGACAACGTGATAAACATCACGCACGCTCAAAGCAAAAGAAGCGTCTTCACCTGTTGATGGATGAAAAGATGAAGGCATTTTCTGGTTGAAAGGCAGTTCCAATTCCATGGACATTTGTACAATGTGCCAAATACATTGGATGGTGTCATTTGGGGCACCTCTGGCCATACTCGCGGTATTCTCTAATGCGACGTACAAATAGGGCTAACTTAAGGTACTGCACCAATGAGTTCTTCAAGGAGCGTTGCATCCAAGCATACCAATACATTTATGACGAGGCGAAAGTGCGCCGCAACTCGGTAAATATTTCAATTTTACGGATGGATTACGCGGAGGTGGTACTTGGCATACCGGTTGATTGGAGGACAATGGAAATCCAAACAAACTCCAAGATGGCGCCAATCATTGGATTAACAATACCGTTTGTGCGGAAGTTTCTAGGAGAAGGTCTCGAGAGAACCATGGAAGTTGAACCTTCGGATCAAAAAATCGAGTGGTTTGCGTCTTCATCTGACGACTTGGATACTGGATGTCACCAGTCTGTGCGTAGGCAACAAGAATTGTCCTTCAAATTAGGCTTGAACCCAATATCGTCGGTTTCACAAAAAGAGGGAGATGCCACGAAGACGGATGCGGTACCTAAAGAGGGCGTGAATAATAAAAAAAATCTTCACAGGGTGACTGGGTGAGTCGTGACGATTATCTTTAAGTTGTGAATTGATAAATGAAAGCTTGAAGATAATTGAGAATCTAGGAGAAGATCTCGATGAGAAGGAAAATGAAGTTGCGGAATGCCACGAAGAAATTCAAGACTTGAAGGAACAAGTTCGGGAGAAAGACCGTCTTCTTTCATTTTTGACTGGCTATAGTGGAGTTTAGAAATACAATAGTGCTAGAAATGTACATAGAGCAATGTTGAAATGTTTCGGAACAAAAGCTTTCGACAACTTTGTAACTGCCATTGAATATTGAGCGAAGTTTTGTATATTGAATAAAACCTTGTAAATTGAGTGGCATCATGCATATTTAGTGGATTTTTATGAGATGTTTTACATATCAAAATGTTAAGTGTTGCAATGTTTCAATATATCGTCGAATTAGTGCAAACCTTGAAGTACTTTGGAAGAATCTAAAACGCCACCCCAACCGTTAGAGTGCGCGCCCTACTGCACAATGCGCGCGCCCAGCCCCTAATCTGCGCGCCTGGCCACACATCAAATGTGCACGGCCCCTAAGCGTGCGAAATCGGCCACATAAAGTACGCGCACACCCCAACATTATGCGCGCCCGGCCCTAGAGCGTACGCGCACGGCTGGAAGCGTGCGCGTTCAGCCCACATCGTGCGCGCCCGGCCATATAGAGTACCGGAGCGCGGTCTCCCCTGTGCGCGCTCGGCCCTAGATGCTCCTGCTCCAGCACTATATAAGAACCATATGCGATGTGCTTGACTCACCTCACATCCTTGGCTTTGTGTCCTAGAACTTCTTATTGGGCTCCTTGCATGAATCTACAAGTTTGTGAGTGACCTTTGGGTCCACATTTTCTATGCACACACAATTTCCTATTACTTTTGGTGACCTGTCTTTGGCACAACATTGCACGCCGATTTTATTGTGATGTCGTCTCAACAAAGGGCTCAAACGAAGGAGTGGGCCACATGGTACACATTTAACAAGAAGGATCAAGTGACATGTGTTTGGTGTAATTATACGTTCGTATACAAACGTGGAAGGTGCATGTCACACTATGGGTATCCACAATGGACGAAGACTTCGTGCACTAAGGCCCCGGCAGCTGCTAAGGCCCGTTTTAAAAGATGCAGGAATATTAGTCCTTCTAGGATGACCGAGGCGGAGATTGTTGGCCTTCCTAGCACACCAGCAACATGTTCCACTGAACCTTGTTCTAGCCAATCCATTCAACAAGGTAGTTTCTTGGAAACTCGAAATGAGGAGAACACGCAGTCCACAAATCCTCTAAGCCAAGCAGCATCATCAACACCAAGATCTCTACGACAACGGAGCTTCCTTGAGGCTTACCAAATAGAAAAACGAAAAGAGTTGGACAAATTATGGGCAAATTTTTTTATGAAGCAAACGTTGCATTCAAGGTGGTTAGACATCCGGCCTTCATCAAGGCCACACTCGCAACGTCAAAGGCGGGTTTTGATTATACGCCGCCATCGTACAATGCCATGAGGACGACATACATTGAGCTTCTAAAAAAAAGTGAAAGACCTTGTGGACAAGAAGACCGGCATAGATATTGCCAAGTATGGGGCAACAATATGCTCGGACGGGTGGGACAATGATACACGTCGCCCTCTCATGAATATCATGCTTGTATGTCTAATGGGTGATATCTTCTTGGGGTCTATAGAGACCACAGTTATGAAAAAATCTACTGCATATATAGGGGACCAATTGAAAAGTTCAATCCGGAAGGTTGAACAATTGAATGTGGTCCAAGCATGCACCGATAATGCTTCAAACATGTTGGGGGCAATGAAGAAGGTCAACGATGAGTACCCGCACATACATACTCAAGGGTGTTGTGCACATATTTTGGACCTACTCCTCAAGGACTCGGGGAACGAAGACATATTTGCAGACCTCGTCCAGAAGGCGAAAAAGATTGCATTGTATATCTGGAACCACCATGTGCCCATGGCTATTTTTCGTCGATTTTTGCCAAAATTTTCTTTGTTGTGGCCAGCAACAACAAGGTTTGCATACAATTACATAATGATCCATCGTCTATTGGAAGTGAAGAATGCTCTCGGGATGGTTGTGATAGACCCATCATGGATATCCTATGTATCCTCTCTTTTTGATAGACAAAACGGGCACCATGCCCATGCGAAGGCATCGCAGGTGCGAGCCACCGTTCTTAACGAGACTTTCTGGCATCGGTGCACTAACTTTGAATTTGTAGTGGCACCTGTACTAAAGGCATTGCGGACTTTTGATGGTGACACTCCGGCAATGGAAATTGCTTGGGTAACCATGAATAAGCTAAAGGAACACGTGTTCAAGCTGCGCAATGCGCCGTTCAACATGCCAACCAGAATTGCAACTCGCCTCGAAGGATCATTCCTTGTCCGTTAGGAGATGATGACAACAGATCACCATTCTGCAGGGGCTTTATTGAATCCTTATCTAGCCAATAACTTGCAAATTCAAAACAATGGTGAGGCCAAAAGGGCCCTAATCAAGGTTGTTATGGCGCTATGTGGTCCACTCGGAGTGTCTTTTTCGGCAATAATGCTCAAAATCACGGAATATAAAGAATTGCGAGGCCCATACTCACCATTGGAAACTAGGGAGATTGAAAACAACAATCTGTTGCCTCACCAATGGTGGAACCGCGTGGGCGGGCAATCATTGCCTATCATTGCAAAGTGTATACTAGCACAAACCTGCTCGGCCTCGTCATGTGAGCGTAATTGAAGCATGTATTCGTTCGTACATAGTTAGAGCCGAAATCGCTTGGGAGTGTAGAAAGCGGAAGATTTGGTTTACATCTACACGAATAGTCGATTGCTCCGAGAAAGTGCTCGACCGGACCCGATTCGATGGTATGAGGAGAATGTGCATTCGGAGGAGTATGATCCAGATGGGGGACATCCTTCAAACATAGAGGACGAGGGCTTAGAGTTGGATGATGGAGGTTACAACTGGATGGGCGGCGATTGAGAAGACCTTGCCAGTGACAACAACCCCGTGTCTGATCATAGCCCACCTAGGGACAACTCTGTAAACAACGAGCACGGTGGAGATGCACTACATGACCATTTTCACAACGTCCACAGTGACCTTGTGGATCCTTTTGTGTTTGATGATGTCAAAGCAGAAGCAGTCCATACTATAGTAGAATTATCGGGTGAAGACCGTGCCCAAGAAGTTAGGGCAGAGGAAGATGGCTCGGCATTGGGGGGCAATCTTGATGGAGATGACAACATCTCGGAGAATTAGTCTCCCAACTCAAACAGCTCTAGCGCCTCAGGCCCTTCTAGTGGCAATGGCCGTGATTTTGACGATCATGGCATTGGCATTGTAGCGCAGAATACATTTCCTCACGATGGAAACGAAGTGAGCAGTGGTGGAAACGATAATGAATCCCATGAGCTAGTGGCCACCACGGGATCCATTGAAGTTGTGAGAAGCAGTGCGGTTTTGCCTCAAACAATAGAACTGGACTCAGAGGAAGACATGCCACTCCAAGATTTGTTTCGGCAGCCACGTGCTCAAAGTATCGCATCGATTGGAAGAACTCTTTTACGTGTAAAGAAAAAGACCTCTTCAACAATAGTTCGGCCACCCGTCCACCGTAGCGCACTTGGCCGAAATGGTGGTGTGGAGCGCGCGATACTAACCCCACAACTTCGCTCCTTGAGGATTGGGTCCTCTACTATGAGCAGCCATTTACGGACACGGAGGGGCGAGAACAATGGTACTCTCCCTTTCTTCACGGGACCTTGGCGCAGCGGAACCTCGGAGAGAGTCATTGGGGCCAAAGGCAACCGCTCTAAAAACATGGATGGAGTAACAGACAAAAGGAAGAATATCCGAGTAAAACGACTTGTGAACGCCGCATCAGCTACTTGAGCCGAGCTACAATTACGAAACTTGGCCTCGGAGATTGAGGAGTACGTGGCACCAGTCTTGGAAAATGCAGTGGAGAACTTCTCATCATCGGGCAATGATACAAACAATGAGGATTGCGATGAGGTACCTGGCGACAATACGGTGGTGCTTCGCGGGCTTTCTCTTCCCTAGAATGTTCGCGGATCAAAACGGAAGCGGAAACACAATGAAGAATCCTCAAGTTCACATGATTAAAAGATGGCGGACACGAGGGTACTACAAGTTAAAAGTGTCTTTGGTGGTGTGGTGATTGCATGGTACAATAGTACCGCGGTTCTAAAATATGTACTTGGTGTTGAGAGTGCCCATTCATGAAAGCACCACATTGAAATAAATAATTTTAATGTTAGAGCACCCTGGTACAATTGTATTCTTTCAAATTCTCTAAACCTCAGCCCTTTGGAGAGGCAAATGCAGTGTTCAAGCGCGCGCCCGGCCCCTAACCGCGCGCGTCCGATAGGCAGGTGCGCGCGCGACCCACAATGGTACGCGCCAAGCCCGTAACACTGCACGCCCGGCCCCTTGCGGTATGCGCGCGACCTTGACAGTACACCCCCGGCCTCGAGGGGTACGCGTCAGGCCTTGTATGTACTCGCTCGGCCCTAATTGGAACGCGCCCGGCCCTACATGAATGTGCCTGGTCCAGATTGGTACACGCCAGACTCCAAATGCTGCGCGTGGGCGCGAAGGCACTTGCCCGCCCCTCGATGTGACGTAGAAAGTTGTTTGACGTGTCGTGCACACGTGTTTTAGAAGGAGGTAAGTTGAAAATTTGATTTAGAGTTTGTAGTTTTTTTTTAATAGGCAACTATCCGCCAAAAAGTGTTGTCCGTCCTGTTCGTCCGGTCGACTGTCCATCCGTCCGCTGTCTTTGGGCCCTTGTCCGGCTATATAGACAACCGTGCTATCCACTGCCTTCTAGGGTGCAAATCTCACTCTTTTGTGAGGTTCTTTTGCCAGTACCTCTTGTGACTCATCCTCTGAAGAGCTCATGCACCCGTGGCACAATCCCAACCTACTTGGTTGGATATGGACTTTGGTAGGATTCTCCGGAGGTCCATAGGTGATGTGGGGTTTTGGTCCTCCTCATTCTACCGTAGCGTTGGCAATTCTCAACCAAGTCCGACCTAGTAGTAATGGATATGCCTCCTTGTTGGAGTGCATTCGAATGACTTGGAAGGTGAGGGAGTACTTCTCACCTCCCATGGTAACCTTACAACCACTAATTTGGCCTAATGGAGCTTTTGAGCTCTGATTAGCCATGTTGATGATGTAAGGTGATGGCCTCGTGATGTCTAATCTCAATTTTTCCATTGTTGATAGAGGCATAATGTTCAAACCACTACCACCATCCACTAGTACATTGGGTACCACCTTTTCCACAATTGAGACCTCAATTTGGACCGCCTTGACCTCCATGTTGGGGTGTATGGACTTAATGCGCTCGGCCAATCTATTCTTTGCCTTAGGGCGTCGCTTCACTGAGGTTCCCGACCTAAGGATCTTCATCATGGGTGGTGATACCTCCAATAGTTGGGCAATGGTGATGTCCGCCTTAAGACGACTCAAATCCGCCTATAGATCATAGGAACCTCCCATCTTGTTCTCTTCAACATGTGGGAATGACCTTAACTCCGGAATGGGGATTTGTGGTCCCTCCCATGCATCATGGGAGATGGATAGTGGCTTTTGGGACTTGCGTGTCCCATGCGAGGGCCTAGAGTTGGCCCGTTGAGTATCCCCCACCGCTTCCTTGGTGGTCTTGTTTCAGTCGGAGAAGAGGGGAGAATCCTCCTCCAAGGTATCACTATCCTCTGGTACGGGTGGAGGAGGACTCAAGTACTTAGTATCTCACCTGTTTGACCGAGTTTGGACCGCTAACGCCGGCAACTCACAAGACTTCTCGTCATTGGTTGAACTAACCTCGTGGAAGACCACGTTAAGCTTCGTGAGGGAGGGAGAGTGTGTAGACACCAGCTCACTCGACATGGTAGCATATCGGACGTCTTGTGGTCTTTGGTTTTGTTGCCCCCCGTGGGGTGGTCGTTGGCCAATAGGGATGTAGCCATCTTTGGTGTTCACCCCCATTGGAGGATTTTGGTTTTGGCGATTGTTATAATAATCATAATAGAGGCTAGGTGGCTTGAGGGTGATATCGAAGGGAGGGTTACGTACACCTCTAAAGTGATCTTGAGCTTGTTGAGGGTAATTCCCCGGTGGAAAGGTCATGGGAATCACCTTGTCCGATCTACAACATACATGGGTAGGGTGATTACTGCCACAATTACAACATACCACTCCACTCTCGACCCAACACTGCCCCGGTGCATGCCTCTTCCTACAAGTCTGATGTATGTCAAAATGTAGTCGTTGCAGGCCTCTATAGCCCTAACTCGGGGAAGCGTAACCTTGTAGACCATAGTTGGTTCGTGTTGGTAGCTGATTCCTATTGTAGGACTCCGTTCCCACATGGTGCCGGAAGTTAACCTTAAATTCCTGCCAAAATTAGTTAATTAGTTATGATAGTTCGTGCTAGGATATAGTCTATAGTCTTCAGGTAAGAATAAAGTCGGATAGACCTCACTGCAAATCCTAATTAAGACAAAAGTTTCTATAAGCAGAGCCGGAGTAGTTATCGGAATTTCGGGTCAGTTAGTTATTCGGAATCGTCGGCCGGAACTGTCCCCATCAACCGTCATCATGATGCCGTACTAACGGCCAGACTACTTAAGGCTGGGGATTAGAGGGAGACTCTTTCTTCTCACTTCGTCTTTGCGTGTCAAGGTTTTCTCTCCAGCTCTCTCTCTTTCTTTCTCTCTCTCGTCCTCTCTCACTCTTACGGTTTTTTGAACCGCTTGCCATTAGGGTTTAAAACTTAGACGGTTAGAACGGATGTGTGTCCATCAGGATGATGAGACTGTGAGGCAGTTCTCATGAAGTCTGTGCCGATGGCAAAGAAGAAGAGGACGAATAGGGATGGGCGCGGCCGGAGAGACGAGGAGCCGGCAATTGCACTCCCTCTCTTAACCCACGTTCTCCTGGAAATCCTAGAAGATGCGGACGAACTGAGCATGCTGAAGGATAGCCTGAAGAATATCCGTTGTGCGGGTTTGCTCGAAGTTCCCTGGGGCATCCGGGACAAGGTCTACGTCCGGAAACTTGTAGGCACCCCGGACGAGAAGTACAAGGGGCTGATGAGAGCCCATCCGGAAGTCTGGGGAGTCTCAGAGTGGTCTTAAGCCTACGACTTCCGAGCCAGCCGCACCAAGGTGGTAGAAAGGCGGGAGGAGTTTCTCGCGGAGGAATTTGGAGGACCAGCGGACCCGAAGGATGGCTACAACCTCCAAGATCTTTGGCACCTGGATGCCTAGCTCGTGCTAGGGTTTTTAAACCCTATCTTCCATCCGGAAAAGTCGAGACGGGTAGTGGCAAAGGCACCTCTGGCGGTGACGGCCCGGAAGCAGGCTGAGGCAAAAGCCAACGCTTCCGCGGCTGCCTTGATAGAGGTCCCGGCGGCCCTGGAATTTCCGGTTGACGTAATCAACCGGAGCCGGCTCTTCACCGAACTGGTGGAGAAGAAGGAGAAGGTCACCAGGGCCAACATCATCCGGTTTCTCCTAGATCAAGCGGAGAAGATGGGTCGAACCTGGGAGCTGATGAAGCTGTTGGTCGACAACATCACCAAGGAGCTTGCGGAAGACCCAGCAGCACCTGGACCGGAAGGCACCCCGACCCCAACACCAACTACGGCCCCTCCAGAACCACCGACCAAGACCACTCCAGCTCAGGGCACCTCAGCGAATCCGGAGTCTCTCGACACTCCGTCACCTCGGACACCAACAGAGGGTATCGTACTTCCCAATCCGAGTACGAGTGAGATCCCGAAGACACTTCTGGATCCTCTGTCACCGCCCAACATGCGTCTGCCAGATCCTCCGGCGGAAGGCGATCTTCCGGCTCCACCAAAGTCCGTGTGCCGGAGATTGGCGCCCTGACCAATGAGTCCGTCCGGAAGCTACAGAGACTTGGTTCAGGAGACCAGGTCAGCTTCCGCGACGGAACTGCCAGCACCTCCGGTTCCAGAAAGATCACCGAAACAGCCTCCTTCACTACCGGACGCTGGGACTATGGTAGCTGGTGTTACTCCAGCGACCGGACCATCGACCCGGAAGACCAACCTTTCGCCTGCAACGTCGAAGAAGGCAAAGGGCAAGCAGCGCGCTCCGGTGGAGATCTCCCCCTCCCGCAAGAGTGGGAGCAATCGGGGCCCAGGTGCTCGGACTTAGGTTAGTTAGGATTTGTAATTATTTTCACGTTTAGATTTCGGATCAACAGCGATTAACGATGGGGCCCCAAGTCCACCCGGCTGCTGACGGAATCCACTGCCAGTTGTGTAGTTAGAGTAGGAATTCCGGAGACGGAACTGTTTCCTGATTTTTGGATCTAAGATCTGATCGAGAACTTTTCCGGATTTCTCGGATCTTTTAGATAAGATCCAGCGGATTTCCCGTAGGATAGCTAGGAGGAAGGCTAAGTTTAGTAGGGACTTAGTTAGTACTTAGTAGAAAGGTTTTGAGAAAACCCTTTTCATCTTGTCCTTCTCACTTGGAAATATATGTTACCTATTTGCACTAGACTTGCTACCTTGTGTCTTGGTGTGACGTGTGGAACTTGTGAGCGACGGATCCATTCTTGTGGGTGTGGTTGTATGAGTGATTCTTCCGAAATAGTGTAACTCAGTTGTTTTGCTGGAGGGGGAAACTATCTAGGTCGGTCTCAGGAGATCGCCTGGGAGAGCTGGAGAGAGCTATTGCAGAGGTGTTCCTGGTAATCTCTAGTTCACGGAAGAATCCGTGTTAAACTGGATTCCGGTCAATGCCAGAGTTCTCCCCTAAGATAGGAAAAAGCCTGATACCAATATCTGGACGGAATACCCATAGTGAACGGTGAGCCATTGTTCCGGAGAATTGCAACCGTACCCACCGGAATGTCGTTGTAGTCCGGACTTGTCTCTGTGACCGCATCTGGAAGGCCTTCCGGATGTCGTGAGAGTCTACGTCTGGCATCAACAATCAAATCACCAGTTAGCAGAATAGGGAGAGTGGTGTTCGGTCACTATAAGTTCCGGACTGTGGGTGCCTAGCCACTTAAAGTCACAGGGCAATGGGAAATCCAGCCACTTACACAAAACAGGATCAGTGGACTCCGGCCACTCGCTTAAAAACTCCAGGAGACTCTCTGAGGAGGAACAAAGATAAATCAAACTACCCTTCACCATTCCGGAAATTACATTCCGAACACAGCTCTTCAACATCCGGCTCCGGAAGGATCTGGATATACCCTACGTAAGTAAAGATGATAGCTAGCTCATAAGCGAATTGTTGTGATAAGTTTAGTAATTCGGAGTATTTGGAAAATAACATTAGGTCTCTGTGGGAACGAAATCGGAGCCATTACTTTGGAATGCACTTAGTGAGGATTGGATGCATTCCGGAGGGATATTGTCTCTACGAACTGCAACACTTACGAGGAGGCACATAAGGGAGTTGAGTGTTTTAGTGTTGAGGTGCTACCACTATGGTGGTACAATAGGGGCTCGTGTGGCCCGGTTGGCCACATTGGATACACCATAGGCCCGACGCATGCCTACCAGATTCTATGGGTGGAGGTGTTGGGTTAGGCACTTGGTTCTTGATCAACAAGGCCATTTGATCTTGCATGACCTTGATTTGTTGAGCTAGTTGGTCTTGGAAGCCTTGTTGGCCTTGGAGGATTTCGTTCTTTATCTCATCCTTCCATGTGCCTCGCTCCTCGTGATATGTGATCTTGGGGAGAGCAACCGGTGGCCTCACAGTCAAGGGTGGTGCGTAATAGTTCCACATGGGGATTTGAGCACCTACGGGTCCTTGGTTAGGCTCTAGGACTGGTCCTTTGCCCTTGGCATGGATCGGGATGAAACTAGGGATGTGATGCTCCTCTTTCCTCCACATTCGCTCCTTGTCTCTATTGATTTGCTCTATCAACCTAAGTTGTGCCTTGGCAGTTGCCAATGAGGTGGGGCGGGCCTTCAAAATCTCTCTTATGGTGCCCTCGTTGTTGAACCCTTGAATGAAGAATTGGATCAAGGTGTCGTTGGTGAGGAGGTTTTCCACGAACCTTGTAACCACTAGCTCAAACCTCCTAATGTAGGTCGTGATTTCCTCCCCTGGACCTTGACGTAGCGCAGCTACAGCTGTGAGGGCATTACTTTGACCTACTTCGGGCCTAAAGTGCTCCAAGAATGTCGTCATGAGACTATCTCAATCTTCAAATGTGCCCGGGGGGTGATTTCTATACCACTCGTAAGCGGCATCCTTCAAGGTACATGAGAACCACACTAGGAAATAACCGGAGTTAGTAATAAGGCAAGTCGTGAGGAGCTCTAGAAAATGTTCCACGTGTGCGAAAGGATCTTCATCCTTAGTTCCTCTAAATGTGGACAAGTTTGGGGGCATAGGAGCCGTTTGCAAGCCTTCGGATACTACGATGGTTGAACCAAGGGATTAATGGGAAGACGGTTGGTGGGTGGTCCTTCCAAAGCCATGGTAGGGGCTGATTGGATGCCTTGTGGTCTAGTGGTGTTGGTGGTGTTCACCAAGTCAAATGAGGTGGAAGGAAAGGATGGGGGAAAGGGAGGAAAGGGGTTGGCAAGGCTTCCAATTGCACCTCCAAGTATCCTTCCACCATGTCCTCGGTGAGCTCTCCAACGACGCTAGGATGTAAGCCATGAGCCATGAGCCTTGAGCCATGAGCGGAGATTTCATGAGCGGTGAACTCTGATTTACCAAAAATAGGTTTTGTTTTCTAAAAATAATGTTATGCATGTACTAAAAATTTGGACTAAGATATTTTTAGTAAGTTTTTAGTGCCTATAACCGTGCAATTAGAATAGAGTACAATATTTCAGGTCCAATAGCATTCAAATTCAAGTAGTGTTGGATCTTCCTATTTCGCAAAGTTGAAGGTGTATTGGAGAGATTGTAGACACTACAAGTTTGGGACCTAGAGAGGATTTTTATATATACAAAACTCTTATTTTGTGTATTCACTATATGAAGCGATGGTAGATAATTAAGTTGGTGAAGTATTGTAAAAGTGATGGAGACACAAGTGAAGTAAATGCGGATATGACAACGAAATGAACTACAGTATAAGAATAAAAATATCTTTCTATTTTATAACAAATAAGAGGTACATTATCCATATACTAACAATATTTAGCAACTATCCATATAAGCTGGGCTATAAATACTATAGAGAGATATAGCAATGTCCCTACATTCGAAGCTACACATCATAGAAGCTTCAAGACACCACTCTCCAGTACTTTGTTGATCTCGTTGAAGCTTAAGGTAGCAGCATGGACAAAAGCATCGTCCTCGCAATCGAGCTTGCATACCACTCGAAAAATATAGTAGAGATGCTTGCAATGGTACCAAGCACCTCTCTTCTTGGATTGAACCACCATGTCCTTAAAGTCGCCGCAAGTGCAATTTGGGAGAGGGCCAATAGTAAGGCGATATTCACTCGTCTTTTGCCCCTTCTTTGACTGTAGTACAATGATGCATCCGAGGGCGGAGTAGGGAAGCATTGAGATGGAGTTGATGCAGACGTTGAGGTTGTCCGCTGATGCCCATCGATTTTTTTGCTTCACGGAAACCTTTGCCTGACGACGGATACAGCGGCCTTCACGCAATGTTGGATAAGAGTCGGCATCTGCACGTGTAGGCACGGATGTTGCGTGCGTAGTAGGATTCACAACATCTCCAAAAAGCCGCCTCGGTGACACTTCTCGTCGCTCTTTTAGTTGAAATCCTGCCTCTTCTAGCCTGAGAATCTCAGCCTTGGTAAGGTTGGTGCCCTTCATCACATGCCATACATCTGGAACTAGCGGACGGTGATTCACCCACTGCCGCTTAGTTCCCTTTATGCACCTTTCAATGTCATCCGGGCAATGGAAGAACTCGATAACTTGGTCCTTCAAGAGTCTTCGAACATGGAGGAGCCCGGTACATGTCGGAGCAGGAGTGCTTTTCCCCAAACGCACAATCTTTTCGGTGCACGTCATACCCGTCTTGGCCTGTTTAGCATGACAACACTTACCGGAAGTCTTTGGGAGCCTTGCTATATGCCATTTATGTATGTCACACTTAGATTCTTGAACACTTGTAACATGCTTCACTCCCGTAGGTGCTTTAGATGGAGACAACGGTGGGGACACAAGCTTAACATCACCCGAAGATGAAGATGGAGAGGTGGGAGGCAACGTTGTCGCTGCAGAAGAATTGTCTTAACGTCCCTTCCTGGACCTTGTAGAGGCCTTTGGACGGGAGTAATTTATTTTATCAGGGCAATGACTATCAAGGTCTGAACCAAATGGTTCATCAAGCTTTCGTTTGCTGGAGCCAAACACCGAGCTTCTCCTTCAAAGTAAGGAGTGCATGTGCACACTCCTCGGCCTCCGGCATGCTCTCCATGGCTTCAATCACCTTCTCGTGTTTACCGGTCCTTTGGGCAAGCCTCATTCGCAACTCATGCTTGAAAGGGCCGGTCTCTGATCGCCCTCCTTTTAAAAAGTGATAATAGTTCGTGCATTGCATAAACGCACGAACAAAGTCGCCCACCGTTGCATCATATAGGTCATTTCCTCTATTTCCGGATTGTTGAAGCCATCGATTGTGGACAATCTCCGCCAAATTACAGGATCGCATTTCGGCCATCTCTTCATTTGTAAGATTCTGTAACACAAATCACAACGTCACTTATATGCTTGTTTGGACTGTATATTGAAATGAAATTATAATAAAATAAGATACAACTCATACCAATTCCATAGATGCTCCCCATTGGCGATAGCGGTAATGCCAAAAGGCAAGCCACTGGTCAAGTTGTCTTAGGGCCTCATCATTTTGGGCACCACAAGATTGCCACCAAGCTCTAATGGCAAGATAACGAATCTCAGAGTCTGCCAAATTCTTCGCATCCTTATATTGCTTGCACAGAAGACAGTGCTAGTCTTGGAACTCGCTCTTGATATACTTGTCCGTGTGGCGGTTCATGGATGTTGTCCAATGAACTAGACATATGCGTTCTCGATCTACCATATCCTCTTGGGGATTACCTGAACCATAGACCATCCGTACAGCATTCCAGTTTGCTCCTGCGCTATCCACCATGAAACCTTTGAAGTTAACGTGCTGGACCCCGTGCCTCCCCATAACTTCATTGATGCTCCTCCACATAATGCATTGGGCTTCTGAGTCTTCAGATTGCATGTCGCAAATTGCAATAGTCATAACTCTACAGTACCGAGAGTCGTACACATGGCAAGCCATGGTGGTCCAATTCTTGACCCGCTTTACATGATCAAACATGATCCATGTGTCTTGAAGGTCTCCACCAAGCTCCATGCGTGAAACTAGATCGACTCCTAAACCAGGGCCAATCTCGCACATCTTAAAGACAAAAACTTTGTCCTTGTCGCCTCCTTGACCTGGAAACATGTTGCGCTGGACAAATGGCCAAGTCGTACAACCTCTCATTGTGCGGATACCGTCCATTGCGCTTGTACGTCCAACTTGCTTGAAGGATGAAATGGTATTTTTGACATTTGGAGATGCCAAGTTAGTATACTTCTCCATCACGTCCTTCATGTCTTCCATAGTCATAGTCATCTCTGACTCTTGGGGTCGAAGAAGATACTCTGCTAGAAATTCTTTGCTTGCTGACATGGCAATTGCTGAATTCGTTCCTGTAGGATTGCGCTCCACATGCTCGCCCAATAGACTATTAATCTTTGCCTCCGACTCACGGCAAATTCCAAAAGCTATAGGATGATCATGAATGCCCATGTGCACACAAGCACGGGTCATCTCAGGAGGTCCTTGCACGTAGAAAATGACGGCGTGACACATAGCAAGTACACTAGGTGAAGTCTTACATACCTTACATACCAACGACGAGGTCTTTGGTATTGGTCTTCCGGGCACAAAAGGCATCGATGTTGTCCCCTCCCACTCTTTCTCATTGTACGGATCTTCACGATTGAGCCTCTTCAAATAATCACACTCTGGATTTTTACAACGCAAGTGTCCACCACATGAAGATCTACGGAAGGTAAGACCCATGTCATTTGAAATATTCGATATCTTTGTAAGACACCAGCAATGACCGTCGTACCGTTTGTCCATACCTGCATGTTTGGAGCATTCGAAGAACTAGCATTTAACAAAGCGGGAGGCAACTCAAATATGACATCACCATTAAAAGTAGAGGGCAAGAACTCAACTTTTTTGTGAGGTACGACAACATAGTCAATTTTCTTCAATACGTTCTTAGATCTCGGCCTAGAGGCCAGTCTCTTTAAACATGCAACAACGCTTGTTTGTTCTTGGGAGAATGGATGCAGAGGTGGCCGGGACATGGAAGAAGAAGTGCCTTGTGTAGAAGAGTGCAAGGGCGGACGGGACATGGAAGATGGTGTACCCACTCGCACCAGAGGACTTGATGGGGAGGGCGCCGCTTTGCTGAAGGTTGGAGGAGTACACGCAGTGATGTCCACCAAAGGGCAGTCGTCGTCGCTGTCATCCAAATGAATTGTGGGAGGTGTGCTATGCCCTCCCCAAGCATGATGAATATCCGGTCCACTCTTTGTTGGCGATTGCTTCTCAACTTTCACAGTAGAAGTGCTAGATTTTCATGGTGTAAGTATCTCGGTGGAAGCTTGCATTTGCAATTCACTCAGACCTATCACTTTGTATGATCCCTCCTTCAAAAACCAGGCCTTGCCCTCATCTACAATTGAACTGAGGTGAAGCATGGTGTAGCATAAAATCCCAGCAGCATCTAAGACCTCCTCCTCTACATGGATAGTATCTAGATTGAAGCCAAAACGAATAGCTAGAAGTGGAGAAGTGACTCTAGCAAATCCATCAGATCCTAATGGTATTTGGATTGGGAGAGGATGCCCCTCTGCTCTCAATGTTGCCATTCTCACGTTGCCCTAAGAGTAGAGGTAAGAAGAAAACAGATGAACCTACAAGAGAAGGAGAAGAGCGATATGGCACCTAATCATACTTCAAATTATGAAATGAGGACAAATTTGAAAGTAGGGGGGTTACTAGGTTATCGAACTTGGTGGAAGTAGGAATCAGGAATTTAACCAATGTAGCTTGACTGTTAAAGAATCTTCTGACGGATATTTCATGAAGTTTAGACGACGGAAGCAATTTTGAAATAGAAGTTCGGCAACTTTGGTGAAGACTGTACTATAAGCTACATGACGCCATTGCAGAGCAAAAAAATTAGGCACCGTCACTGAGATGAAGAAAATAGAGGATGCTTGTTTTGGCAAAGATTGTACTATTAATGAAATAGAACTTTGGTGAAGACTGTACTATAAATTGTAGGATGTCATTGCAGAGCAATAAATAGGGCACCGTCACTAAGTAGAAGAAAATAGATGTCGCTTGTTTTGGTGAAGATTGTACTGTAAATGAAATAGAAGTTTGGTGATGACTGTACTATAAACTGCAGGACGCCATTACAGAGCAATAAATTAGGCACCCTCACTGAGGAGAAGAAAATAGATTGGAAACTAATCTAATCTTACACAAAATGAAATAGAAATAAAATAGAACTCTGTAGTTTCAAATTCATTGTCCAAATTAGAATTGAACGCTAACTATATGTTGTGAAATCTGAACACATTGAGGAAGGCCTTCCTTCTAGTGTTGTATATTTTGTTCTTGCAAACTGCCGCAAATGGATCGGTTTGTTCAGAGTGTTGTTGATTGTAGCATGTACACAAGATTTTACAGATGCTAGAAGAAGAGAAGTCTATAGGGTCGCCTATTAGGTCTAAGGTGAAGAAGAAAAAGAGGCCTCGGATATATTTTTCAGATAGAAAAACTCTAAAGAGTGCCCGGATGCAATCTAGAAAAACTAGATCTAGGACGAGTTCTTCATGCACTGCAATTGTTAAAACGCTCAATTTTGGAGAACAGATACTTGAAGACAATGCTCGAAATGACGTAGAGGTGTCTCACTTTGAAGAAGAAAAAGACAATCCCGCGGCAAACATTCTCGGGCATTGCATCGATGTAAGATATACTTCAAAAACTTCTCTTTTACTATATTGAATTGATTAGTTTGATCATTTGGATTTGATGGATTTCTAGGACTGACATGCGCACCGATACCATTTTGATATCTTGTAGCTGAGCTCAATTAGTGGAGCGGCGTCAATGGCAATGGCTGAAGACAGGGTTGCTGAAGGATTTGAGGTGCCTTTTCATGACCTAACCATGCTGGTTCAAGATTTTCTTATGACCACAATTGCTTGGATTTAATAGGTCTCGGTGCCGAGACAATCGTTTTGGAAGAAATTGTAATCACAGACTATCTTCAAAATTTGTGTCGTTGTTGCCTATTTTGGATGTTTGGATAAGTTGGTAATGGTCCCTCAGTCAATTGTTCTCGATTTCCTTCTTATACTCGCGGCTCATGTTGTTTTCTCCTTGGATGTTAATAGATTTGATGTTTGAACTCAACGTATTAGTTTGCAATCTCTGGAATTTTAAGATGTTGACATTGGGGGTCTTAGTGCCGAGACACTCTTTCTCATGAAAACATTTTAGGAACATTAAATTTTGACCCCTAACGAACCATGGGTGACTTGGAAAGACAATAAAGATTTTAGGCACGTTCCTAAAATTACAAGGTGTCTCGGTGCCGAGATCAACTGAATTCTATGAATTATTTTGTGGTAGGTCCTATACGTTTGTTGTCAATCTTGATGATTTCATATTCTTAGAGCTTAATATGAGGTATATCGATGCCTAGATCACTTTATAATTATGAAATCTTTTGTGGTAGGTCCTAGACATTTGTTGTCACTTTTGATATTTTCAAATTCTTTGAGCTCAATATGAGGTATCTCGGTGACGAGATCACTTTATAATTATGAAATATTTTGTGGTAGGTCCTAGTCATTTGTTGTCACTTTTGATATTTTCAAATTCTTTGAGCTCAATATGAGGTATCTCGGTGCCGAGATCACTTTATAATTATGAAATATTTTGTGGTAGGTCCTAGTCATTTGTTGTCACTTTTGATATTTTCAAATTCTTTGAGCTCAATATGAGGTATCTCGGTGCCGAGATCACCTTGTAATTATGAAATATTTTGTGGTAGGTCCTAGTCATTTGTTGTCACTTTTGATATTTTCAAATTCTTTGAGCTCAATATAAGGTATCTCGGTGCCGAGACACTAATTTTTTGTGGAAATAATTGTGAATTCCATGTGAAATGGTCAGTTTTAGGAACCACATGACAAATTATATATTATTCCTAAGAGTATGTTACGTCCACATGGAAAATTACCTATGCATTGCACGGAAGTCACCACGGTAATACATGGGTATCACATATTCAACTCTCGTAACTTACAACAAACCTAGGGGCAAAATACATTTGGAAAACTCAGCTATATATAAACGGAGGTTACAAATACCGTAGTATACGATGATATGTGTTTAGAATAAATCAGAGAGTTTGCGGTATAATACGGCGGTATAAGACGCATATTTGAATTATACCGCCATGGTGATTGCCTTCCACAAAGAAAATCAACTAGGCACTGCCGTCCAGGGTATCTCCGAATTATTCCTGAGAATGATACCAATTGTCGTCCTACCTAACAGATCTCGTCCAACGAGTCATATTCTCGTTCAACCTCATCAACATCAGGATCTTGGTGAACCACACACGTTGCACGAGGGCAGAGCCGGGACTGTTAATCGTGAATGGAAGTTGCGGACTTCTGCAATCGTGACTAGGTTCATCGGGACGGTCATGTACTATCTCGTTCGGCTGTACTAGGTGTTTTTTTGGTGAGGAATGGAAATCTGATGTTCTTGCGATCTTTTTAGAGTTTGTGACTTCTTTCTTGCGAGATTCGGTTTTAACAAGAGGTGTTGATTTCTTAACTTGTTTGTTGTGATGCTATCAATGTACTGGATCATGAGGACTATAGTTCGCTGGAAACCTCGTACACCAGGGGCTTGTACACCATTCTTGTTCTCGAACACCATTAAAACTCGTACACCAGAACTCCTACACCAGGGGCTTGTACACCATTCTTAGTGCAGCAGAATTCGTACACCTTTAGAGCTTGTATAGTAGAACTCGTACACCATTCTTGCTGCAGCAGTATCCCAAGAGCCGCACCAGGTTGGCATGCTGACAGGTTGCCCAGGTTGAGCGGCACCAGTTGTCGACAGGTCATTGAAAATAGTTCATCGATTGAATAGAACGGTTGTGTGAGTCGCACTATAGAAGTGTCTCGGTGCGGAGACACTTGTGAGCAAGGTGCCTCTTTGCGTGACCTTCAGAGCAAGGCAAATGGTCTACGGTGTTCACGAGCCTGAAGAGTCTTCTGGCGCCTGATCTTGAGTGTTTACGCGGAGAATCTACAGTGTTCACCCTCATGATGAATAGTGTTCGTGCGCTTGATCAACAGTGTTCACGCGGAGAATCTACAATGTTCACCCGCATGATGAATAGTGTTCACGCGCCTGATCAACAGCGTTCACGCACCTGATCAACAGTGTTCATGAACCAATCAGTCTTCACTCGCGTGATCTATAGTGTCCACGCGCCTGGTCTACAATGTTCACGAGCCACATCAGTATTCACGAGACCCATCTTCGCCTAATCTATAGTTTGGCTCAAGTTTAGAAGTGCCTTGAGTATCACTTTAGAAGTGTCTCGGTGCCGAGACCCTTGTGAGCGAGGTGCCGAGGATCGTAAACTTGGTGCAAATTGTCAGCTTTCGGGGTCGCCAGTTCAGGATTGAGGCGGCTTCACGAAGTCCTGGTTCAAGCGCCTTCTCGCAGTTTAGGTTCAAGCACCTTCTCGCAGGTCAGATTCAAGGCGTAAATCCTGCTACTTTGCAGATTTGGCGATGCTTCGAGAGACTACCTGATCTAATCTGTTTAGGGCGTCAGGTACAGGGCTCGGTCGCATGATAAGGAGCGTTCAGTTATCATTGCGCATGATCAAGAGTGTTCAGTTAAAAGTGACTCGGTGCTGAGACCCTTGTATACGAGGTGCCAAGGCTCGTGAGGTCGTCACCTTTCCAGGGTCGACAGATCTGGTTCAAGGCGTCTGTCTAGATTCAGGCGTCTATCACGCAGGTTGAATACTCGAGGAAATTGACGACCAGGCGCGTGAACCGAGTCGGAATAGAGCCAGTCGGGAAAGACCTGTCGCATATGCGTGATGTCGCATGAGGTATCACCTGCGTGAAATCTACAGTGTTCACGGCAACCAAGGGTGTTTGATAATGACCATATGATATAGTGACGCGGCTTATTGTGAGCACATGCGAAAAAGAGTACAGGCGTACTATCTCGGTGCCGAGACAGTTGTTTAGGGTGTGTAATAGAGTGAGCACGGGCGATAAAGGGTTCAGGTGTATTGTCTCGGTGCCGAGACAGTTGTTTAGGGCTCGCTGGCGATAGCTGCAGGTCCTCTCCAACGGTCTTCTCAGAGTCGCCAGATGTTGTTCAAGGAATTCTTCCCGAGGAACCTTCCTCCAATTTCTCTCACTCTCACTCTTACTGTGCCGACCGCACTACTGTGCCGACTTACTCTAACTGTGCCGACTCACTCTTACAGTGCCGACTTACCCTAGCACTTTCACTCTCTCTCTTACTTCGACTCTCGATCTTACTGTGCCGACCGCACTACCCCGACTCCCTCTTCACCTCAATTACTCTCTCATCCTTACTACCGAGGTCTAGAGAGGTCTAGAGAGGTCTAGAGAGATATTTGCATGATGGACTGTCAGACTCACTTTAAGTGTCGCGGTCGAGTCAAATATTCTAATATTTTTTTTAATTTTATGTACTATCAGGAGAGGCAACCAAGTTTAAGTTTAATTCCATCGGAGGACATGGAGGATGTTACAGCGCCATCAAGTGCAACGGAGGAGGCTAATGTGATTCATGAGGACATTGAAGATGTTACAAACATTGCAGAGGCAACATTTCCCTAGGAGGTGGTAGACTTGGATGCCGTTGAGATTCAGGTCAGAAAAGAACAAAAGCCCGATTTGATTGGCTTCCTTTGAGGCCTTCATGTTCATCCGTCCCATGCTAGGGTGTTGATCCTATTATGTTGGCTAATTCCTCTTCCACTGGTAAGACCAATTCTTGATCAAGATGTGAAAAAACTTGAGGCAGAATTTGTGAATGGCTACCATTCTGGAGACCGTCCTCTATATGTATCCATTTATAATGAGATTGGCCAAATTCATGAAGCCTCTCCAACGGTCTTAACTACTTGGAGTGCCCATTGGAAAGATGCCAGTGAGCGATTTGATGAAGAAGTAAAAAACGATCCTGAACTTTCATGCCTTCATGGTAAAATGCTTTTCATTTGGGAGGGCAATCATCGGTTCACAACGTGGTGGAGATATATTGAGAAGAATTATTCAGGAGACCGTTATGAATCCAATTTCTATCGGCCTGTTGAATGCATTTGTATTGATGCTCGAGGGGCTTTGGGTCCCCTTCTCGATGCTATGAATGATGTGAATAGGTGAGTGAACTCTTATTCAACTTAATGATGTGTATTGTTTCTTATACTTTCATTGCATAATTTGAAAGTATAATTTAATAGTTATATACCTTTATTTGTAGGTCGACGGAGCTTGATCATGTTAAAACTAATTTAGTGCACAAGCTGCACCGAATCCAACATTTCGGAGTTTTACCTCTGGCTGATTTCAAGACTCTTATTCCGGACGCGGATTTCAAGACTTGTGAGAAATTCAAAAAAATTCTTGCACTTGGGACACATTGACCATCAATGTGTTTATATCTTTCCTCTATCAGGTGGTTACATTTGCACTATTATATACTGATTCATTTTCTAGCTAATTATTTTTAATAATTATTTCCTTTGCAGCGAGAGATTGCTTCTGCATCTGATGAGGCTTGCCAAGAATATAAGGCAATCACGCCTATTGAGCAGCAAACTGCTAAAGGGGTTTGGGAAGCAATGGACAAGGCTGCGAAGGCATTTATCAAAAGTATTTGTAGCCATGAGTTTGAAAAGTTATTGGCAGTGGCAGATCCTAAAAATGGATGAGATTTCCTTTACCAGGTATTGAATTCTATTTGATCCATACTTTTTAACTTGTATTTATTTTTGATATGTTATCTCATTTTGGTGATATATTTGTTTTTATTAGATCACAAGACATTGGAACAATGTTCCGAAGCCAGATACGACCCTCGAAAAATTACAAAAGATAGCTATTGCAATGGTTGGTGCTAAGTTCAAAGGACGTTGGCTCAAATGGTGGAATTCATCCAAGATGACTCGAGAGTCTCTACGGTTTCCAACTGGTGCTGTTAAAGAAACAGTCTTTGATCTATGGCTTATTCGTGCCACATTTTGGGCTCAGGTTAGTTCCATTTTCATATTGTCTTGAGTACAGTATTTTTGGTTTTTCTTACATCTCAAATAACAACATGATATCAAATTGCCTACATATAATATATCTTATTGTGTATTATTAGTTGGAAGATGCTATGGTGCATGAGTTTGAGTATATGTCGCCCAATCTTCGCCCCATTAATTGGGAGGCATCACCTGGAATTTTGAGGATTGGTGAATATGTGGAGCGTTAGAGGATTGCAATTTGGGAGAAGGCTTTTATTCCTTTCTTTAAAGCTGAGACCCCCTTCACTAAATCTTTTAAACTCGTTGATATGGCGACTGGTATTCTAGCTATCAAGCGTGTCTTATTCAGGTAATATTATCAATAGGAAATTTTGATTTCACATTATCTCATTTCATAAGAACTAATATTTTATTGAATTTTTTTGTGTAGATATCTACGTAGGGAGTTGGTGGCCAACAAGGCCATACTTCCACAATCTTTACCACCGTTTCTATCATCTTGGATAGACAAGGCGTGTCCGCTTTGTATCTACATTCCAATGCAGATTCAAAAGTAGAGTCTTGCTCATTTACAGAATGGAGCATGGTACGTGGATTGTCCACCTGCGTTTTGTCCTGCAGAGGAGGAAGAAGAGAAGGTAGAATTAAAAGCCAAGGTCTCTTCTATTGTACTTGAAGATGATGCAGATGATGTATTGGATGCCCCCGAAGTTGCTGCGGCACTAGTAACAGCTCAGATAGGGAAGAGAAAGGCAGCAACGACAACAAAGGCAACAGATTCAACAACAACAACAAAGGCTACAAAGGCAACAAAGTCATCCAAGGCATCCAAGGGATCTGAAGCTTCAAAGGTAACTCAGACTTCAACTGCAACTATTATTCCTATGGATGGCAGTGGGGTGATTGCCCCACCTAATGTATTGAATTTAGTAAATTCATCAATTCGTTCTCAGGCCACCAATGCCATCGAATTTTATCAGACTAATATTCAGGCCATGAAAAATGTCAATGCTACGCGTATTGCTTCTTCCTCCATTGTCTCTACAACAAAAATTCTTGTTGAAAATACTTCAATTTTCTCATTGATGGAATCTGGGAGCGATCATCCTCTTATGAAGAAGATGCATGATTTCGTTTCAACGGTATGACGTTTTGTTCATAATCATTTACATTGCTATAACTAATATTTAATTTGTTGTTATTTTTTGGAGTGGTTTATTGCTTTCTTGAGAGTGATAATTTTTTGGAGTGGTTAATTAGTGTTTGAAGAATTTTATATTTGTAGATTGGAAAGGGTCGAGGAACTCAAGTTCGTTCTGTATCATGTCCTCATGATGGATTTGATCTCATCATTATTGACATTCCTGAAGGTTTACCGGTACCGAAGATTTCATCTCTGACGAATGACATTCCTCAGTGGAATATGTATAATGTGTCTGAATTGGAAGCCATCTTTGAATTCGCTCATTACTACTTGCAATTTCATGCATCTTTACTTATCTTTATGCCTAAGTCAATGACCATTCGAGCAAACGTTCGTACATATGCAAAGACTTATGACTTCAAAATCATCAAAGACTGGTGGGGCATCAATGAGCTCCAATTGACATCTTCAACAAACCAGTCAATCTCAGTGTGTTTCCCTATCTCTACTCTTTCTATTATGTTATTTTCTCACTTATTTATTTTAACAACACTATTGTTTTTGGATAGACACGACGTTTTCGCATCCTCCTCTTTATTCATAATTCGCATCCATCAAGTTCTCAGTTCTCCTTTCAACAAGACCAACCACTGTTGGATGGCACTACCAACTTCGGCGAGGATGATGTTCTCTTCAACTTTGTATCAGAAGCATCACAGATCATGAATGGAATTGTTCCTTGGAGAGGAGGCCGGGAGAAAGATCCAATTTTATTGCAACTTCTTATTCAAGCTCTAACCAAGCAAGGTGGTGTCATTCTTGATGCCTATGCTTCTACAGGTAATTTTGATACGTTTTATATTGAAAAAATAGATGATGTAGTGTTTCATTAATATTTTCCTCTTAAATTTAGGTGCCTCGATTCACGCTTGCCACCGCTCAAGTCGCCATTTGGTTGCTTTTGAGGCGGATCCTGCTATTTTTGAGGCGATCCTTGCACCACTTCGAGACGCGCCACCATTGGAAGAGACTGTTGTGTCTTTGCAAGCGGATATTGATTGGAAGAGGATGACATTCTTGTTCGTCATGTTGCAAAACGAAACCGCTTGAGTAAGTAAGTTGTGAATTATTTTTTTCTTGCATTCTTTAAATATTTTTAAGTTGAGCGTTGACATTAATGTTTGATTCATTTTAGATTGATGGCGGACACCGAATCACCTCCTAAACCGTTTCTACTTCCGTCGCATATAGAAAATTTAGCTCAATTATTAGCTACTTTACCATCTCCCAATCCATCGTCTGAGACTCGTCGTTATGACCCTCGTATTGTTCAGTTTGTTGACATTAAAGCGATTGAGGCTAGCGAGGATAGTGATGATAGTTTTAATTCTACTTTATAATTTTGCTATGGTTATGTACTTCTTCATTTCTAAATTTTCTTTGTTCACTTAGTATGTGTCTTTTACATTGCAGAATCATTCCTTTCATTTTTAGTACTGAGTTTCATGTTTTCATTGTCTTCTCAACTTCAAACTTGTAACGTGTATTCATTATATTATCCATTTTATTTTCTATACTTTATATTTTCAATAGATATTAGCATAGCTTGTGAAAGATAAATAGTAAATATCATAATTTTTAATAAAAAATAAGTAACATGGTTAGTTCGTGAACTCTAAAGAGCATTCTATTAGTATCAAATTTCATAGACTCTGGGAATACTACAATTTATATCGACGTAAGTCAAAGCAGGAGAAATTTATACCAATTATTGTAATTTAAAATATGATAATGGTTAGAGAGAAATAGATAATTTCATGAACGTAAAATTTTTTTTGGAAAGAATGAACAATAATGTATAATTGAATTTTTTGTCAAATTGATTTATATTATAAAAGGCAAGGCCATAATTATAGAAAAAATAAGTAACAAGTATATTCAAAAATACAAGGATGAAATGGTAAAATCGTATATCACATCACCTTATAATTGATAGTACTAAAAAGAGCTGTCAAAATACGGAGACCAATGTGAGACTAAAATGAGAATAGATACTAACACAATGAAATTAGAAGCATATTTACACGGATATAGGCATTACATCATATATAGGTTGTTCAAATTTTCCACGGATATAGACTTTCAAACTGCTATTTTTCCTCGATTCTCCATTATGTACTAAAAAATATAGGGTATTTTTTGGTGACTATCACTGCTCATAGCTCACCGCTCACCGCTCACCGCTCATGGCTCATGGCTCATAGCTCACGCCCTAGCAATCCTGGTGAGCTCTCTTGACCTACTCCTCCTTTCATTCGCCGGTTCCTGAGGTGGGATGAGGGAAGGTCTTTGGGACCTTGTGGCACGGGACATCTACTCTAGGGTCCAAGTTCTAGGCTTTGAAGTCCGTTGATGATAGTCATATCCTCCAAAAGGTTTCCGTCCAAGGTTGAAGGTCGTGGGTGAACTACACAAAGCACGGCCTAACTAGAACGATGAGTGGTGTGTTTCCCACACTCCTACTCACGATACTATCACGAGGATAGACTGACCCAAGACCAAGACAAGTTTTTTAAAGATGTGAATTTTAGCTCGATGTAGCCGCCGAAGAAACCTGTTAAGGACTACCCTTCATGGGCAAACGACAAAAAGCTAACCAAGTTGAGGAATGTCTCCACGAGCATTACCCCGTTGGAAAGTTGTTCCCCAATTGGCACCATACGATACAAATCCTTACTGTGGAGCTAACCTAGTCTTCAACTTAGTGAAAGGTGGTGTTTTCCTTGGTAACCTTGGTATCCCCTTCCACCTTTCATAAATTGAGCTAGGCATCACCCTCTAGGAGGAAAACGACACAATTTTATGGGACGGAATACAATCAACCATGTGTGTACAATGTTATCATCGTGAAAAAGACATACCTTGCTGCATCGCCAGCCACCCTGTCACAATTAGTCGAAGGCAGACCGTGGACCTAATCGCACTCTAACGATACTAATGGCCAACCAATATTACAAAACAAGATTTTAGAGGGGGAGAACGTACCTTTGAGCAATTCCCACCACTCCACAGATTAGCACACGGTTCATTCTATGCAATTTGGGGTTGCCCAGCCCTACCGCCCTATGACAAGTGTTCCACACGGCTCAAGTAAGAAACAGGGTTCACTACACCTTAATAAGGTCATCATATCCACTTGATTCTATCTTACTACGCACGGTCCTAATGTTAATAAGAGGGTTTAGGACACATACCGTATGCAGTGGTCCTTCCTAGTTGGACCCCCACATCTTGGACACGTCCCCACCTCCTCGACTCTCTCCGGGATAAAAACACCTTTACTACGTTTGACTCTCAATCCCACGGTTAGTAACAAAAAAACCTCTAAACAATACACACGTTTCACTCTCGGTAGATGCACCAAAATGCGAGCCAAATAAAAACCCCCCTATTAGGAAGCTTAGCTTGAACACACGACCCTACTTAGAGATTCAGCCCCTTGTACAACCACCAATCAAGACCATACATGCAGACCTCACACTAGGGTGCAACAGTTCATGGTGTGTTTAATGTAACATTTTGGTTATCGTAAGTGAACTTAGGGATGAATTCCGATTTTTACCTTATGACCGGAATTTGAACATACCTAACTTTTGCCTTATGGCCATGTTTTCAATGTTTTTTGGCTTAAAAGGGGTCAACACGTCCTTGTTAACTTGATTAGACCGTTCAGGACCAAATTCAGACCAAGATATGACCCCCACAACAGTCGACAGCAGACAGACCCTTTCAAGACTCCAAAACTTCATTCTACTTAACTCCTCGTTCCTAACTCCGATTTTAACGTTTTTTCTTTAATCTTGACTAGTTTTTTGTGTTTAACACATTGGAATCATCCAATCAATCAACCGACTCAAACATGGACTCATAAGCATGCGACCAACAATACAATTACTCAACACATCCACTCACATGGATCATGACCCATACAAACACATCCACACATCAGCACATGTACTCATATGTCATGGCTTTGTTACTCATGGACCATTTGTCATGCAAGCATCTTCATCGTGTTCTTAAGTTCTTGGTCTTTACTAAAAACAATTTTAGGTTAGGAAACCCTAATTTTGTCCTAAATTTAGCAGCGCTTCCGCATGATTGTTGAAGACGGTAAATTAATTGGTTCTCCCCTACGGCATGCACCAGTGCAACACAATCGCACAAGAATTAAGAGAAATAACAAGTTGACAAAGGGGCTCCTGATCAAAAATTGCAATTCACCCTCGGCCTTGGTGATCGTGATCTTCTTCTCTTCAGCTCCCGCTTCGAGGGCAGTTCTTTATGCTCGTGATCTTTGTGTCGTGATATTCTGGTCGTGATGTTCTTGTTCGTCAGCTCCCCTTCGACAACAACTCCTTGTGCTTGTGATCTTCGTGTCATGATCTTCCGGTTGTGATCTTCGTCTCTTCAGCTCCCCCTTTAGCAGCAGCTCTTCGTGCTTGTGATCTTCGTGTCGTGATCTTGCAGTTGTGGTCATCGTCTCTTGAGCTCCCCCTTCGGCAGCAGCTCTTCGTGTTGTGATCTTCTAATCGTCCTTCCTTGTACTCACTAACCTAATCAACCTTCCTCCTCCTCGTCGGGGCTTCCGGCTCACCTCTCAGTCTAGTCTCACTCTCTCTCTCTCCCCTAGCTCTATGCTTCATTCCCCCGTCTTCCTCCGAATGAGCTGCCTTGTGGGGGGTAACCCTCCAGAGTCTCCTGCTCCCCATGGGATCGTCGTGTTCCTTCTTTGTTCCCCCCATTTGTGCACACTTAAGCCGCCACCTTGGCTGCCACCATTAATGCCAAAAAAAAAAAATAAACTTAACCTACATACTAAATACTTCCAAGCCACCCTTGCAATAACTAAGGAGGTGCCTCCACTAACCTAAGAATACTTCCACTAATAATTTTAACCCCATGTCACATGATGTGCACAAGATCAACAATAATTGAGGCCCTTTAACTAATTCAAGGGTTCTAATTCCACCTAAATCTACCTAACCTTGAACCGCCCTTGCATGGAGCTATGTTTAATTAATTAGTGATTGGTGGAGGGTTTTGCCTCAAGCCATTTTAGCTTCTCTTGACTAATTTTTAATAGGCTTTTTAAGCCTTGTTCTTTTTTCTTCCCTATCATCATAATTCTTCATTTTCCTCCTCCTCTCACCCTTTTTTAATTGTGTCTAAAACACCGGGGCAACTCGTGGTCTCCGAATCGGTGGGAGCTCATTCCTTCTTCCATTCTTTTCTTTTTTATCATTCCCATTGTTTTTAATTTTAACCTTTATTTTTTCCACTCTATTTATTTTTTTGTTAACCATATAAAAATCTTGATTGCCATAATATGGCTTCTAAATTGAGAATTGGTAGGCTTAAAGGCCAATTGGCCCTTCTAGCAAAAAATCATGAGTTAATTCAATAGTTAAACCCAATTCACTACTTCCTAATAATAAGTGCGTTGTTTGACCCTTTGGTCACCGTGAGCCGATTTTGACGCTCACAGATGGCGCCAGAGAAGAATCGGTACTACTCGAGGAATTGTTGCCATATCTCTCTGACCTTCATATGTTTCCGGGTGGTCTAGCGCAGTACTGGGCCGAACATCCCTGGGGCTAAGAGATGTTTTATATTGATCAGAAGACATGTGGTCAGCCTGCAAGTTTCTGGAACGCAATCCAAGCGTCTCAGAATCTCCGCTCTTAATGCCGTTGAGGACGCTTAGATCTCGATTATACTTTAGGTCGGATAGAACTAAACTGTATCGATTGACAACAGCTCCATTTTGTAAATATTGTTGGACCATTTTTTGTGTTTATATTTTTTTTGATAAATGAAACCGAGATGTTTCACCACTTTGTTTGTTGTGCGGATTGGATATCTACTGCTGATGGAATGTCATCATGTTTAGAATGATTGAAATTTTCATCTATTGTTCTGAGCTATGTGAGCGTCACTTTGATTGAAAATTCTAAAGGGCTCTGATTGTCGGGCGTCCGTGGATTCCTAGTTGGGCCCAGAGGAGTTCGCCTTTTTCCTTCGGAGTAAAGGGCTTTTATTGCACTCTGCAGCAACCGCGCAGTCAACCATGGATTATTCAACGATGGCAGTGGACGACGGAGTTGTTGAAAGCCCTATTGCAAGGGAGCCAATTCATGATAGGATCAACTCCTCTTCGCCACAGTGGCCTCGTTTAATTCCAGGGTCTTCGTGTCTGAATCCGGATACTTGTGCTCCCGCAAATCGTATTCTTTATGATGGTTTAAGGGATGTAACTTACCCTCGCTCACTCACAATGCGTGTTATGCTCACCTCCAGGTTATTGCACTATTGAGTCGTTCTTGCCTAGGCAATCTTGGTTTGTTGTTGAGGTATATTGCACTCATATAGTTTTTGCTTCAGTTGAGCTTATTTTTATGTGTTGGATGTTAAATGTGCTCTATGAATTTACCCTTCAGCATTTGAGCTCCATTCGACCTAAAGTGCACTAGGATGGATCTTAATGATACAGTTTTCATGTGTGTCGTGTAGGAGTATTCGACCTAAAGTGTATTTGTTTAGATTGTATGTGGCACCTATTGTGCAAGAACCATTTGGGAAATGTCTCCGCTCGCGTATTCTCTCAGGAAATACTATTGGAAACAAACGCTCTCCTTCAGCTCCCACCCGCCGACACTCGCTGCCCAAATGAAACACTTACGAGGTGCGTAGGCGGGCTTTGCAGCGTCTTCTAGAGAGTCCATTAATGCAAGAGAATGGCGCAACATGGACTAGGCAACGTCAGAGGGCTTTTTTGAAGACGCGTATAGAGGCTTATGGAGGAACTCCCTAGACCATTTAATTAGTGATAAGACGATTGTGTTTTGCTTCGGGATAAATGAGTGTTGTGTGTGACTTTTTTTCATGAAGTTTTGAATAAAGCTTGGATTAATGGTATATGCTTCTTTTACTGTTACCAATTTTTTGGACATTCGGCTAATTTGGTCCATCCATGGAATGAAATGTAGTATTTTTGGTACATTATCTTTATGTTTTGCACCTACAAATGTCTATATATATATTGATACTTCAAAGATCATATATCTTCAAAGTCATGGAAATCTCCTAATATAACAAATATGGTGTTAGACCAATCGTATCCACATGCAACTATTGACGAGAACATCCACCCACATGTACATGTGCAGTGAGACAATACCCATGGCACGACCTTGATGGCTTTACTATTGACACACATAGTGTACCACAAACCATGCTATACATTTACTTTAACCAAGCCACATACAATACATGCCTCAAAAATCTAGGAAATAATTAAGCCTCAGAGCTAGACCGTATTTCAAACTCCATTCTAGAAACTGATGCCCCTGAGATTCCATGAACTTCTCTACCTATTATTTTCACTGCTATAAACAAAAGAAAATTACCACCTCTTGGGAAACTAGTTCTAGAATATTACTATACAAACATGTGACCTCTCAATGCTTCCAAACCATAGGCCAATTGCCTTAGCCAACACTATTTATAATCTCTTCACAAGCACATTCACATCTATATTATCCTCATACGGAGAAAAACACCAAATTCTACACAACAGCCAGGAAGGCTTTTGAGCGGAAAGACGTACCGCTAGACAGCTCCAAACCATAATAGTCGCACTCGAAGATGCACGATTTACAAACCAAGATATATATTTATTATATATATTGATTACAAAAATGCATTTGGTTCCATTGACCACGCAAGACTGTTAGCAATACTGTCTGATCTCGGATATTCCACCGACACACTCACACTAGTTGGAAACATATATTCTCACTAAACCACCTCATAAGTTGGAGAATATTTTGGAACAACCTGACCCATCCCCGTACAACGGGAAACTATTCAAGGTGATACACTAAGTCCATATTTATTCATTATTTTCTTAGAACCACTACTTAGATGGATGCAAAGGGAAAATCAGAAGTCACCATCAATCGGGCCGCCTAAATTGACGACCTTGCCGCTATAGCCGGAAAACTTGAATCACTACAAATCCACCTCAATAAAATTCACAAATTTTGCAATTGTTCTGGTATGGACGTTTGCACCTAAATATGTGTCGCCACAGGATGCCCAAACAAATCCAAAATGAACCCCACTGCATTTAAAGCACTTATGCAAACTGCCAATGTAAATTATTGTAATCAATCCATCTCTATACTACATCAAAACGAGCCATACGTGTATCTAGGCACAAACTTTGAAGATACAAATCCACACCACTACCACAAAACTCATTAAACAATGCAAAGAATTCACAACATGTCCGGCCACTATGAAAAAAATAGAAAAATGGAAGACACAATACTCAGATCAGGAGTAGCATACAAGTTCTACGTAGTCCCATACTCTATGCTTGCCATCAAAAAATTAGATTAAAAAATCATAGCCATACAAAAATCCATTTGTGGCCTCTCCAAATGAATATATAATGTCATTATCCAACTCCCACAAAAACTTATTCGGATGAGAGGCTTTTTCCCTTAAAAATGCTTACCTCTGTTGTATTAGTGAACAACTTCAAAATGCACTAAATGAGAAAAGGTAGACTTGGCAAGAACTCATCCACTCCATCCTTGCCAAATATGGAGGTGCTAAAAATATCCCTGGAATAAACAAAGTCGATGCACTAGATCACCAATAACCCAAACATTTTTCCTACTAAAAAATAAAGCAATAGTGTACCTAAAAAGCACACTCACAGATTTCTTATTGAAACCCTCACCTTTGAAACAAATGTGGCTACATGAAACTCAAAATGACAAGAATTAACCAACACCTCTCCCAAAAAGTCTTACAAAAACTTTTCTCAGTAAATATTACCGACCTCAAACATATCACACTATCAAATGGAAAACACATTATGAACCACAATGACTTCAAAACATTTCAAGTTATACCATCCAAATTAGTAAAGAGCGCCCTTAATATTGCCCAACAACTATTCTGCTACCCCCATGCCTCAACACATGTACCTCACCACGCCTGACGCATCAGAACCTCTACACATTCAAAGACACATACACTACCATCAACAACAACATCCAACCCAGAAACAACCCCCCACCAATTCACCCCCCCAACCCACCGCATCCACTTCTTCCTTCCCACCCAATATACATCCTCTAAAATCCATCCACATATCTCATAAATCCAATTTTTTGACCACAAACATAGAAAACATATCGACTCAAATGAAATTATAAAGAATGACACCAAATATTTATGCCAACGACAACACAACAATGATACCCACAACAAATGGTTACCCCAACTGAACCTCTTCCCATGGCATGACCAAAACACATCTACACACAACTACGTACAATCAACACAATATTATCGAAATACTCAAAAAAAAATTTACATAGAAATCATTCAAGCACATCATCCTCAAGAGCAATTTTGTGACTCAAGATCAATCACCCACCAAAACTCATTCCCCTCCTCAACATACACACAACCGAATGCAACCCCGAAAAAGACATCCTCACAACAAACAACTCAATCAAAATAAATGAAGACCACGCACATATATACAAAGAAAACGGAAAACATCTAATCACTATTCCCGTTACTAGACTCCAATGGCTATGGAACCAATACCAAAACAAACTACAAAATTCCATAAACATAGAGCCAACAACCCATCCATTCGAAATTGAAATAGTGTGGCTATACCAAAGATATAAATATTGCATCTCAAAAAATGACCCCCTTGAACTCGCACAATATACATTACCTACACCCAACATAGACTCACTAATCTCATCCTTCAATATCCAACACTTGTACTTTTCATCCCCCATCACACCCACTATCCAACTTACTAAGTTCTATTCACCTTTCAGAAGAGACAAATTTTTTGGCTCACTAGGAAACGCCTTAGACCACAAATAAATTGGAAATGGTATTGCACACCCCCACAATGTAGAAGAAATACAACAAGTAATAGATTGGGCAAGACTTGCAGCCAAATGTGATCCAAACTCTTGTTCCACCCTTATTATCACACCAAACAGTAATTGGTACCAAAAATTTAACCCTCACTTAGGCCCATTCCCAGACTCTCACATCATAGCCCTATTCGAGGCAATCTCGGTACCATGTGAAGAACCAACCGTACCACTTGAATTGTTAAAAAAACTTAGGTTTGAACCATCCACCATTCAAATACTATGCATACACCATCAAAATAACAATATTGGTACTTTAGAGCAACTTGACATATTGACCTCAATAACAAATAACCTCAACATAAGCAGAATATACACAAAAATAGCTCCACCTACTCCCCCTCTAACCCCAGTGAACCGTAACAAAAAATGGTCACACCTTAAATATGGAAACACAACACAAACCCACTTTGCTACACCCACCCCCTCCCCACATATAGTGACTATATCCCCTTCAAATTTCCTCCTGTATATAGTTACTACAAGGATGGTTCCTTTAAAGAACCAACAGAAGTCAGACCGGGCAATTGGCATAGAGAAAAAGCCGGATACAACATATACATGCCGTACTTTGCAGAGTCAGTATTTGGTGAGTACGAGAAGTCGGTATTACCGATCTCCCTCACCAGATTCTGCGGGGAGTGCACCGGCTTGAGATTTTGGGCCAGGGTCGGATACCAACGAGGCTTTTGAGCCTATTTCGGCGTTGGATACGGACCGTAGGCTTCGAGTTTGGAGTGTGGGCACGTTTGACGACATGGAGGACGATCACCGCCAGGTTGTGCGGGATCGTTTCTCAAGTCGGGCTGGGGGCATCTCCCTACCCGATTGGCGGCTCCGTTTCCAGACATGGATGAAAGAGAAGCACCAACGTTCACCGTCGTTCATCGACTGGTATGTTTTTGAGCTTTTGCCCCAGCATTTGGAGCTAGAGGCGCTCCAGACCTATGGAAGGTGGTCGGTACTGCATGCGGAGGAGTTGCAACCGGTTGAGGATTACTAGCGCGACCGGGTGGAGTTGGTGACTGCGCTCAAGGAGAGTGTTGTTGCTCGTGTCCCGGCCTTTACCGATCAATCCAAGGAGGAGGGAGTCTCCTCTAGTAAGGATTCCAGACAGAAGGGCATTGCATTGGTTGATGAGGCGTGCGGCATGGGGGCCATGTCGCGTTTGGCCCAGGCCACGCGGGCCGCATTAGTCAAGGTTGTCTACATAGACGGACAGGGGCCCAAAGACAGCGGACGGACGGATAGTAGGACGGACGGACAAGACACACAACACTTTTTGGCGGACAGTTGCGTGTAAAAAAAATTACAAACCCTAAATCAAATTTTCAACTTACCCCCTAATAAAATACGTGTGCACGACACGTCAGACGGCTTTCTACGTCACATCAAGGGGCGGACGCGTGCCTTCGGACCGTGGGCGCAACATTTGGGGTCGGGCGCGTACCAATCTGGACCGGGCGCGTTCATGTAGGGCCGGGCGCGTACGATTTAGGGTCGGGCGCGTATCCCTCAAGACCGGGCGCGTGCATATTAGGGCCGTGCGCGTACGCCTAAGAGCACGGCGCGTATCGTTAAGTGCCGAGCGCGCAGCGTCACGGGCCTGGCGCGTACCATTGTGGGTCGCGCGCGCACCTCCCTATCAGGCGCGCGCGATTTGGGGCCGGGCGCGCAACGTTATCGGCCTGGCGCATACCATTGTGGGTGGTGCGCACACCTGCCTATCAGGCGCGCGCGGTAAGGGGCCGGGCGCGCAATTGAACATTGCGTTTGCCTCTCAAAAGGGCTTAGGTTTAGAGAATTTGAAAGAATACAATTGTACCAGAGTGCTCTAACATTAAAATTATTTATTTCAATGTGGTGCTTTCATGAATGGGCACTCTCAACACCAAGTACATATTTTAGAACCGCGGTACTATTGTACCATGCTATCACCACACCACTAAAGACACTTTTAACTTGTAGTACCCTCATGTCCGTCATCTTTTAATCATCTGAGCTTGAGGATTCTTCATTGAATTTCCGCTTCCATTTTGATCGGCAAACATTTTGGGGAAGAAAAAGCCCACAAAGCACCACCGTATTGTCGCCAGGTACCTCATCGCAATCCTCATCGTCTGCATCATCGCCCGATGATGAGAAGTTCTCCGCTGCATTTTCCAAGACAGGTGCCACGTACTCTTCAATCTCCGAGGCCAAGTTTCGTAATTGTAGCTCGGCTACAGTAGTTGATGCGGCATTCGCAAGTCGTTTTACTCGGATATTCTTCCTTTTGTTTGTTACCCCATCTATATTTTTAGAGCGGTTGCCTTTGGCCCCAATGACTCTCTCCGAGGTTCCGCTTCGCCAAGGTCCCATGAAGAAAGGGAGAGTACCATTGTTCTCGCCCCTCCATGTCCCTAAATGGCTGCTCATAGTAGAGGACCCAACCCTCGCGGAGGGAAGTTGTGGGGTTAGTATCACACGCTCCACACCACCATTTGAGCCGAGTGCGCTTTGGTGGACGGGTGGCCGAACTATTGTTGAAGAGGTCTTTTTCTTTACACGTAAAAGAGTTCTTCCGATCGCTGCGGTACTTTGAGCACATGGCCGCCGAAACAAATCTTGGAGTGGCATGTCTTCCTCTGAGTCCGATTCTATTGCTTGAGGCAAAACCACAATGCTCCTCACAACTTCAATGGACCCCGTGGTGGCCATTGGCTCATGGGATTCATTATCGTTTCCACCACTATTCACTTCGTTTCCATCGTGAGGAAATGTATTCTACGCAGCAATGCCAATGCCATGACCGTCGAGACCAGGGCCATCGCCACTAGAAGGGCCTCAGGCACTAGAGCCGTTTGAGTTGAGAGACTGATTCTCCGAGATGTTGTCATCTCCATCAAGATTTCCCCCCAATGCCGAGCCATCTTCCTCTGCCTTAACTTCTTGGGCACGGTCTTCACCCGATAATTCTACTACAGTATGGACTGCCGCTGCGTCGACATCATCAAACACAAAAGGATCCATTGGGTCACCGTGGACATTGTGAAAATGGTCATGTAGTGCATCTCCACCGTGCTCGTTGTTTGCAGAGTTGTCCCTAGGTGGGCTATTATCAGACATGGGGTTGTTGTCACCGGCAAGGTCTTCTCAATCGCCGCCCATCTAGTTGTAACCCTCATCATCCGACTCCAAGCCCTCGTCCTCTATGTTTGAAGGATGTCCCCCATCTGAATCAGACTCCTCCGAATGCACATTCTCTTCATACCATCGAATCGGGTATGATCGAGCACGTTCTCGGAGCAATCGACTATTCGTGTAGATGTAAACTTCCGCTTTCTGCACTCCCAAGCAATTTTGGCTCTTACTATACACGAACAATTACATGCTCCAATTACGCTCACATGAAAAGGCCGAGCAAGTTTGTGCTAGTAAACGCTTCGCAATGATAGGCCATGATTGCCCGCCCACGCGGTTCCACCATTGGTGAGGCAACAGGTTGTTGTTTTCAATTTCCCCAGCTTCCAATGGTGAATATGGGCCTCGCAATTCTTCATACTCCGTGATTTCGAGCACTACTGTCGAAAAAACTTTTCAGGTGGTCCCTTGTATGTGCCGTAGATTTCTTCATACCCGTGGTGTCTATAGACCCCAAAAAGATATCACCCATTGGACATACGAGCATGATAATCATGAGAGGGCGACGTGTAACTAGTCCCACCTGTTCGAGCATATTGTTGCCCCATACTTGGCAATATCTATGCCGGTCTTCTTGTCCACAAGGTCTTTCACTTTTTTTTAGAAGTTCAATGTATGTCGTCCTCATGGCAATGTACGATGGCGGCGTATAATCAAAACCCGCCTTTGACGTTGCGAGTGTGGCCTTGATGAAGGCCGGATGTCTAACCACCTTGATTGCAACGTTTGCTTCATAAAAAAAATGTGTCCATAATTCGTCCAACTCTTTTTGTTTTTCTATTTGGTAAGCCTCTAGAAAGCTCCGTTGTCGTACAGATCTTAGTGTTGATGATGCTGCTTGGCTTAGAGGATTTGTGGACAACGTGTTCTCCTCATTTTGTGTTTCCAAGAAACTACCTTGTTGGATGGATTGGCTAGAACAAGGTTCAGTGGAACATGTTGCTAGTGCGCTAGGAAGGCCAACGATCTCCGCCTCGGTCATCCTAGTAGGAATAATATTCCTGCATCTTTTAAAAAGGGGCCTTAACAGCTGTTGGGGCCTTAGTGCACGAAGTCTTCGTCCATTGTGGATACCCTTAGTGTGACATTCACCTTCCACGTTTGTATACGAACGTATAATTACACCAAACACATGTCACCTGATCCTTCTTGTTAAATGTGTACCATGGGGCCCACTCCTTCGTTTGAGCCCTTTGTTGAGACGACATCACAATAAAATTGGCGCGCAATGTTGTGCCAAAGAGAATTCGTCAAAAGTAATAGGAAATTGTGTGTGCATAGAAAATGTTGACCCAAAGATCACTCACAAACTTGTAGATTCATGCAAGGAGCCCAATAAGGAGTTCCAGGACACGAAGCCAAAGATGTGAGGTGAGTCAAGCACATTGCATATGGTTCTTATATAGTGCAGGAGCAGGAGCATCTGGGGCCGGGCTCGCACAAGGGTGGCCGAGCGCGCACGTTGTGAGGCCGGGCACAACCGGGCGCGCACGCTATGGGGCCGTGCGCATACGCTCTAGGGTCAGGCGCGCACTGTGTTGGGGCGTGCGCACTAATTCGACGGTATATTGAAACATTGCAACACTTAACATTTTGATATGTAAAACATCTCATAAAAATCCACTAAATATACATGATGCCACTCAATTTACAAGGTTTTATTCAATATACAAAATATCGCTCAATATTAAATGGCAGTTACAAAATTGTAGAAAGCTCTTGTTCCAAAACGTTTCAACATTGCTCTATGTACATTTCTAGCACTGTTGTAGTTCTAAACTCCCCTATAGCCAGTAAAAATTGAAAGAAGATTGTCTTTCTCCCGAACTTGTGCCTTCAAGTCTTGAATTTCTTCCAGACATTTTGCAACTTCATTATCCTTCCCATTGAGCTCTACTCCTAGATCCTCAATTACGTTCAAGCTTTCATTTAGTCGCTTCACAACTCGAAGATAATCGTCACGACTCACCCAGTTACCCTCCATAGCCTTTTTTTTATTATCCACACCCTCCTCAGGTACCGCATCCGTCTTCGTGGCATCTCCGTCTTGTTGTGAAACCAACGGTTTAGGGTTCAAGCCTGATACAATGGACAATTCTTGTTGCCTACACACAGACTGATGACATCCAGTATCTGAGTCATCAGATGAAGACGCTGACCACTCGATTTTTTGATTCGCAGGTTCAACTTCCATTGTTTTCCCGAGACCTCCTGGAAACTTCCGCACAAACGGTATTGTTAATCCAATGACTGGCGCCATCTTGGAGTGTGTTTGGATTTCCATTGTCCTCCAATCAGCCGGTACGCCAAGGTCCACCTCCGTGTAAATCATCCGTAAATTTGAAATATTTACAGAGTTGCGTACTTTTGCCTCGTCATAAATGTGCTGGTAAGCTTGGATGAAACTTCTTGAAGAAGTCATTGGTGCAGTATCCCAAGTTGGCCCTATTTGTATGTCGCATTAGAGAATACTGCGAGTATGGCCAGAGGTGCCCCAAATGACACCATCTAGTGTATTTTGCTCATTGTACAAATGTCCATGGAGTTGGAACTGACTCCCAACCAGAAAATGCCTTTACCTTCTCATCCATCAACACGTGAAGGCGCTTCTTCTACTTCGAGAGTGCGTGACAAAAATCACGTTGTCATTTTCCGTGGGGACTGCTAGTGGTAGATGGTTGTCCAGATTCCATGGTGACGAGGTGGAGGAATACGAAGCTGGCGAAATACAAAGGTGTCAATAGACACCGTAAAAAACTTCTCAAAAGTGCCAAGCAAGCAGCCGCCACATGGCAGTTGCAGGCCAAAGCGCCTAGGATGTGGGGTCCGTAACTTTGAAATCTAATATTTATAGTAAATTAGTGACCTATGGCGGGCTCATACAACCAAGAGGTGCGCGTACGCGAGGGGGCTGCGCGCGTACGCGAGAGGGCTGCGCGCGTACGTTGGAGTGCTGCGCGCGTACGCTGAAGGGTTGCGCTCGTAAGCGAGAGGGGTGTGCCTTGAACTTGTGCCTTGAACTTGACATACAATACTCATAGTTACTTATAACCTTGTGCCTTGAACTTGACATACAATACTTATACTTACTTACTTACAACCAATGACCTTAAACTTATACTTACTTATACAATACTTATACTTATACATACAATACTTAATATTTATACTTACTTATATAATACTTCTACTTACTTAGGCACACAATACTTATACTTACTTAATGATTTTTTGGGGAGAGTTAGTACCTTCAATTAGGAGCGAAGCTAGTTTGTGAGCGGGGAGCGGGGAGCGGGGAGCAAGGAGCGGGGAAAATGGGAGCGGGGAGCCAGAACTAGGAACAATTCTCCTGAAATTCTAAAAATATATGTTCATAAAAAGTCCATGGTAAATAAATTCTAATAATAAATAGAATATAGATGCCTACATAATTAGAATTTGGATGCCTATTACCGTGTTCTTCATGGGACTTATGGCTATGGTTGAATATTGATTTCGAGGATTTGAAGATGTTGCATTTCTTATGAAATATCCAGAAGTTCAACAAATTGGGGGTTTGAAACATATGATTTGCGACCATATTTCAGAACTCAACCAATGGATTTAGAAAAAAAGAATCATTTTTTTGGGAAAAATTACACATATAAGATTCCAGAAACTTGGTAGTGGCTCTTTTCGTCTCACTCCATATTCAAATATAAATGACCATCGTCATACAGAATTCCAAACCTGAAGTATAACAAACACTAAAAACTCCAATGAAGATTATAAGTGCCTTTCTATCCCAGATTCTAAAACACGCTTCACTTCATTAAAGCTGAAGCTTGGGGCATGCATGAACACATCTACTTGGGAATCCAAACTACAAATAACAGTGAAGATGAAGTAAAGATGCTTGCATTGTGTCCACTGTCCTCGTTTCCCTAAGGACTTTGTTAACATCTCTTTAAAGTATGGACATGAACATTCTGGAAATGAACCAACAATGATCATGTACTCTTGAGAGTTTGGGACTATTCCAGATTCTAGAGTAACGACACATCCAAATCCTGGATAGGGTATCATGGTCACCTGAAGAATTCAACATTTGAGGGTGACAGCTGATGCACAATTGTTCAAATGTTTTGTTGTAGGAGCCTTCGAATTTCGCCGAATACTCTTCCCTGATCTGCTCTTTGGATATTCATCTGGAGAATCCGGAGTGGGATAAGAATTGATATCGAAAATAGGACCTTGGCTACCAAATAGTCTTCTTGGAGACATCGCCTCACGTTGAGGTAGTTAGAATCCAGCATTCTCTAATGCCAATATTTCTTTCTTTGAAAGATTAGTTCCCATTTTCACTAGCCATACATCAGGAACATCAGGCTTTGAAATAACCCACTTGCGTTTGGTGCCCTTCACACAATGCTCAATATCATCATTGCAAAAAAAAAACTGCATGTGGTCCACCTTATTCTTCTTGTAGTTCTCCATCATCCCAACGTAAGTAGGAGCAGCTGTATTTTTGTTGTCCTGGACAATCTTTGCAATGCATTTCTTCTTGGTAATTGCCTGTAAAGCAAAACATGCTTTTGCAGAAGTCTTTGGCAGTCTTACAATGTGCCATTGCAACTCATCACAAACAGTTTCCTGAACAACCGTCACATGACTTGACAAAGGAGATAGAGCGGGCGATTGCAATACTTCTGTAACCATGGGTATGGCTTCTTCTTCAGGTACTAAAGAAAGTGGAACCTCATGGAAGTCACTCACACTATGTCCACCAATACGAGCTCTAGATGACCTCGTATTTATTCTTGGATAGGAATAGTTTACCTTGTCAGGCCGATGGGACTCGTGCTCGTCACCCAAAGGCATATCCGGTTTGCGTTTTTGACTGCCAAAAATTTCTTCTCCTTCCATGTGTGGATCACGAGTGCAGAATTCGTTATCCCCGGGCATTCGTGCCATAGCGTCATTGAGGACTTTGGGATTCCTTGAGTGCGAGACGGAACGTTGGGCAACCCTTAGTAGCAACTCTTCCTTACCAGGGCCATTGCCTCCACGGTCACCTTTTAAGAATTGGTAATACTTTACCACTTGCATGAACGCCCTAACAAAGTCATCCACTGTTGCCACGTACAAGTCATTACCTCGATTACCGGATTGTTGAAGCCATTTGTTGTGGATTGTCTCCACAAGATTGCAGGAGGGCATCTCGGCAAGCTTAGCATCATTAAGATCCTACACATGTGCCAGAAGAATTAGGACAAAACTGGCTCAACCATTACCATAAACAAAGAAAGAGTCTATGTATTTAAGGACCTAAATAAATGCATTTAAGAATAAGCTTACCAATTGCATGAATCCACCCCACTGACGGTATCGGAAATGCCAAAAGGCGAGCCACAACTCCAATCGCCGCAACCCCTCTTCGGTTGTAGCGCCTGAGGAATGCCACCATCCGACAATAGCATAGTATCGAGTTTCGGCCTCCGAAAAGGTTTCTGCATTCTTATACTGTTTGCAGAGTTGTCGATGTTGATCTTGAAGATCAGCACGGATATCGGCCTTCGTATGCTTTTCCAACGACTGGGTCCAGTGGAAGAGACAAGTTCGTTCTCGATTGATCATTGGAACGGATGCATCACCACTTCCATAGATGATTCGCAATGCATTCCAATTCGCTTGAGCGCTGTCAGCCATGAATCCTTTGAACTGAGGATCTGGAATGTTGTGACGTACCAATATTGCATTCAGATTTCTCCAAAAAATGCATTGAGCTGCGACATCCTCAGATTGCATATCACAAACTGCTATGGTCATCACCCTGCAATAGGTTGAATCATAAACATGGCAAGCCATCGTGGTCCAATGTTTGACACGCTTTACATGGTCAAACATCAACCATGCGTCTTCGAGGTTGCCTGTTGGCTGCATTCGCCTCACCAAGTCTATGCCACTTCCTGGCCCAACTTCAGCCATCTTAAACACAAAAACTTTGTCTGAATCGGATCCTTGACCTGGAAATTTATTCTCTTGAATAAAAGCCCAGTTGTTGTAGCCCCGCAATTTGGTAATACTATCCATGATGCCAAACCTCCGTAGGCACGTGAAAGTTGTGACCTTATTCCGAATACTAGGTGACGTAATGGACTTGCACTTGTCAAGAACAGGTACCAACTCCTCTAGATTCAATGACTTTGATGAAGCACCTTCTGGACGCAAAAAGAGCTCACCAAGAAGATCTTTGCTTGCCTCTAGAACAATTGATGAGGTCATAGCATTTGGGGTCCTCTCAACGTGCTCTCCAAGAAGGGCACTGGTCCTATAGGTTAACTCTCTGTAGTCACCAACTTTCACGGGATGACCATGAACTCCTAAATGCACACATGCACGTATCATACTAGAACTGCCAAATACATAGTAAATTCTTGCATCACAACTCGCAATGCAAGAAGGAGGTACCTTACAAGTCTTACAAACCATAGTTGAACCTGGTGGAGGAGGACAACCAAGTGTAAACGACGACGACGACGTGCCCTCCCACTCTGTATTGTTGACGGGTGAAGTTCGATGAACCCGAGTCAAGTAAGCACAATGAGCATTATCGCATTGGAGATGGCCGAGGCAAGCCGATGTACGAAATGTCAATCCCGCCTCATTCTTGATATGCGAAGTGATTGTCTTGGTCCAGTCATGTCCATCGTAGCGTTTGTCCATGCCAGTCATCAACTTTGCCTGCAAGAGCGTTCCAGTCGCATGGATAGGAGGTAACTCAAAAATGACGTTGTCATTGAATTCAGGTGGAAGAGAATGCACTCTTTCTATACAGACAATGCTATAGTCAATCTTCTTCAACATGTTTCTAGATCCCTTTGCATGACGAAGAAGTTTGAGTGAATCTACGATACTGATAGCATCTTTAACGCTTGCAACTGATGACCCAAATTTGTTTGGGCAACGAGGAGCCGAAGAACTAGTTACTGGTCGCTCTATTGATGATTGCGAAGATGCTAGCTTACTAGCGGGAGAACCATCTCGGACAGGAAAGTGGGCAGCACAAGACCTAGGCAGTGGGCTCTGAAGTGAAGACTGCGGAGATGCTAACTTACGAGGTGGAGTACTATCTCGTACAGGATAGTCAGCAGCAGACAAACTTGGTACTGGGCGCTCAAGTGATGATTGCGGAGATGCAAACTTACGAGTTGGAGAATTTGCATCGGAGTCATCACTCAAGACAGTGACCATATTAGAATCAAACTCAAGTTTCACTCGGGAGAGAATTGGTGTTTGGGAAGATCAATGAGTAGCATTTACTATTGACAATTCCGTAAAACTGTCCCTAATTCCATAAACTCTAAATCTTTCAGGTTTAAGCAACCAGAGCCTATCTTTACCATCTCAAGTATGAAGTTGACCTATAGTATGACTCATGCAACCGGTGGAAGAATCATAAATCTCTTCATCAAGATGCAAGGACTCAGCTTTCAAATGGAATCTAAGGCTCAACCGTAAAGCAGAATCGTGAGCATATCCATCCTCATAGAGATGAATTGTTAGAGGTAAACTATTGTCCGAAGCCCGGATAACGGCCATAGTGTTGTGACAATCACCTATTCCCATTGTGTCCATGGAGCATGAGCTACTGTCACACCAGAGGAAGAAGAAGCCTTCTCTCACAATTACTTCCAAGGATTAAGTTCGTACGCATAACAGATAGGCTAATGAAACTTGCTAATATTGATTCGGTCTAAATTTTTAGAAAAGAGAAGTCAATTGGACACCAATAGATCCACCCTAATCTTGTAGAACAGCCACTGGTATAACAGATTGGGTTGGAATTGGATGAATGGTAATAAATGTGGTTCTCATCAGGAGTGCATATATTTTACATTTGATATATAAGGATTGCATGACAAATTTGCGGCAAGAACTAAATAAAACAGGAATCCGATGCAACGTAGGTCGAGTAGGGAAACTCGAAAAAGATGTAAACCAAGTAGGCGGACAACATAGCATGCCGAATAAAGCTCCTATTTATGTCAGTGAAGTAATAGAACAAGAATGCACTATAAAATGATAGCGCCAGAGTGCTAGGCATTTTAAATTGTCAAGTGGAAGAGTATTTCGCGACATATTGATCTGGATACAGCCTGTACACGCCACGAGAACTGTGGACATGATTAATTGAATTTGGTCAAGTTAAAGGGGGAGCAGACATGGGCTGCCAATGGATACAAATGAGCTATCGATCAGTTGTAGAATACAAACTGTCCGAAACATTATGATGAGTGTGGTGATTGAAGGTTTTGTCTTAGTAGATGTATGAGTTTTGTGCTTAGATCGTGATTGGTATTTCATGCAAATGCTTGATGGCAAATTCAAAACGCCTTCAAGAAGGGGCGACAGAGGGAGGCGGAGGGCAGGGTTTAGATTCTCTAGTAGGAAAACCATTACACGGAACCGATTGCAGAGAGAATTAAAACATAAGGAATGTAGCGGTGTAGGAGCCAGTTCGAAGGAGAGAAGCCCAGTCAAAGGGTGTCGCCTGGAAGAAAATAGGACATCAATTATCGACATTTCAAGTCTCTTGTCTACTGTAAAGGAGTTGAGGTTCGAATCTAGTGGCTCGGAGCAGGAGGGCCGGGGATTTCCGCATAGCGCATTGGAAGAGGTAAGTGCTGGCTATGGATATTCAATTGCTGTTATATTCTCAGTAAATTGATGCACCATGGGAGATATGTACTCTGAAAGAATAATTATCGCAGAATATTTCGTTTGATAAAACTATATCCTCTCAATAATGCATAAGTCCTTAGTGAATAATAGGCTTGGATCTAATCATGAAACGGCATTTTACAGATTCATTTTCTTCGAATACTAATAACCTTCACGAATATTTGAAGCCATTCCAAGATTCAGAGGATATGGACTTGACTAACTAAAACGACTAATGAATGAAAGTCGTGCATAGGAATGAATGCGATGAGCTATTTGTAAAAGAACATTTCAAGAGTATTTCAGACGTTTTATTGCTATGCAGAAATATAGAACTTGTTTTTCTCGCTTCTATCATATGAAATGCGCTCGCTAATCAGGCATATATGTCAAATGCACGAAATAATTTATTCATTAATCCATGTTGATATTTCATAATAATTACAGAAATCAGTCTATTCAAAGTTAACGACACAAATGCTATACTGGTGATCATATTTAAGATTTCGGGAATTAGTGTGTAAGCATATAAACAATATTTCAAGGACACCAATAAATAAGTTATGTACCCGACCACCCTCTTTTCCGGCCAGAATACGTAGGGTCCAGAATAGTGTAAGGCCGTATTCCAGTTAGGAATACATATCGTCAGTTACTGCGCATGAAACCCTAGCGCAAACAAACTGAGCAACACTTTCAGTTATTTGCGGTCTGTGGTGCGTGCGGCTAGAAGAGTCGGATGTTGTTGTCTTGTCTCTCCTTGCCCTAGAGCGTCTTTAATCAATGTCAAATCTAACAAGTGGCTGGAACTGTTGTAGGATTCCACGGAGCCGAAGGAGATCGTAGTGAGCTCGTGTGCGCTGTCAGGTCGACCGTGGAGAAGCGCCGCTGCTAGGGTAAGTCATCTCAGTCCAAAAATAACTCGTTTAACTCTGCTCCTCTTTCGGAGTTTTGAAGATGACCCCTTCTGTATTCTTGGCAACTTAAGTTACGGGTCGTTTATTTTGCTGTGAAACCCTGATTTGGCCCGTAGGGCAAAGTAATGCTGAAGTTGTTTTCCATGAGAATTCCTGAGTAAGTTTTAGTGGTTCACGGCTTGTGCTCAAATAAATCACTTTGAGGGACATCTGAGACTACGCTGAGGTTGAGAGGTGTGCTGCACAGTGCTCCGTGAAATGGATGCACTCAGTTTGATATGTAGGGTATCGTCGATAAATAAAAATTCTTAGGCTACCTTTCATAGACTCATAAGTTTGCAAGCGGTTTTTGTGTGCCGTCGGCACTGACGTAGTTGTGACCTGAGTTTGACACAGCTGAGAATTAGTAGAGAGTCAGCACTGATTTGTTCGCTTAGAGGGTCCTAGGAAGTTTCGTTGACAGAGGTCGGACTATGAGACCCCATCGGCTTATATTATTATCGCTCTGTCGATACTCTGAATTGGTTCGTCGGTGCCGACGGTGTCTTGGACTTTCTCAGCGCAATTAGAAGTATTCATTTAATTGCTACTTATTCTCGTTGTTGCTGTATCGTCAAGTATATCAACGATTATGTTTATGAATTAAAGGTTGTGAATGCGTAGTCTCTGGCTTAAGTTCCTTACTTTATGCAAGGAGTTACTGGCTGCTTCCCGTCTGGAATCTGCAGCGTCGGTGCCGACGCTGACGCCTTGCTTACTTTCCTGTTTATTGTAAACGAGAAATGATTAGAGGTCACGGTCAAGCGTGTTATGTGCCGAGCGGGTGTTCCCCAGATACTAAAGGAATTTGTAGAATTCCGAGATAATGGTCACATTCCTCATACAAAAAATGATCAGTTAGTTCGATAATATGTGCCGCAGATGACTCGGCACACCCTGTAGCTCGGCATGAAATTCTTGCACTCGGGCAGCATCGGTGCCGACGCACTTGCTAGCAGACCTTCCAGGAACTTGAAATCTATATAAGATTGTGTGAGTCTGTTGATCACAAACAGAGGTTCGTTGTTGAAGTGATTATTTCTTGGTCTTTCGGTCGCTGCAGCTTTGGCATGTGGTCTGTGATGGATCAAAATTGAGGTCATAGGCCTTCTTTGCAATATCTCTTCGGTTATCGTCCAAATGTAATCGATGATTCGCTCGAAATATTCTCCAAAATGTCTTTCGTCGGTGCCGACGCAAATATATTTACTCTGCCTTGATTTCTAATGATCTAGTGATGGTCATTATTTTGCAACAATTTCCTATGAATGTGATTGTGATCAGTCAGCGTCGGTGCCGACGCTAGTCTTCATTGGAGATTAAATGCTAGATTCGTTTGACTGACTTGTTCATTAATTATGTGCTTTATTCTTAACTTCGAATGCCGCAAATGGCCTCATTCTATTATTCAAGGAGGATTTTCGGTGAATCTATAATCGTGCCTGCAGCTGTCGTGTTCTGGGAATATGCCAGTCGTGTATCGACACAAAGTAAAGTGTGTATGCCTGATGTAAGCAGGCGTCGGTGCCGACGCTGTCGTGCTCTCGGTGTACGCCAGTCGTGTATCGACACAAAGTAAAGTTAGTTTGCTTGATGATAGCAGGCGTCGGTGCCGACGCTTGGGTTCCGCGGTGACTAAATCTATTTTTGATATGCAAATGGTTGACTGTTTTGTTCAGATTCCTAAGTATGAACAAAGTAAATTCAGAATGGAGTCGGACTAAATTCTGTTCATATTGAAGCGGTGTTTAGAATCGAAGTAATTATTGATCTTTACCACCGCTACAATTGCGCCGACGCTGTCCAATTACTTGCTAATTTATTATACGATGTAATCTCTGGGTTCATCGAAATGCGGTACATATTCCCGACGTTGGCGCCAACTCTGTTCATATTCATTATTGAGTCTTACCTGATCAAGACTTGCATTCGAGATTTTTCAATGTTTAAACTATTGATCAGGTGTAAAATTCGCATTTACGACAGAGTATTGAAATCGATTCCTAACTCTCCGACTTCATATGGCTCATTTTCCTTTTCCAGATCATGGATCCATCTTCGTCAGACCGGCCGTCGCGATCGCCGGAACCATCTCTTGGCGGAAGTTCAGCTCCAGATATCCAGCAGTCAACGCCAGAGGAGATAGACTGCCACATTCACTTAAACGAGGACGAGCTTCGACAAGCTCAGAGGATCAACTGTATTTCAGCAATTGACACATAAAGGATTTCTCCAAGGGCATGCTCCCGTTTTGACATTCCTCTGTGCAGGCTTTCGTATATGCCATTGGTTCGTCCGACTCTGGATTCGGACATAAAGCGACTTGAAGCCGAATTTACTCATGGTTACAGACCTAGAGCTACTGTCTTTTATGTGTCTCTTACAAATGGCCTTGGTGAGGAATCCTTCATCACTGATGAGGACCGACAGAAGTGGGGACCTCTCTGGAATGCTGCTAGTGATCGCTTCGAGTCTGGGTTGATGGATTCCCCTCACTTGAGCTACTTGCTGAATCGAAAGCTCTATATATGTGATGGGAATCATCGATTTCGGGCGTGGATGGGTTACATTGAGAGGGTGGATCAGGCTGATGCTGACTGGCATATCTCAGTTGATTGCATTTGTCTGGATATAAAGGGCAATGTTGGGTTGGCGCTTCATGCGATGCACGATATAAACAGGTGAATATTGTGTACATTCCTTGATCAGATTGTTTCTAATGATTATTTCTAATGAGTCTTCTCATAATCAATTTTGATTTTAATGTGTCTTCTTCAGAGCAACCGAGAACTCTCACGTGAAGACGAATTTTGTGCACATTCTGCATCGCATCAACGCTATCGGAAGCCAACCGTTGGAAACGTTTCAGGATATCCTATCAGCAGAGGATTATCGCAAGTGTTTGAGTAATCCTGGGCGCGCTAAGTCTTGGTATCCATTGCCTGTCGATGTTTTCGTCTCTCTTCTCTTTCGGGTAAGTGGTTAATTGTTTTGTTGCTTGTCTCATTGAACCGCTTGTAATCCATGTCAGCAATGGTGGTGTTGCATTGCCTCAATTTCCTATTAATATATATTGGTCTTGTTTCTTGCATCAACAAGAAATTCCTAATGCCTTTGATGAAGCCGCTAGGTTGTATCAAGAGAATACTCCACCTGAGCTTAGGACTGATTTTGGCATCACCGCTGCAATGAGAGTCGCGACAAAGGCAAAGATGCAAATGTACAAGGGCCAGTGGTCGAAATTTTCAGCAGTTGCAAATCCAAAGTTAGGTGACAAGTTTCTCGAGGAGGTAAGCAATATCGCTTTGTCATTTTGATGATTCGTTGATTGCTTTGCTAATTGTATCGTCTACTTTGAATTTCAGGTCACTAAGCATTGGAGTAAGAATTCAAAGCCTGAAATGACTTTGGATAAGCTGTAGCTAATCGCAACCTCCAACGTTCCGGCACATTTCAAGGTCCCATGGCTCCAGTGGTGGAATTCAAGCCAGGCAACTCGGGAAGCATTCCATTTCCCAGCAAGAGGATTTAGTGATAAAGATTTAGACTCCTAGTTGAACAAAGCTTCCTTTTGGGCTGGGGTACAATTTGAACATCCTTTTTATTTTTTATTCTGATTTACTCTCATACTACATTAATATGTTTCAGTTTAAGGTTCTCATGGCATTCTACTTTTCAAATTATATAGACTATTTCATTAGTTTTACTTGCTCTTGTTTAGATGGAAGAGGCCGTTACAGAGGAGTTTGAATCCGTCTTGAAAGAAGACAATTTGCCTCTGAGGCTTGATGAACCCGTAAAGCCTCGATCTCCTCAGGAGTATGTGGCGGCATCCAGAGTTAAGCTCTGGATGCATGCGTTTCCTACACTCTTGTGCAGTAAGAGTACATTCTCAAGATCGAAGGCTTTTAAGGACCACAAGTATATCGACTTGGCTGTAAAACGTGTTGTTTGGAGGTAAGACTCTTCGTGACTTCTGGTAGTCATTTCTGATTTTTATACTTGTTTTAATTCAAATTATGTCTCTAATGCTTTGCATATTTCAGGTACTTTATGAAGGAGCTCTTGGTGAAGGCAGCTTTAGAGCAGCATCAGCTACCTCTATTTCTTCAGACCTGGGTTGATAAGGACTCCTCTCATTGCATGTATACTCCGGGTCAGATTCAGTCCTGGTCAATTGTTCATTTGAAGGATGGCTGTTGGTACTTGGATTGTGCTAAGCCGTTTTGTCCAGCAGAAGAGGAAGCAATAAGGGCATCTCATGAGAGGTCAGAGGTTAGTGGAGTTGTTGGTGCCACGACAGAGACCTCTATTGATCTTAGTGACGAGGTTACGGACACAGCTGGCGGTAGTGCTTTGACTGAGAGAGATCAGATGAAAATCTTTGTGAAGCGGGCGAAAGAAGCTGAGAGGGGAAAGCTCAAGAAGGATAATGAAGTTAGGCGGGTTTTGGAGAGGGCTCAAAGAGCGGCAGAGCTTGCTGCTGCAAAGGCTAAGGAGGCAGAGGACAAAGCAGCGGCTCTCGGCTCTGCCAGATCTGGCACCTTAGGAGATAGCCCCTCCACTGTTGGTGTATCCCCTACCTCTTCTGATTCGTTATCTCGTATGCATCTTAAACGAGACGCCACGTTTGCTGGGCTTTCTATGTCTAGGCTACTTCTAGGTACTTCTCATGCGCTCAAGGATAGTGCTCAATACACTCAGTCTGTGGATGAGTGTGTTATCAGTGGCTCCCTGCTGAGCATTGATGCTCACCTTACAAAGTTCAACACATTTCCTACGGCATGGACAGATTTACATGCGTTTCTTGACAAGGTAATCCACTGCCTTCGTTTCTATTTATGTTATACTTCAAATTTCTGTTGATTTACTTGCTAACTCAATGTTTTCTTTCAGTACAAGCTAGATCGTCCCCGCCATTTCCCAGGGCATCCCGAGAAGACATCTGGTGTGGATTTGATGGTTGTGGATGTTCCAGAGAACTTGCCAGTCCCAAAATATTTCTCCATCTATTCCTCCTTGGAATGTTTTTCATGAAAGCTTTGTGGATTTGGCATTTGATTTTGCCAATAATCATATTCATAATGATGGCAGCATGATAATTTTTCATGCTGACGATCTTGGATTGAGCTCTAAACTGAAGGGTTATATCAAAGCTTATCGCTTCAGAGTTTTTAAGGAGTAGATGGGGGTCAATCGCTTGCGCTTGACAAGTGCCAAGGACCCTTCAAAAACGGTATGAATTCTCGTATAATTAGCATTCTAATTTTTTCTGTTTCGAATCAATTTTGTAGCTACAATTCAATTTGTTTGAGTTTTGCGTGGCTTTTTTTTGCAGACTCTTCGATTTTGCATCAAATTGCTTGTTCGCAGTATCCCGGGCTCCACACCATCTCTATTTGCCCTGAAACCTGTTCAAGAATTGGAAGAAGTTGGCATGGATATTGTGGCAGATGATGTGCTCCACAATGTCGTTACAAAGGACTCACAGCTTATGCATGACACAATTCCATGGAGAGGGGCACGAGAGAAGGACCCTATTCTTCTTCAAATGTTGATAGAGGCTACTACTCATGTTGGAGACATTGTCCTTGATTGTACTGCTTCTACTGGTATGGAGCCAATTCTCTAATTTCTTCTGATGTAGTCTTGGAACTTACATGCTTGTCATTATACTTATATTTTCATTTGCCTTTTCCATTGGCAGGCGCCTCCATTCATGCTTGTCGCAAGGCGGGTCGCCATGTTGCGGCAATGGAGGACGATGTAGAAATTTTCAGCTCAATTCTGCAGCCGCTTATTGTCCAGGGTGTGAGTGAAGGCTTGAAGAAGCAGCGCATTTATGCAGGGCAGTCCAGTGGTGATGATGATGAAGAGCCGGCAGAAGAAGATGAGCCAATGATTGATATAGTTCCACGAAATCGATTCTGTACGTAAGTCTTGCATTAGATATTGATTTTCTTAGTTCATTTTATTTATATTTTTTAGTTCTGTACGTTTTTTGTTTCTTACCTTGCTCTGATTTTATGGCCACAGCTCACGTGTAAAGACCCCTATACATGGAGAGCGCATCCTTCAAGACCTTTCATGCTTGTCTCCGGAGATGTCTTTCTACTTACTTGTATATGCTGAGGCGTTAGCTCAGGCCTCTCTTATTACCTCCCCTACTCATTTTCCTCCTTCGTGCTATGTAGGTGATCCTAGGGTGTTGAAATATATGGATGTCTCGGCTGCAGAGGATGTTCCATTTCTTGAACCTTCTATTGTGAGTGGGGATGTTAGCTCAGATTACTCTTCACATTCATCTACTACTATGTCTTCACTATCTCCACGTCGTTCTAATAGTTCCTTTCAGAAAGCTGTATCCACTTCATCTTCATCTAGGCAGTAGTATGTAGTTACTAAGTTGTTTTTGTCAACGATTTTGAGTTTCACCAGCTATCTTATGGTGAAATATGTTATACCTCTATATATATTGTAGTAGTGAGACTACAAGGGCCACTACTTTGGTTTTATACTTTTCTGTTTCCAACCTTAGTTCATTTTTCTTTTCCAAGAGTCTATTGAACTTTTAGTAATTTGCATGTTGCTAGATTAGTTTCTATGCAATTTTGCTGGGATTCGCTTTAATGTGTTTGTACAATGGCTTTGACCATATTCGCGGATGTTCGTATAATTGTAGAAAACATATTTTACTCAATATTTTGAAATTTTAGTTATATTGATTTCTTTGTAGAATGGAAATAGGAAATACGTGGAAGTTTTATTCATATTTCAAAATCAGAACTTCTGAGTTCTGATAGTGTGTAATGTAATTTTTTGAAACGATTACAAAAGTATCATCATTTTTGAGATATTTTATTTTCCCCTAAACCGTGTTTTCTTAAATCTTTGAGAACTCTATGTTACCTGATATTCAATTCCGCCGTAATAGGGACTCCATGATTCGTATGGTTTTCGTTTCCACCTCTAAGAGAATATACTTATTTTGTAAATTGCCATTAAATCCACGCTCCCCGCTTCGTTCTTCCCTGCTCCCTGCTCCCTGCTCCCCACTCCAGGCTCATGGAACAGCTTTCCCCCTTCAATTAGCATGGGAAATGATTTGTATGGCAAACTTATACTCATATTAAGATATAATATGGATAATTTGTATGATAGAATGCCATCTCTTATCATTGGGAAGGCCATTGCAATTAGTTACAAATAATTCAACCAAGAATCATAATGTTGCATTAATATTGGGGATTTTGTTACATCCGAAATCACTTATTCTGCAAGAAAGTAACATGATTTTAATTGTTTAGTCTTATGATTTACATGTTTGAGACAAAAATTTAAGTTTTATTCTTCAACACATGATAAAAATTCCACTACAAAAAAAATCTCGATGATACTATAGACTATTGTAGTCGGTTATCAAATATAATACCAAAGTGAATTTAATTTATTGACTGGGGTGCATGAAGTTGTACAATTAAGAAAGATCATAACACATTCATCAAATATATAATTTAAACGTATACAAGCTTGTATAAAACATTCACTTTATTACATTGCACAGTAGGGTGACATTCAAATTGGCGTTTGGGCAATTCCAGGGATGGTGTCCCACACTGCTGCCAACTTTGACGCCCTCCACAGGGCTGAAAATTTGTTTTTTCACCGTTAAATTTTGGGTACAGCATCACCTCTATGTTAAAAACATGCATACCAAATTTCAAGTCCAGAGGACTCATAAAACAAAAGATATTAAAACTTAACCACCATGGGGTAGCTGTGAGAAAAGTTTCTCAACGGCCAACTTTGACACCATCCCAAGGATTGAAGAATTTTTTTTTGCCCATGGAATTTTTGGAGTGAGAACACCTTTATGTTGATTACATGTGTGGAAATTTTCAAGTCCAAAAAATGCACAAAAAAAATCACATCCCAAATCTACCAACATGTGTAATTGTGAGAAAAAAAGGGAAAAACCATTTTACTACTTCCAACTTTGACACCCTCCCTAGGATTGAGGGTTTGTTATTTCAACATGAAATTTTTGACACATGGTAGCCTTTATGTTGATAACATGTGGGAAAATTTTCAAGGCCAAAAAATGTATTCAAAAGAAGATATTCAAAATCTACTAACATGGGGTTAGTTGTGAGAAAAGTTTCACAGCTGCCCACTTTGACACCCTCCCAAGAATTCAAAATTTTTATTTGTCCATGAAATTTTGGGTATGAAGTCACCTTCACGTCAAATACAAGTGTGGAAAATTTCAAAATCCAAAAGATTTACACAAAAAAACATATACCAAGTCTACCAACATGTATTGTTGTGACAAACAAAGGGGAAAGTTTACCACTACTTCCAACTTCAACACCCTTCCTAGGATTGAGTTCTTGTTGATACATAATGAAATTTTGGCCACAAGATCATCTCTATATTGGTAACATATGAGATAGATTTCAAAGCCAAAAGATGTATATACAAAAAAAAATTATTCCATATCTACCAACGTGTATGTCCTCCATTAGCATCAATCACCGCTTGTAACCTTGAGGGCATAGAATGACATAGTTGAAGGAGCTTTGTACCACTAACCAAATTCCACTCTTTTTCAAGAACTACCTTCATCACTTCTAAGTTTCTAGGGCATTCCTTGCCATGTTGCACAACATCTTTTAGCATCCTCCACACATTCTCGATTGGATTGAGATCGGGAGAGTTTGCAGGCCAATTGAGCTTTTCGAGTTGGTGGGTTTGTCTCCATTCTTCACATGTTTTGCTACGATGAACAGGTGCACCATCTTCCATTAGCACTCCTTCTGGAAGTCTACTCAAGAAATGAATCAATTCGCCATCGTAGACCACTTCAACAAAATCTTTAGCAGAACGTTGAGTTTTTGGCATAAAGACAAGTTGTGACTTTTGTCCTCCAGCAAATGCACCCCAAATCATCAAAGATGTCCGTCCACTTTTAAAAGTAGGAACTATACAACTTGATGAATAACGCTCATATGCACTTCTCCAAACATGAATTTGCCGAGAACTTTTTCCAATCTCAAAAGTAGATTCATCTGTCCAAACAATACGCTCCCACTCTTTTGGACTCCATCCATGGTACTTCTGAGCAAAAGCTAACCGTTGAGACATGTGATGGGATGTCAAGAAAGGTTTTTTGACTGCAATTCGACTAAAAATACCACTTTTATGTAATACCCTTTGAATAGTACGTCTACACACTTGAGTACGGCACATATTAGTAATCTCTGAGACCGAGGAACGACGATGAGTTTTTGCATAACGCACAATATTATTCACATTTCTCTCACTAAGTTTTTTAGCGTGACTTCCACCGCAAGGTTTGCGCTTATAAGTTCCATCTTCTTTAAACGTTTTTACTAACCTCTGAACTATTCTAACAGAAACTCCAATAATGGCTGCAATTTGAACTCCTATAGTTCCTCCCTCACTCAAACCTATGATGCGAGCACGGATTTCATCTGAAACTGCCATAATAGACTATTTTTTATGATGATACAATACTAAATGCTCTTGAATAAGTAATCAATCTAACACTCAACCTATGGCAATTGGATTATATAATTCAGTAAACACAAAGGACTCAGCTTATGGCATGTGCACTAAATAAATCAATCAACAACATAACACTCACATTGGCATGTGCATTAGGTGATAACCATGGCATGTGCATTAGATGATAACCATGGCATGTGCATCAATTGAGTGAACCAAAAAATACTCTTGGACATACTCATGCCACATGTGATTCGTCAACACTCAGTAAACTAGTCAACAACACTCAACAAAAATATATATATATATATCCACTCAATAAATCAGCCCATATGTGATATGCCCACTCAATGGATCAGCCCATATGTGATTTGTCTACTCAATCAGTCAACAACACTCAGCCCATATCTAATATGTCCACTCAATACCATCTCAACATTCACTCTATTACAAATCACATGACAACATACACACAACATTTCCTTTACATAGTGCTCAACAGATATTTGGAGGAGAAAACTCGTCATACGTGCATAATGCACACCAAACCTTATGACAAGTGGATTCTTCTACACAAAACAACTCTACAATTCTACATGTAGATTTCATTGATCTTTTCAAGATGCATTTATGTTTGGTAGCTTAGTCACATGAATAAAATCAATGAAGAGTACGAGGTGTCAAAGATAATTTGACATTCTCAATATGCCCCTTCAATATAGTTTCTCATTGTTACAAACATTGGTAGATATGGAATAATTTTTTTTTGTATATACATCTTTTGGCTTTGAAATCTATCTCATATGTTACCAATATAGAGATGATCTTGTGGCCAAAATTTCATTATGTATCAACAAGAACTCAATCCTAGGAAGGGTGTTGAAGTTGGAAGTAGTGGTAAACTTTCCCCTTTGTTTGTCACAACAATACATGTTGGTAGACTTGGTATATGTTTTTTTGTGTAAATCTTTTGGATTTTGAAATTTTCCACACTTGTATTTGACGTGAAGGTGACTTCATACCCAAAATTTCATGGACAAATAAAATTTTTTGAATTCTTGGGAGGGTGTCAAAGTGGGCAGCTGTGAAACTTTTCTCACAACTAACCCCATGTTAGTAGATTTTGAATATCTTCTTTTGAATACATTTTTTGGCCTTGAAAATTTTCCCACATGTTATCAACATAAAGGCTACCATGTGTCAAAAATTTCATGTTGAAATAACAAACCCTCAATCCTAGGGAGGGTGTCAAAGTTGGAAGTAGTAAAATGGTTTTTCCCTTTTTTTCTCACAATTACACATGTTGGTAGATTTGGGATGTGATTTTTTTTGTGCATTTTTTGGACTTGAAAATTTCCACACATGTAATCAACATAAAGGTGTTCTCACTCCAAAAATTCCATGGGCAAAAAAAATTCTTCAATCCTTGGGATGGTGTCAAAGTTGGCCGTTGAGAAACTTTTCTCACAGCTACCCCATGGTGGTTAAGTTTTAATATCTTTTGTTTTATGAGTCCTCTGGACTTGAAATTTGGTATGCATGTTTTTAACATAGAGGTGATGCTGTTCGCAAAATTTGACGGTAAAAAAACAATTTTTCAGCCCTGTGGAGGGCGTCAAAGTTGGCAGCAATGTGGGACACCATCCCTGGAATTGCCCAAACGCCAATTTGAATGTCACCCTACTGTACAAATTAAATAACATGCTGAACCATACAAACTTGATTAACGTCAGAGATAAACAATACTGTTTCGAACCAAAGCCATTTACAAATGAAGTGCAATTTACAAAATTCACAAGGTCTATGATTTCAAAATGTTACAAAATTGCCCGTTTATCATTCATGGCACTACTTCCATTGCTATCAAATTCTACGACTTTAAAGTAAACACCAACTTTGCGTATTCTTGGATTTGATTGTCCTTTTCTTGGAGTACAACGCGTAATTTTTGAAGTTCTTCTTTGTTGCGGTTGGCTTCTTCTACCAGATTCTTGTTTTCCTGTAAACTCTGCTGATATTTAGCAGGAAGTTGAAGATGAGCCTCTCGTCCAATTGGAACATCATCAGAAGACTCTAGGTTTTCATTCATGTTCTCATATGTAACCGCGTCCATCTCAGATTGATCTTCTTCCTTGCCGGAATCTTCCCCAATTGTCGGTGTTTCTTGGAGTGCAGAATCTAGCCAATCGCATTTAATGAAGCCTTCAATCTCCTTGCGAAGAGACGAGTCACACCCAGTATCCGAGTCGTCAC